>OY804585.1:71287047-71884547 GCA_963680875.1 Bathymodiolus brooksi | reverse complement strand
AGTAAAACGGCAGCTGGACCTAGAAACAAAAGTTAGTAGAACGAGAGAGTTGTAACACGAAATGTTGTAAAATATGGATAAATGCAGGGTTTGAAATTAGCGGTCGCCCACTCGCCATTTGCGAGTAAATTTCAGTGTGGGCCCTTAAAAATCTCATCTCAGTCGTCCACGTGGCGAGTGAAAATTAGAAAAAAATAAAATAGTGTAAATCTATATAATTCCTATTCACCAAGATCGAAATCCGAAAAATATTGACATTTCCATCGATTGATTTTAAGCCCCGATTTTTTTTTTTTATATTAAACTGATATCCGCTTATATTACGCTTCGCTCTATGAACTGAGAAACGAAGTGTAGTAGCCCGGGAACCAGCTTATTTTGATGTATGCGAATCTTATCTTCAGTTAAGGAGATCTACGGCTGTTCTATTTTTAAACCTCTGTATAGGATGTCAATTTTTGCTTTAATTTTGCATCATTTAAGGATTGAAATAAAGAATTTAGTTGTTGTTGTAAAGGGATTTAGGTAACAAATAATTTTTAACAACGATGATTTCTCTGTTGTCTTTATATTGCACAAACCATGCCGTTTTCTGTTGAGTCATATATTACGGAATTTTATAGTACACTTTTCCAACTTTGATTTTTAATTTTACATGTTCGTTCAAAATATCCGGTTGGCGAAATGTTTCGCCAAGACGATTTAAGTCAGTTCTTTTTGGGGAACTCTGGGCCTCTTAAAAGGCAAAATGAACAGAGAACACAATATTTTAGAGATTACGAAAAGTCCAAACACTCTAGACAATTTTTAAAGGAATGGAAACAAAACCGTCCATGGTTAGTTGATACTGAAACCGGCATGGTTTGTTCATATTGCAAAGAACAAAAACAATTAAAATTCATTTACTACAGGATGTACAAGCTACAAACATCCCCATCATATGTCAAGCTCTAAATCGCCCCGAAATTTGACTTCAACTATAAATTTCTGAAGTCATAGTGTATTGGTGGATGTAAAATAAGATTATTTTGAGGAAAATGTTTTGGAAATTTGTTATCTTCTGTATTAAATTATAGTTTCTGAATGACCAATTTTGCTGCCAGGAAATGGCCAGAATGCAGGATTTTACACCATCTATCCCAGGGCTTCCGGGGGCCTTCAGCGGACCCCCTGCCATAGGGCACCTTGCAATCGAGGTGGCAGGCACGCTGCGCACCTGATGGGCCCCTAACAAATTGTGTGGGCTACCAAAATTAATTTGGTGGGGGCCCACTTGGCCCCTAAAATAATTCCTTAGCTTCAAACCCTGGATAAATGGCTCAAATATATACTTCCAGACAAAGATCCATACCATATTCGCGGGAGGGACCAAATGAGGAAAAAGGGGGGTCCGGAATTCGAGTGCCTGTGTACAGATCTCACACGCTGGATAATGTAAAGCGTATATGTTAACGTCACTTCAACTCACTTGACATTTAATAGCAATAATATTGGTTATATTTATATAAATTAATTTTAGAGTCACATGTCATTTTATACGTGTTTTGATTGGTTTAAAAAGTTGAGGTTATTTTCATATGTACTGAATCTGAAAATAGATGTCGTTCTCAAGGTGTCGCGTGCCGTTGTCATCGGGCGATTTTCTTTAAATAGGCAGCTTTGGGGTTATTTAAATTTATTTCCGATTATTTGCCTTATTTTGAAAAATTAAATATATTCTTCAATATCATAACAAAAAAAGTTTGATCGAAATTATTTGTTCGGTTCATTCGAAATAACCTCAATCAGGTTGTATACACCCTTGCGTAACCCGCTAACCTGATTGAATTTATTTCTTCATGAACCGAACAAAAATTGCGATCAATCCTTAAATACCATTGGTTATTAGAAATTGAATCTGAGATTCATTTAGAACACTTGTAGGGTAAGCATATAGTAGTTATTCAAGTTTATGAATTTATGATGCAGTACTAATAACAAGGTATTGATAGTTTGTGATATGTGAATGCAGGGCCGGATTAAAGACAATTTATGCCCTAAGCACAAGCCAACCTTAGTGCCCCCACACCTTCCATTGGCATAATGTAAAAACTAACACGGCCCCTCGATGCTAAGACTCAACACAATTGTCAAATGCCTAACATTAAATTCAGAATCCAATTTTCAGTAAGGCCAAACCTCTTATTGAAATCATTCAAATATCTGTTTTTCATATTTACCTAACACAGTGATTGTACTCTATGCTTTAGAGCAGACAACAGTATAAACAGATTATTTACTTATAACTAGGAAAACATATACAATGCATGTCTTTAACTTGCTATTCAATTTCTAAATGTTATTAAGGGAACAATACAAACAGAAATACTAGAAATTGTGTCTTTCAACAGGAGCCAGTATTGTCAATATTTCAAAAAAATAATCAAAATTACACTTTAAAGAGTTTACTCCTACATTTCTTATTATAGAGCAAACTCTTTGATTAAATCCTCAAAGTCAATTTGGCAACAAATCTGCTTCAATCGTGAGCAGAGAGAGGAATTACAGCCTCTCTCGTCTCATCGTTGTTCTGTTTAGATTGTGTATACGCTTCAGTTGAGAGAATGAGCGTTCAGTTGTTCAGTTTGTGACCATTAATGTTATAAATATACCCAAGCTAATCTCTACGTTTAGAAAAGCACACTCAATGTGGTCTTCTATAATAACTTTATTCAGCAGGACTGAATCTAGCTTTTGCAGCTTTTCTTGCACTAAGCTTATGTTGAATATGAGTGAAACTGCTGAAGCTCAGTAGATAAATTACTGTTCAAGTTATGTGGATAAGCATCAATTAGTTTTTGACAACACTCTGAGTACCTTATACTAGCTTCAGTAAATGAGGAAATTGTCTTTCTGGTCCATCAATTAGGTGTACCTCCATTTTTTATTTTTTTTATTTTTGGTGTGTTTTTGCGCCTAATACCGGTAACTGGCTGATAAAATAAATTGCCTTGTGGTCGGATTTTGGGATGCCCCTTGCCCCTTGATGCCCTAAGCACGTGCTTGTTTTGCCTTAGGGTTAATTCAGGTCTGTATGAATGGACAAGCTGTGTATATACAAGATGTAATAATTGTAGAATGTAGACCTAGACAGAGATGAGGCTAGGCCTTGCCTCACAGTGTTGTGAATCAGCACGCAGTAGAGGGATGAGATTAAGGATAAATACTGAAGTACAATGTAAGGAAGGACTTGTTCATTATGGAAGCAGAATGTTTAAATAATTAGACCTTGTCCTAAGCAGATTTATATTATATAACCATAGACTCTGACGTTGGACTGCCCTGACATGGGACTAAATACAAATCATTTTTAATATGATGAAAATAAAAATAAAACGTTTGGTTTGCTGTACAGCATGTCTTTTTAATGTTTAAACTGATTTTGTTGGAAGTACCATTACAATAAATATACGTTCAATTTTATCGACCATTTACATTTATATTCCTGTATGTTGTTGTTGGTAGGGGCCCCAGTGCACTGCTTTGCCCGAGGGCTTATAGTGTTGTTAAGACGGCTCTCAAAACACACCCCCAAACTGAAAGGGCATCGGTCGCTGCCCGGGTACACGCTGAGCAGCTCTGTAGGCTTGAACTGTGGGAATTTGGTATTTGATGCAAATAAGTATACATCGCATTGTGTCGAATTCTTCAAGTTGGTGAACTTGGTCATATTCACTTCAATTATTTCAATACTCAGAAAATGACATCATAATTGTCAACAATAAATGACAAAAACACGAGAGTTATGCCCACTTGGAGCACATGCACCAATCAAATTAAATAAACGTTAGAGAATACCGAAGGAGCAATCCAAAATGGACAATCCAGAGAAACTGGCAACATTGGGTACACAAGACACAAGACGAAAACAAACAAAACAAAACACACAACACAACATGTGTTGGACACCACTATATGTAAACAAACACAAATACTAGTAGCGTAAATAAGATACAAGCCTCCCCATAAACAACCGGAGTCAAAAACGAACCGAAAATAGTTTTTATGCGGAAATCGTAACGGACATCACAACAAGGTACCCAGTACGTAAAGATACGTAATAGGACAACACTAAAAACTAAAAAGATGAGCAACATATAAAATAAGATGAAAGGTTAAGTTGTATCTTTTTTTTTATCTTTGGTGATACCCTTAACATTTAACGACTTCTCGTTTTGGGGTCGTATCGGGATTCATATTTTCATCCGACCAATCGGTGATGAACCTACAAAATCTTTTAAGGCAAAAACCTGAGCTGTTGTCTGATTGGTTTGATATATTTAAATATTTAGATATGCAATAATTGGATGGTCAAAGATGAATGACAGTTTGCTTGACTTGACCCCACACAGAATGTTGTTAGTTGTTATTGTATCAGAAAAGAAAAAAATAAGCAAGATATATCAAGCATCAAACTTTTAACTATAATAATAATAATTATTGGTAGCGCATTTAGCAGATTTCCCGTGAGATCCTCGTCTACATATATATAAACTACAATGCAGTGAGTGATTGTTGTTTAACGCCAACTCGGCAATTTTTCAGATATACCATCATTACCATGGCGAGAACATGTTAATTTTCAATGAGATGACGATGAGATCAGATGGTCCGCTGTGTACTAGACCAACACGCTTAGTTGCATTTTTATAGTGCTAGCTCACTGAAACAACACTCCGAGAATAGACATGTCGCCCCACTCGGACACATTATTCTGATTCCGTGCCAATCAGTCTTTGCTCTTTCTCCTATATGCTGCGTGCTTGCGGAGAAACAACATATACCAATTTTATAGTCTTTGGTTTGAGTCGATCGGTGCTCGAACCCACGATCTACCGCATTCGAGGCGAGCACGTTCACCATTACACCACCGGTGCGATTAAAATATAATGCATAATTGAAATAAAATGGTTCTTTCAAATCATTGTAACATTGAAAAAAACCAAAACATTATGGATAAAAGTGTACATTGCTTTGTTTATGCGTTTTACTGACTCAAAAGGTGAGCATTTAGTTTTTCTTTATCAGTACGTACACTCTGGACATTACTGACAAACATAGGTAGATTGTTCCATAAAACTGGACCAGAGTAATTAGAAAATGTCTTAAATATTTCTATTTTTAGGTTTTGCAACACTATTTTGCCATTTTAAAATACGATTTAAATAGACCCTTCGGGGCCCGGGTGGCTCAATGAGTTAGGTCGCTGGATCTTACAGCTCATACAAGCCTATCACCAATCATGTACGGTGTGGGTTTGTAAATTACAAAAAAGGGTGCACTCGATTCGCAGTCGCAAGTGATAAAGTTTACCAGTTGCTTTCCCATGGTCGGCGGTTCTCTCCGGGTACTCCGGCTTCCTCCACCACTAAAACTGGCACCATGAAATATTGCTGAAAGTGGCGTTAAAACACCAAAAATCAATCAATCATAAATAGACCTTTCAAAGTGCGGTTTCCTCAGATTGCACAACAATATGTCAGATTCTGATTACCCCTTTGGTATCGTCAAACTCTTATTCAACTGGGACTGAGTAATATTACTTCATTATTTGGCTTTCCAATCTTTCGATTTTGAGCCTACCTGATGAAGGTTATTCCAGTAACGCAACGTGCGCACTAAATTTGATATCTACAATTTTTTTTACTATAACTGGGTCGATACTTCTGCTGGTGGACTATTAGTCCCCGATGGCATTATCCGCCCAGTAGTCAGTGCTTCGGCACTGACATGGCTTATTATATGTATTGCTGAAATTTACAGTTCCTAAATAATGTAATTATTAATTAAAAGGTTCTCCCCCTCAGAAATAGTGACCTTAGTCGCTTTTGGCTATCCTGTTTAGACCCTTTGGTTTTCATGCTCCAAAACTTTTAGTTATTTGGCTTTCCAATCTTTCGATTTTGAGTGTATGATCTGATGAAGGTTATTAAAAAAACGCGTCGTGTGAACTAAATTTGAAATCTACGTTTTTATCCCAGCTTTGAAGAATAAACCATGGTTTCCAAGTGTTAAGATCTTTTCAATTAAATTACTCCTAGTATTTATAAATGATACTTTCGTTAATATTGATCAATACATTAGTTGTTTTAATCAACTTTTATTTCGCGAACTTTTCACCTATCGATATGTTTCGAAATGAAATCTTCCCTTTATTCTGTTCGAAATACTGAGGTGAGAGGTCAAATCAAGTGAAAACATTTATTTAATGACAGGTAAAGTTGACAACTATTTAGTGAAAGTGTCACTCAGTAAATTTACACATCCAAAAATGAGTAGGTAAGTACAACATTCACATTACATGTTCAGATGTGACAAAAAACAAAGTATTTACTAATTTAGCAGGAACACATGGCAAAACCAATGCAATAAAGACAGTTATAAATTTTCTTTCTTTTGTCAAACCATTAAAGACTGGAACAAATTATCCCCTGACATAACCAAAAACACCACTACAGAATCCTTCAAGGGTGCACTCACTCACAATGTGCTCCTTGATACTTATCCACACAGAATAAAATAAACAGAAATCATGTTTTTATCTTAATAAATGAAAAATAAAAAATAAAAAAATTGTAAAAATCCTAAATTAAAAGAAAAATTGTAAAAACTGATAATATAAAACTAAAAAATAAAATAACAATTATATCAAATAAATTATCTATGTTCTGAAATTTTTTATAAATTTGAAAACATTTTACCAGGCATGCGCCGGAAAGTAAACATCAGTACGTTGATGGTTTTCCGTAACCAAAGAAGAAGAAAACAGCAAACCATGAAAGTATTGAAACCCAACTTGCTCACATTATTTACACTTACAGCCACTTGTTTCGTGTAATAAATGGCCCTACCACTACCTCAGAAACTGTACAGCTATGAAACAAGTGTTTGTGCCTGATAAAATAGTTAGTCGACCACTAGCATTCTAGATCTTGACTTTTTTTTTGTCATACAAACAAGTTTTACAGGCCCCTCTGTGCACATGTTTATTGTTGGGAACAATGTCAGTAGTTCATTGAGATATTTATCCCATTCAGTTAGTCCAAGATTCCTCTGCCGTCCGATGGCTTTTTTTTCGACTTGCTGGAGCTGTGGGACGTCAGAGAGCTCTACATACAGAAATCAGCACATTCGCCGCTGCAACTCTGCGTCGACACATTTCCATGTTTCGTGGCTATCAGATTTTTATTTTCTATCCAAACCCTTATATAAATCGCTTCGCCAATCATTTTTCTATTCATTCATAACCATCTTGCCCTCAGAAAGTGGTGTTAAGCTCGATTACAGCACAATTTTCCCTTAGACCCTATGATTTAGTCATTTCACATCCATTTTGGAACATTTGTCACGTGACTTCGAGAAAACTACGATTACCGCAATGTATCATGGGAGATGATTTGCATATATACAAACAAACAAATATTTTTATTGCCAATCATAGGCACCTGTTAAGGCAGAACAGTTAAAGGGAAACTTCGCAAAAAAAAAAATTATATGTTTTTCCTGATGTATAAATATGGATGTTTATATGTATATTAGCGTTTTATTATGTTGGATAAGGGAATAAAATCGATTTTAAAATTCTGTCAACGATACATGGAAGTCGCCATTTTGATAGCATCTCAATACCAAGTATCACGTGACGTCTAAATACCACCACGCCCCAAAACAAGCGTGACAAACCAGGGTCCTCATTCAGTGTCGATATGGCTTGTCAGGCGTACGGTTGTTTAACTTGATGGTAATTCTTTTCATTTTTCTTATTATTCTAAATATATGAATTTATTACACAATCACTTTTTGCAGATTTACGTTTTGCTTCTATAGATTATGGCAAAATAAATGAATCGGGGGGGGGGGGAAGGTTTGTCTTTAATGAGACACATTTACAAAAGATTTTTTTCCAAAATTGAAGAACTACGAAATTAAGTTAAAAAAAGAACGGACATCGGAACAATGCCCTGAATTCGTTAAAAAAAATCCAAAAAGGTCTATACTATGGGGCAAAATTGTTTTAATGACATTATTCAGTAAGATCGCACTTTGTAATCGATCGTGCATGCACTACAATAAAGATACATATAAGCTAAAAGCACAGAAAGTTACAGGGTAGGAAGCCATACAATTGAGAGGGTTATGTAAACATATAATTTGTAATAGATTTCATTTGACAATTACAGACGATGAGTATTATAAATAAGTTTATTATACAAAAACAAAGCGTAACATATAATATGTCTCTGGGTAACATATTTTGTTTATTTTTATCACGTCTTTCGAACTGGTGGACCCTTCTGATTAATCTCAGAATAGTCATAAAAAATTTGTTCATCACAATTATTGATATTTCACCGCGAATATTTAGTTTGATGTATTGTTGTTGTGTATCAATCATAATTGTTATTTGTATATGCCCTCCTGGGGCCCTGATTTGGTTAATAAACTTATTTTAATTTCTATTTCTATAAGGAAAAATTGCATAGGAATGGTTTTTGGTCTATTTTGCAAGAAGAATTTCTACCCTGCCCTGTTCACCCTGCTTTATTTCATAATTTTGGTTGTTGCTACATCATTCTGATGAGGCACAAAAAAATCAAGATAAAAATGAACAATTTAATATAGCTTACGATCAATGGTAATCTTAAGATTTTTTTGTGAAAATAGCCCATGAATCATTGCTGAATTAGGTGCGGATCCAGCAGTTTTGAAAACGGGGTGCCAGGCTCTTGTTTGCCAATTTTTACCCAATTTATACACGAATTTTACTAAATTGTCGAACACCCCCTTGATCCGGCAGTGTGCATTACTATGCACCCATTCATAATGTATACTTCAACGTGATCAGGATCGTGTATTTTGATCACCTATTAGAACCTTTAAAATGTGTATTGCATCTGCTATTCTAGTCACGGGTAGCGTAATTTGTTTTCATTTTATTTTCTGTTCTTATTATGTTTTTGTCTATTTGACTTTGTACGTTGTTTGTATTTATTCCTTGTACATGCCTTCAACCCTTAGGGGTAAAATTTTAGTTAGTTAACGGGTCACAAAATGTGCATTGCGTTTCTGATTATTGCCAAATATTGTGACACATGTATTCAGTCAGAGGCCCGTCGACCGGATGTAAAATGACACTTGTATATTTCCTGTGTGGACCTAAACTCATTACGCAATATTAGGTACCCTGCTGAGTGAACCGGTCGTTTTCAGAATGAAGATAAAAATAAGTAAATCCAGCATTTCACTTCTTACTTCAAGAATTATTTGCCTTAATTTATTGAAGAATAAAATATTTAAAATTAAAATATGGTCTCTCGCTTCTGAAAATACATGAAAAATAAAAGAAATATATTTTGCGCATAATATTTTACGTTTCGCTCATCAAAAATGACAAGCAAAAAAAGGAAAAGAAATTAACATTTTTTAATCACTTGCTCGCTCTGGACAACGTTTTTAGCACAAAATCTGAAGAACAAGAAGTAAATCTGGTGTGGCCTAATCTCTTTTTAATTTTTGACTGCCCTTCATCTGTTTATACCGCTCATGATCATGATCTCTTCCGAACTTTGTCTAAATGAATATCAGTAGATATCAAATTTGTGTCGTTCTGACGTGGGTTGTTCTCTATTTCCCGACGTTTGGCACTCGCTGCCTCTTCCATTTGTCTGAGTTCTTCTTCCGTATATTCTGGTTCAAGTTGGTAACCGAACTCTCCATAGTCGTCGAAATCTACATCACTTGAGGCTCTAGAGTCACTTTCCGTACCTGAGCTCGACATATTTAAGCTATAACTAAAACGTTAATTTCGGTGCTTTATATAGAAATGTTCCCAAACAAACAACACACGTTGAACAAAAGAAAAGTAAAGAAATATTGATTGAGTAAAATCATAATCATTTGATTAAATTAAATTAATTAAAACATCTTTTATGAACACCGACTGTTAAAATAATGATTGAGTAAAATCATAATCCTTTGATTAAAATTAAATTAATTAAAACATCTTTTATGAACACCGACTGTTAAAATAATGATTGAGTAAAATCATAATCATTTTATTTAAAATTAAAATTAAAACATCTTTTATGAACATCGATCGTTGAATTATTATGATGAGACAGCTATATATAGTTAGGCCAATTTGGCGCCTCTCATAATGAAAACTTATAATTTCAAGATGGTGTATACTTTTTTATCATCTAAAACATAAATTGTTCCTGTTATTTCAACAATATATTTATTCTAATGTTTTAAGAATATTTTATCTTTAATAGATAATAAACGATCTACCAACTCGTCTTGGAAAGCAAATAGTGTGTATTCAAATTCCCATTTTATTAATCCGGTCACATTGAATTTTACACCTGTATAATTTTACCCTCCGGCTAGAAAACACACAAGCGGACATCTACATGCGGAGATCAAAATAACAGTAAACAGCATGCCGAATAATGATTATAAAAAAGGGATTAAAACAGAACCTAGAAATCAATACACAAGTTAGGCGTTGTCAAAATTATCCATTATATTTTTCAGCACATTAGCAGTAAAACAAAATGAACATAATTGTAAAAGGGATCCGATATATAGCGAATATAGGTGACTGTTATAAAACACTCTTTCCGTTGTAAATATAAAGGAAATGAAACATTTTGTTCATTTAAAATAGTTGTTTGTCAAAAAGGTACGTAGCTGTTCACTTCAATATTTAATTTTCCAACGGTTATTAGATTTATATTACAGTCCTCTGAGCGCTTTAAATGAAGCGAATTTAACATCAGCGACCCAGACTTTAAATTCAATCCCACAATGCATTTTTAGTTTAAAACGTCACAAACTAGTTGAAAAATTAGAAATTAAAATTACAAATTTGCGATTTGCTTCGTTATTTGTGGAAATATGTCGATAAAACTTTGTGAATATGTATTTTATATCATCAGGAACATATTTAACTAACATGTAAAAAATCACGAAGTTTCCCTTTAACATAAAATTTAATACAGTTGATTACATTGATTGGTAATGATTTTAACAGCAATAGTGAGTTACAGATAACCATAAGAAAAAAAATATGATCTTACCTTGTCCAAAAAGGGGGGATATAACACATGCTCTTTCCGAAGCCCGTGGGTAGCACTGCCATTGAATCTTTTCTTTCCAACACATGTTGTATTATTTCCTTCTGCTCTGATTTGACCTGTAGATAGAACTGTTTGTCCTGCAGAATATGCTTTATATCTATGTTGTTGTTTACGTATGCAAATAATTTGGCACGCTGCATTAAGTAGCTCCCAACAATGCAATGCGTTGCTGTCATCATTCAGTTAGTATCACGAGATCACGTTTGTAGGTTCGAAAATGAAAGTCAACATGGCGAAATAATGGTTTAGGCAAAACCGTGCTGTAATGGAGTGTAAAACCACTTTCTGAGAGTAAGATGGTTATGAATGAATAGAAAAATGATTGGTGAAACGATGTATATAAGGGTTTCGGATAGAAAATAAAATCTGATACAGTCAATGACTTTAGGATTTGGAACTTACAAGCCATTTGGGCCAGTACTTATGAGAACTTTACTGGCCCGAAAATAAATTGACCAAATCTTACATAAATTGGAAGAAAGTAATGAAAAGCATCATGTGTTTATTCTCTTGAATAAAAAAAATATGAGGCTCCGTTCTCCTCATCCTCATCACTCCACTCCCCTTCATCTTCACTCAGCCTCTTGTCATATACTGGTACATGTAAAATCATTACGTTCAAGCCTTGGTCTTATTTGATGGAAACAGGTCAAAGCACCCCCACTTTTTTTCAGAATAAAATTATTTTACCAAAACTCTCCCAATTTTGTTTGCCAAAATGGCTTGTTTAATAAAAAAAATTCTACCCAAACGATGATATTATGTGTGATGTCTTGTAATTCAAGATTTGTCTAGTAAATTTATATACTGTCTTGTTCTAACTACCTTATTGCAATTGATACAACATTCACTTTCCATGATGAATGAATAATGTTATCATGCCAGAATCATGTCGTAAATATACTTTCCAGTAAGGCTTGACCAAGCCATTGTTATCGAAGCTTAAACTTCTCAAAATTCTTTTGTTGGCTTTGTACTTTTCTTTTTCACAATAATACCTTGGCTTGTGATGTTGTGAGTGTTTTTACCAGTAATTAAACTCATCAAAGACCATTGGCATGGATAAAGGCATATAATTGTAATAATTAATATAATGAAACATATAAATTTAATTAAATGCAATCATCATTAATTAAATTCATAATTTTAATAAATAGATTAATAAAATATAATTAAACAAAAACAAAATATATAGTTACTTTCACGACTTAAGTGCAAAAAAAAATTATTCGAACAAAAACGAATCGTGGGAAGACATTTATAAACATTTGAATCACAAAAATTAGATATATATGGGGGTGTTTTAATAATGATTTATTTTGGAAAAGGTGGGGCTGGCCTTTTGACATGTATTTGACCCATGTCCGGTTCCTTTTCTAGATTTTTAGTAATTTTCTATTCCTAATCTCCTTGTACCCCTTTTTTAAAACGTTTTTCCGCACACTTTCATTTCTGTGAACTACCTGGTAGGGCCCCGTCAAAATATTAAAATAAATTAGCCATAAGTTTTTATTTTTTTTATACCGGAAGTTAAACAATATGGGTTAAGTAACAAGACAGTATGCCCCAAAATGATTCGACCCTGAGTTTTAAATGGATAAAAAAAATCGCACAAAATATTGTGTAGTCATATATTCATAATACATAATGATCATACTTATATTACTGAAGACTACACTAGTTTGTGTTTGCACATAATTTGTAATCGGTAATTTGTTAAAATGAAGTCAGCTTTGTTCCTGTCAGAGTTTTACACAAGGATGAAAAGATTTCGGGACGAAAACATACCTATTTACCGCATGCGCAAACTGCTATTTACGATTCTGAGGTAAAGTAATTTTTAAAACAGGGAATATCCCGTCAACTTGGTCGTGGTTGAACGCATTTGTTTGATTTGAATGCGATAAATCAACAATTGACATGATCATTAATTTTTTATGAAAAAAAATTCACAAGCCAATCGGACTTGTGGTTTTGAAATTTCCACTGGCCAGACAAAAAAAATCACTGGCCGCGGGCCATCGGACCACCGCTAATTTTGAACACTGTCGATAGCCACAAAACGTGGAAATGTGTCGTTGCAGCGGCAAATCCGCTGTTTTCCGTATGTAGAGCTCTCTGACGTCCCACGGCTCCAGCAAGTCGAAAAAAAAGCCGTCGGATGGCAGAGGAATCTCGGACTACATTCAGTGTGCTATGTCACCAATGGAATATATTTTGGTAGTCATTTACTAAATTAATTGTATGTGTATGCTGAACAATTTAGTTATCAACTAGTGCAGAAAAATTAACCAAATAAATATCCAATGAAATTAATTCTTTTATTCAGTGTAGCATCACTTTATGTATTGTAATCAATGATTAATATTTTTGATAGGAGGTGAAGCCAAACAAAATCCTACACTTACTACAATGTTGATTAATTATTTGATATCTATTGATCAACAGAAGTTAAATATAGTAATCAAATTCACCTCTGCTCCTTGTTGACACTAAACCTGATCTCTATTTTGATTTTCTTCAAATTATATATGATGTTCTTTTAAAAAAAATGTAATTAAAATTTTCCATAGATATAGAAGTAAAATCCTGAGGATGCCTGTTGGCTTTACCTCCATCGATTATAAAATGCCAGGATGTCTGGATACGAGAATATAAGACTTAATTTTTCAAAATTTGAGTTTTGCACAAACCAATAGTTATTATCCCCTCGCTAACAAAGTTGCGAAGGGATATAGTAACGCTTCCGTCCGTCCTTCCGTAACATCCTTGTGAACACTCTAGAATCAACATCCTTCAATGGATTTTGACCAAACTTGGTACATACTTAGTCCTTCAGAAAATCTGGAACCCTATTGATTTTCAAGGTCAAAGGTCAAGGTCACTGGGTCAAACTTTTACTGCGTAACATCCTTGTGAACACTCTAGAATCAACATCCTTCAATGGATTTTGACCAATCTTGGTACATACTTAGTCCTTAAGAGAATCTGGAACCCCATTGATTTTCAAGGTCAAAGTTCAAGTCACCGGGTCAAATTGTTACCACGTAACATCCTTGTGAACACTCTAGAATCAACATCCTTCAATGGATTTTGACCAAACTTGGTACATGCTTAGTCCTGAAGAGAATCTGGAACCCTATTGATTTTCAAGGTCAAAGGTCAAGGTCACTGTGTCAAATTTTTAGGCGAGGGGATTGCATTGCCCTTGGGTTTTTTTAACTTTGATTTGCACTTTTTATGGAAAAGTCTTAAGAAAATACTATTGACTATGCACTAACGGAATGACCATTTAACTTTTGCGGTATGGTAAGGGGGTATGGTTTTTTAAACAAATTTTTGTTACCAAATTTTAGTGTGATTCATGTTGCTCGATCTTTAGTTTTCTGTGTAGTGTTTTGTAGACCATTGTTTGTCTTTATATACTTTTTAGTTCACCTGAAAGGTCCATGGGAACTATTGCCATTACTTGGCATCTGTCGTCTGTAAACTTTTCACATTTCAAGCTTCTTCTCCGAAACCACTGGGCCAATTGGAACCAAACTTAGCAGGAATGTTCCTTGGATGGTCCTCTACAAAGTACATGTATCTGTTTTTCGTTCCAGTTGGATATTCAACATGGCTGCCAGGGCCAATAATATGCTCTGATTGGCTGAAATTTCAAAGATCCACTTCTCTGAAACTAATGAACTGACTGAACCCAAACTGTAAATGAATGATCATTGGAATGTCCTTTACCAAGTTTCTGTTTTTTATGTGGATCGAAAATCTAAGATGGCTGCTACCGCAGGACATAGATTAACATTGTACCCTATGGGAAAATGTTCAAATGCCTTCTCAGAAACTACAAATATGATTAAAGCCAAACTGTACATGAATGTTCATTGGATGGTCCTCTACAAACCTTAGGTGTTTTGTTCCGATATGAAATTCAAAATGGCGGCTACGGCAGGACTTAGTTTAACATTGGACCCTATGGGAAAAATGTTTCAAAACGCTTCTTCTCTGAAACCACTTGGACAATTCAAATCAAACTGCCCAGGAATGATCATTGGAAGGTCCTCTACAAAGTTTATGTTTTTTATGCCGATCGGAAATCCAAGATGGCCGTCACCGCAGGACATAGATTAACATTGGACCCAATGGGAAAATATTCAAATGTCTTCTTCTCAGAAACTACAAATCAGACTGAATCCAAACTAGACAGGAATGTTCATTGGATGGTCCTCTACAAAGTTTAGGTTTTTTGTTCCGATATAAAATGGAAGATGGCGGCTACAGCAGGACTTACATTTGTAGTTTAATATTGGACCTTATGGGAAAAGTGTCTCAAAACGCTTCTTCTCTGAAACCACTTAGACAAATTAAACCAAACTGCCCAGGAATGATCATTGGAAGGTCCTCTGCAAAATTTTGGTTTTTTTATGCTGATCAGAAATCCAAGATGGCCACCACTGTAGGAAATAGATTAACATTGGATCCTATGGGAAAATGTTCAAATGCCTTCTTTTCAGAAACTACAAATATGATTAAAGCCAAACTGTACATGAATGTTCATTGGATGGTCCTCTACAAACTTTAGGTTTTTTGTTCTGATATGGTGGCTACGGCAGGACTTAGTTTAACATTGGACCCTATGGGAAAAATGTTTCAAAACGCTTCTTCTCTGAAACCACTTGCCCCCACTTGGACAATTGAAACCAAACTGCCCAGGAATAATCATTTGAAGGTTCTCTAAAAAGTTTTTTTTTTTTTATGCCGATCCGAAATCCAATATGGCTGCCACCGCAGGACATAGATTAACATTGGACCCTATGGGAAAATGTTCAAATATGAATATAATATATAATACACAATTTATATAGCGCTATATGTAATAGATAAAAAATTACTCTTAGTTAAAAAAAAGAACAAAGACTAAAAAATTTACATACAAAATGAAAATTACATAAACCTATAAAACTTACCAGAAACGAAACATGAAGCAATAAAACTAAAATTATAAAAGAGGAAGAAAGTGATATCGAAGCTCTTAACTAAAAGTGATAAAAGTGATAAAAGTATGAAATATGTTTAAACAATGCATCTATAATTAAAAATGAAAAAAAAATTCCACCAAGAATTAAAACATACGTGACTCATAAGAAAATAAAAATACATCATTACTGCACACCATCAACTAGATAAAATCAAGATAGGCAAGTCTAAAAAGATATGTTTTCAGTTGTTTCTTGAAAATTCCCATTGATTGTTCATGTCGGATGTTGCTTGGGAGATTGTTCCACAGTGTAGATGCTGCCCTGTCAAATTGCCTCTCACCGAATGTCTTTGTGCGCACTCTGGGTTTTAATAGCAGCATGGAATTTTCCAAGCGAAGTGATCTTATTGGAACATGAATTGGTTTTTTTTTTTTTTTTTTTTTTTTTTTTTTTTTTTTTTTTAAAGTGTGATATTTTTATTGAAATCTGTACATTTGTTAGTTGAATACATAAAGTACCGGTACCTTATCCCGGCCTCGTTAACATTAGTAAAGCACATAACATATAAAGATGTTAGTATTTGTTAGTAATTTACATACAGAATGGCATACTATTTCTATTAGAATAACATGACAGAAAATACCAAATAATGTGATTCCACATAAAGATGAGTTTTTCAATCATAATAAACCAAATTAACAAATATACAGATAATCAAAAAATAGGGTTTTAAGTAGCTATAGAAGTAAAAGAAAAAAATGGAAAAAGTTTAATTTATTGAGTTTTTTAAGGCATAAAAATAATTTTTAAAGAGAAAGAAAAAGTTTTTTAATTTGCTTTGATGAATAGGTAATTTTAGCATTCATAAAAACAAAAGGCTATTTCTTTTCGATCATGTTATATACAGAATGAATATTTGTATAAATCTTTATATCTAATTAAACAGTAAAGTGAAAGCATTCCATATCTGGTTGAAAAAATCAATTTTTTTATTTTTAATAGCAATAGATTTCTCAATGTTATATAGTGACTGTATTTTCCTCTGCATTGTGACCAATGATAATTTTTTCTGAAAATATTTACAGTTAAAAATATACTGCTTTATTTGTAATAAAATGAGGTTGATAGCATCTCCTCGAGACGATTTTGAAGTATCACCAAAAAGAAAAAATTGCATAGTAAATGGAATACTAACACCATTTGACAATAACCAAGAATCAATTTCATCAATAAAAGCTTGTACAATCTCACAGTTCCAAAATAAATGTTCTATAGTTTCCTCATCTTCCTGACAAAATGTACAAAAGGCATTGTCTTTTACTTTAATTTTATACAGCAATTTATTTGTTCCTAGGATACGTTGGTTAATTCTGTACTGTAACCATTGTAGTTTGGTATTTTGTGTGACTATAAAAGGTAGTTTGAATATTTCTCTCCATTTCGTTTCATCTAAACCTAAAATTGTTAATAATTCCTGGAGATAAACAGGAGCACGCTCAGTCAGAACTTTGAAAGTGAATAAAAGCAACTTGTACTGACACCTGTATTTAATCGGAAGCCAGTGTAAAGCCATTAGCTCGGGTGTAATATGGTCGTACTTTCTTTTGCGGGTGATAAGTCTCGCCACAGTGTTCTGGACCCTTTGAAGTTTCGAAAGCACATTGTTGTTGATACCATAAAGAATAGCATTTCCATAGTCTATACGAGATGTAATCAGAGTTGCAACTAGTGTCTTACATGCGCTTTCTGTTAAGTACGGTCTAATACGTCCTATAGTGCGAATTTGGCCAAAACACGATTCGACCAGAACACTTACGTGTTTTTCCATGTTTAATGCCTTGTCAAAATGTACACCAAGGTTTTTAACAAAGGGAGCATCGCTGACAACACAACCGTCGAATTGTAATTGACAGTTTCTGAAATCGTTAAGCCGATGTTTAGGTGCAAACACTATCAGTTCTGTCTTATCTTGAGTTATGGGGTAAATGTCAATGAGACAACAACCCCAAAGTCAAACTGTATCAGAAATGCCTTCTTCTTAGAAACTATAAATCAGACTCAATCCAAACTACACAGGAATGTTCACTGGATAGTCCTCTGTAAAAGTTTAGGTTTTATGTTCTGATATGAAATCCAAGATGGTGGCTATGGCAGGACTTAGTTTAACATTGGACCCTATGGGAAAAATGTTTCAAAACGCAAATCTGATTGAAGCCTGACTGTACATGAATGTTCATTGGATGGTCCTCTACAAAGTTTAGGTTTTTTGTTCTGATATAAAATTCAAGATGGCAGCTATGGCAGAACTTAATTTAACATTGGACCTTATGGGAAAATGTTTTAAGACACTTCTTTACTGAAACCACTTGGACAATTGAAACCAAACTTTTCAGGAATGTTCAAATGTACAAATTATTTTATGCTGATTGGAAATCCAAGCTAGCCACCATCTCAAGTCATAGATTTATGGGGGACCCAGTTGGAAATCAATCATTGGAAGGTCCTTTACAAACTTTGTGTTTTTTATGTTGATCGGAATTCCAAAATGACTACAACTGCTGGACATAGTTTTTACATAGGACCAATTGGTTCTTTTTATACCAGATGAATGATACAGGCTCTTGAGAGCCTCTGGTTCTTCTGGCCATTGTGTTGTCTGTCCTTCGATTTATGGATTATGATTACCTCTAAAATTATACACTTTTCTTCCCCTTAAGCAGGACAAAAGTGTCAATGTCAAACCAAAATATCATATATTTTCTCAAACTCTGTATAAAATTTAAATGTTGTAGTGAATTGAGAATTATTTATTCTCAATTCACTACAACATTTGATATAAATTTTACATGGTTCAATTATCTATAAATTTTAAGAAAATAATGCTTAAGGTAAATTCTTTCTTCTTAAGGGAAATAACTCAAATAAAATGAAAAATGGCAAACGTGGATAATTTTAGAATCAAGTGGGAAACTGGCAAATGGTCTTATACACCTCGTTTGGACCATTGTCACCAACCTGTTTCATTATTATCAGTGGGTGGATAGATTTAAGATAATTTTAAGCATTGAAATTTGTATTCTCCTATTTTTGCCTCGCCTGCGAAGAAAGTTGCTAGACGACACATAGTGATCACACATTTATCATTGACATCAACATTTAGCTTAAATCTAATGTTCAGTTGGGTTTTTTTTAACCTTGAATAGCGGTAACTTATTAAATTTTCATATAAAATGTAATTAAATGAAACTTGGACCAAAGTTTTTTTTAGACTTGACTACATATATATGAGTGACACTTTGGGTGACCACCCCAATATGTTTGTTGGTATAGTTAAAGGAAAATGCTATGGTCTTAACAAGTTAGCGTGAAAATTTAAATGACATTCTAACATGGCGTACTACTTTCGCTTTGAAAACAATAGAGGGCTCTAAATAGCACAGAACACCCTAGCACATGCACAGAAGGCATATCTAATCGACAGCGTATTTTGCATATTTGTACTTTATGTATGTTAAATTAAAAGAATAAAAATAATAAATATACCAAAAAAATCAGATGAAACTAATTTTTGATCGTTATCAATTTTTATAACGTTTCTGTAGCGTTATACAAAATGTATATTCTTGTAAATAATAGCGGGAGGTAATTGGAACAGCGCCCAAAAATAACCTCTGTATGCTTGAATGCATAAAATTACCGTAAATACCCTGTTAGAATCGAAATAATTCTCAGATGCCGGGCTCTATGCTTATTTTAACATGGATAGGCATTATATTTGTCATTATTTTACACCGAGCGTCGAGCCTGGCATCTGAGAATTATTACGCTCAATGTAAAATAATGACAAATATAATGCCTACCCATGTTAAAATAAGCATAGTGCTTGGCATCCGAGAATTATTTCTTAAGTAAATAAAAGACCTTTGTGTTAATGAATGTTAAAAATAGTATACCGTAAGGTAGAATTTGGTCATTGAAGTTGCATGTAGCACCAAATAATGGGGATCGCGAATTTTCGTAACTCTTCAATGTGTGGAGACAAAAGGCATAATCCATTCTCGGATTATACCTGCAATTAAAGCTCTTCCGAAAGAGCCGTGACGTCATGCAATCGGTATCGTATATTATAGCAGCATTGTTCAGTTGCAATTTTATCATTAAAAATTATGTAAATCGTAAAATAACGTCGTATATTTATCTTTTGATATTTACAAAATCATTATGACTTCATGTCAAGCATTTTATTGCACTAACGAAAATGGAAAGTGTGAGAATTTTTTTTTTTTGTAATTACTGATCAGGACTACCCTAGTTAACACATCGACCAGTGACCACGAAAAACACGGGAAAGTACGACAGCATTGGAACAAAAAAAAGAAAAGGCATATGTACGCATAAAACGAGTTAAAAGTGACAGTTATTTATCCTACGACCAATCATGTAAAACATGGAATTATACGTAGATACCCCCCCCCCTCCTCCAATGCAAATAAATTCATTTGTTTTATGAAAATGTAACATGGGATGGGAATATTGAGAAAAAAAATTAGAACGATATACAAATTGTTAACATTGTATTGCAGTTGATCTGATATTAAAACATAACCAAAGGGGCTCGATGTTGGGAAGAGTCAAAATTTATTTATTCAACTAACATGATCTGTCTCCGTGACGTCATATGAAGAGGTGTCATGGCCGCTTACACTACGACAGGAAATTCCAAATATTCATATTTCTAATTGGGTATATTAATGTTAATAAAGGTGTTTTTTATTTAATAATAATTATCATTTACGAATAAAAAGTTACAATGTATTGAATTATAACAATTGTTCAACTGACTGGAGTTTTCCTTTAATGGTGTATGGCATCATGAAACATCATTTTATGTTGGTTTTATTATGGATACTATTTCTTTTTGTATTGAGGTGTATATGTATGTAGTTTTACTTCATATTTTTTTACATATTTTACAAAAAACCAGTAATTAGTTTAATACGTTACAGTACAGTCAAGGACATAGGGTAATAAATCACTTTGATAGATAGTACATTTGTATTACTCTAAGCTTATTAGTGATACTGATGTATCTTTTACTCTACTTTGATAGATAGTACATTTGTATTACTCTAAGCTTATTAGTGATACTGATGTATCTTTTACTCTACTTTGATAGATAGTACATTTGTATTACTCTAAGCTTATTAGTGATACTGATGTATCTTTTACTCTACTTTGATAGATAGTACATTTGTATTACTCTAAGCTTATTAGTGATACTGATGTATCTTTTACTCTGTTTAATCTGTTTACTTAAGCTTTCTCGTGAATTTTGGGTTATGTCTAGGAACACTCTAAATACAAAGGAAATTTAAAAGATATTATTAAACAGAATATAAGATATATCCATATCACCTAGATGAGTGATTTATCAGGGGCCCTCATGATGGTATGATATTTGAAAATTTGAATTTCTCCGGTTACTCATGTTTCTTCCACCAATAAAACTGACTGCCGCGATATAGCTGAAATATTGTTGAAAGTAGCATTAAACACCATAACCCTAACTCTACAATCTTCATACATTGTATCTTTCTATATGTAAAACATTGAATCTCTATTTTAAGATATATATTTTGAGGTTTCAGATTTTATTTTAGAATAATTGTCAGATATGGTCATGATCATGATCAGCCTATAATTAAATACTCCCTTCAGGTACCTACATCATTTAATTTGTTCAGAATTATTGTTCAGGGAATTGTTGGACTGATAATATGGTAATTAATGTCCAGTTATTAGCTGGAACCATATTTCTGTGGAATTATAATTATCGACAAGCTAATAACATTAACACATTGTGTCCATGTCTGTACTGTAATACACAGCTGTCTGTAATGTGTATTGGCCTCTAGGCTTTTATAGTCTTTGTGTTGGTGGTGGTGGTAAGATGATTCACTGAATTAAGTCGTTAATTTGAACTTAACATCATTTATTTTGGTTTTTTAGGGGATGAATTATTGTGAAAGACAAGATATTTAGTAAGTATAATTAGTGATATATAGAATATGTGATTTTTTTTCTGCATTAATAGTTTATAATTTTTTATTTTATTTTTTTTTTTTTTTTTTTTTGAATTTATAGATATTTCTTTTACTCTGGGTTATCAAAAGAAATGTAAACTGCGTCCAGATCCGCCCAGAAAAATGTGGATTGAGAGATCTCGGTAATTAATTTTTATGTAGCTTCATACCAAATTGTTAATATTATTTTTATTTTATTATATATTTTTTTTTAATTTATAGATATTTCTTTCACTCTGGGTTGTCAAAAAAATGTGAAATACGTCCAGATCGGCCCAGAAAAATTTGGATCAAGAGATCTCTGTGATTCATTTTTATGTAGGTTCATACAAAATTTAGTAGAGATCCTTGAGGACGTACAAAAAAAGATAAAAAGATGTGTAATCAATAGTTTAAGGTAAAAATGTAGAAGCTTTGTTAAACAAAAACAAAAACATAAAAAACCACAAGAAATAGCCGTTACCTGTCCAATTGTCAATTTATCTTTAATGAAGATACAAGTTACAATGTTTTCAAGAGAAATTACTGGTTATATTCATATTCAGTATGTGACTTTTATCAATGGCCCTATATTGCTCCTGGTCAGTAAAATTCTGATCAGGCCAGTGAACTTAATCGATTTTTTCTTTGCAATTGTGCTTAAAATTTGCTATATATTATTAACTTTGGGAGGAAGTAACTTCTGATGTCCACACATTTGTGCATGTATAAATTTAAAAATTATATATTCAGGCCTTTCAATAAGGGAAGATATCCAGGTACTTTTATCCACCTAAAACGGTCTTTGGTACCTCCTGATTTTAAAGAGTTTCATGAAAAATTTTCAAATTTTAATAAAAAGTACTGCTTGTATATAGTGAAGTACTGGTTGACTTGAAAAATATTGAAAGCCCTGTATAATTACATCATGTGATTTTTAATTCAGATAAGAAATTTTTAGAGGAATAAAATACCAAGCATTCCAAATATTTTGAACTTGGTAAATCATTGTAGATGATTATTACTGGTACATTGTACTACATGTATATATACCTGTATATAAAAAGGTTAATGAATTCTAGAACATGATTTAAGCACTTTATAATGATTCCCCTGCCAACACAAAGAATTTAAAGGAACATATAAACCAAATAACTTGCAAATTATAAATTCTTTCCTTTATTCTGGAAGATGTTCAATTGTAAATAGACAGATATAATGAAATGGTTAAATTCGCCAAAAGGTATAAACTTAAATAATGTTCATCGCTTGCTGTCAATTAATAGACAAAAAAAAACTTTCCATCAACATTTTTTCTTATAATTTTAAGTACTGGTATATATATACATGTATATTAAGTGCATATATTTTGAACAAATTAAAGACCAAAGTTACTCTCTGTATTTTTGTCCATGCAGTGGTAAAAACAGTTTTGAAAAAAGACTTTTAATATTCCATACTGGTATTTTTTGTGTCTTTTATCCCTCTGAATTTAATGTGATCATGAATACCACATCATTTTTCAATGTCAAATTCTTTGTTCTGGAGACAGATGTGACCAAGCTTTTTTCAATTGAATTTTGAAGATAGCTACAGTAGTTTTAAAGAAAACCTATTCACTTTAGGTCAAGGAAAAATTTATAAATACCGAACTTCTGTCGTGGTTGTATGGTAATTGGATTAACTACCTATGCAATCAGTGCGTATCACCACTAACGTTGTGAGTTCGAACCCCGCTCAGGCGAGGTGTACTCAATACAACGTTATTTAATAAAGTTTGTCAGTGACTTGCAACAGGTCGGCGTTTTCCCTGGGTACTTTGGTTTCCTCCACCAATAAAATTGAACCGCCATGATATAACTGATATATTGTTGAAAGTGGCGTTAAACACCAACCAACCAACCTAACTTCCGCATTTTTTTAAATAAAATAGGTACAAAGTACAATGTAGGCCAACTTTCATTTTTACTATTTTTTATCTAAGGTTATACATGCCAAGGATCGACTATTTTAACAGTACTTGTCTAACAATTGGCAATAAACTTAAGGGTAATTTATTTGTTTGTTTGATGGTGTTTAACGCCACTTTCAACAATATTTCATTTATATTGTGGCGGTCAGTTTTATTGGTGGAGGAAACCGGAGGACCCAGAGAAAACCACCGTCCTGACGCAAGTCACTGACAAACTCTTTAGGGTAGAATCTAAGAATTAATAAATGTCTCCCACGGCAAGTTAATCTCTCATCCTTTATTTTGTTTTGTGTCTGTTATACATTTCTTAGACCTGAGAACTCTAAATTGAAATTAAAATTACATGAGAATATTCTTATCTCTCATTTGTTTGAGCCCATAAAACTTAAGTATAGCACTGCCACTTTTCATTGAAGTGTGTCTGTACCGGCATAAGCCAGGAAAGTGAGCGGTCACATATATATGTGTTGGGGTATAAATTTTGCCTCTCTACGATTCATCGTTAGATCTTTGAACTGTTCCAAAAGTGTGGTATAGTTTTGTTTTTCATTTTTATTGTAGAATAAGATCAGCCACATATATGTGTGCTATGAGTATGGATTTAGCTTCTGTTTCTATAATGTTTAGATCAGATTTTTGAACTGTTCGGACAGTGGATAATGTCATAATTTGTGTTTTTCATTTTATTGTAGAATTAGATAAAAATGAAAAGTTGTAAAATTTGATAAGGTTCACCACCCAAATGTTATCTAATTGTAAACAAATGTTACGATTTATTGATTGGATTTTTATTTTTCATTTTTTTTATAGAAGATTTGATTTGATTTATTGTATTTAATGCCACTTTCAGCAATATTTCAGCTATATCATGGCGACCAGTTTTAGTGGTGGAGGAAGCAGGGGTACCTGGAGAGAACCACCGACCATGGGCAAGCAACTGGTAAACTTGCGGCTGCGAGTCGAGTGCACCCTTTTTTGTAATTTACAAAGCCGGGAGCGAACACACACCGTATTGGTGATAGGCTTTTATGAGTAGTTAGGTAATCCAACTACATAACTCATTGAGCCACCTGGGGCCCCTATGGTAGAAGAGAGAAATGAAAAGTCATAAATATAATACGGTTCACCACCCAAATGTTATCTAATTGTAAACAAATGTTAGTTACTCTGTTATCATTTACATGATCAAAGTAATTCAATAAATATTTTAGCTTTAATGATTTTATGATTAGAATCTTTGTAAATCACCTGGCAATTATATTATAGTACATAGAAAGCTTTATAGTACTTACTATACATGTATATAATTATATGTATCATTTGAATGTGGAAATTGAAAGAAGGTAAGAGAAACTTTGAGTTAAAGAGAATTTAGACTTGTTACAAGTCTCATTCATATTAATAAATCACTTGATTAACATGCTGCTAGGAAAGTTCAAATCTTGACTATTTATCACAACATTTCTTTACTTTCTCATCATGTTGATAGTAAACACAAGCAAACCTGTATTAAGAGGTCATGTTTGAGACAAAGAAAAAGTGGTCTTATAAGACAGGTGACCTCTTAAAAGAGGTTCAATTCATATGAAATGTTCTATGACATGACAAGAAATAGGTGACCTTTTATATTATACAGGTGACTGCTTAATAGAGGTGACTGCATGGGCAGGTTTAACTGTATAAGTACTCATGGGCAGGTTTAACTGTATAAGTACTCATGGGCAGGTTTAACTGTATAAGTACTCATGGGCAGGTTTAACTGTATAAGTACTCATGGGCAGGTTTAACTGTATAAGTACTCATGGGCAGGTTTAACTGTATAAGTACTCATGGGCAGGTTTAACTGTATAAGTACTCAAGATCTCAACTATCCCAGCAACAATTTATTCAAAGGGATTATTATTAATATGACAGTGACTAGTAACAAGTCTATAAGAGCATGTGTGATATGTTAGCTGTTGATAGAATGAAAATTGTAGTTAGGTCATGTGGATTCATGATTTTGATCCAAAACAAAAATTGTAAATTTACACCCCTTTCATATGGAGAAACATCCAAATAAATACATTAAAGTTCGAACCCGTTCATGGCGAAGTGTACTCGATACAACATTATGTGATAAAGTTTGTCAGTGACTTGCGACAGGTTGGTGGTTTTCTCAGGGTACTCCGGTTCCCTCCACCAATAAAACTGAACGCCACGATATAACTGAAATAGTTGAAAGTGGTGTTAAACACCATAAACCAAACCAACCAAACCAATCAAATACATTGTTAACCTTGACAAGAAGAACCAGCTAAGTTTGTGAGGGGTCACAAGTAAACATAGAAACCTTGACAAGAAGAACCAGCTAAGTTTGTGAGGGGTCACAAGTAAACATAGAAACCTTGACAAGAAGAACCAGCTAAGTTTGTGAGGGGTCACAAGTAAACATAGAAACCTTGACAAGAAGAACCAGCTAAGTTTGTGAGGGGTCACAAGTAAACATAGAAACCTTGACAAGAAGAACCAGCTAAGTTTGTGAGGGGGTCACAAGTAAACATAGAAACCTTGACAAGAAGAACCAGCTAAGTTTGTGAGGGGGTCACAAGTAAACATAGAAACCTTGACAAGAAGAACCAGCTAAGTTTGTGAGGGGTCACAAGTAAACATAGAAACCTTGACAAGAAGAACCAGCTAAGTTTGTGAGGGGGTCACAAGTAAACATAGAAACCTTGACAAGAAGAACCAGCTAAGTTTGTGAGGGGGTCACAAGTAAACATAGAAACCTTGACAAGAAGAACCAGCTAAGTTTGTGAGGGGGTCACAAGTAAACATAGAAACCTTGACAAGAAGAACCAGCTAAGTTTGTGAGGGGTCACAAGTAAACATAGAAACCTTGACAAGAAGAACCAGCTAAGTTTGTGAGGGGGTCACAAGTAAACATAGAAACCTTGACAAGAAGAACCAGCTAAGTGTGTGAGGGGTCACAAGTAAACATAGAAACCTTGACAAGAAGAACCAGCTAAGTTTGTGAGGGGGTCACAAGTAAACATAGAAACCTTGACAAGAAGAACCAGCTAAGTTTGTGAGGGGGTCACAAGTAAACATAGAAACCTTGACAAGAAGAACCAGCTAAGTTTGTGAGGGGGTCACAAGTAAACATAGAAACCTTGACAAGAAGAACCAGCTAAGTTTGTGAGGGGGTCACAAGTAAACATAGAAACCTTGACAAGAAGAACCAGCTAAGTTTGTGAGGGGGTCACAAGTAAACATAGAAACCTTGACAAGAAGAACCAGCTAAGTTTGTGAGGGGTCACAAGTAAACATAGAAACCTTGACAAGAAGAACCAGCTAAGTTTGTGAGGGGTCACAAGTAAACATAGAAACCTTGACAAGAAGAACCAGCTAAGTTTGTGAGGGGGTCACAAGTAAACATAGAAACCTTGACAAGAAGAACCAGCTAAGTTTGTGAGGGGGTCACAAGTAAACATAGAAACCTTGACAAGAAGAACCAGCTAAGTTTGTGAGGGGGTCACAAGTAAACATAGAAACCTTGACAAGAAGAACCAGCTAAGTTTGTGAGGGGGTCACAAGTAAACATAGAAACCTTGACAAGAAGAACCAGCTAAGTTTGTGAGGGGGTCACAAGTAAACATAGAAACCTTGACAAGAAGAACCAGCTAAGTTTGTGAGGGGTCACAAGTAAACATAGAAACCTTGACAAGAAGAACCAGCTAAGTTTGTTAGGGGGTCACAAGTAAACATAGAAACCTTGACAAGAAGAACCAGCTAAGTTTATGAGGGGGTCACAAGTAAACATAGAAACCTTGACAAGAAGAACCAGCTAAGTTTGTGAGGGGTCACAAGTAAACATAGAAACCTTGACAAGAAGAACCAGCTAAGTTTGTGAGGGGTCACAAGTAAACATAGAAACCTTGACAAGAAGAACCAGCTAAGTTTGTGAGGGGTCACAAGTAAACATAGAAACCTTGACAAGAAGAACCAGCTAAGTTTGTGAGGGGTCACAAGTAAACATAGAAACCTTGACAAGAAGAACCAGCTAAGTTTGTGAGGGGTCACAAGTAAACATAGAAACCTTGACAAGAAGAACCAGCTAAGTTTGTGAGGGGTCACAAGTAAACATAGAAACCTTGACAAGAAGAACCAGCTAAGTTTGTGAGGGGTCACAAGTAAACATAGAAACCTTGACAAGAAGAACCAGCTAAGTTTGTGAGGGGTCACAAGTAAACATAGAAACCTTGACAAGAAGAACCAGCTAAGTTTGTGAGGGGGTCACAAGTAAACATAGAAACCTTGACAAGAAGAACCAGCTAAGTTTGTGAGGGGTCACAAGTAAACATAGAAACCTTGACAAGAAGAACCAGCTAAGTTTGTGAGGGGTCACAAGTAAACATAGAAACCTTGACAAGAAGAACCAGCTAAGTTTGTGAGGGGTCACAAGTAAACATAGAAACCTTGACAAGAAGAATCCCGTGGTTCTATCATCATTTGTTCATGTACATGTATTTGTCATTTGGTTGTGATGTCAAATATATTACCTTATACATACAGTTTAAGTCCCCGGCTACCAAATACTGCCTATCTTCATAATCTTATCAAGGCCAGGTTTCAGATGCATGGAGATAGTAAAATACTACTAAATTGTCTCTATTAAAAGAAGAAGATTCCCTGTCTTATAAGAAGAAGATTCCCTGTCTTATAAGAAGAAGATTCCCTGTCTTATAAGAAGAAGATTCCCTGTCTTATAAGAAGAAGATTCCCTGTCTTATAAGAAGAAGATTCCCTCTCTTATAAGAAGAAGATTCCCTGTCTTATAAGAAGATTCCCTGTCTTATAAGAAGAAGATTCCCTCTCTTATAAGAAGAAGATTCCCTGTCTTATAAAAAGAAGATTCCCTGTCTTATAAGAAGAAGATTCCCTCTCTTATAAGAAGAAGATTCCCTGTCTTATAAGAAGAAGATTCCCTCTCTTATAAGAAGAAGATTCCCTGTCTAATAAGAAGAAGATTCCCTGTCTTATAAGAAGAAGATTCCCTGTCTTATAAGAAGAACATTCCCTCTCTTATAAGAAGAAGATTCCCTCTCTTATAAGAAGAAGATTCCCTGTCTTATAAGAAGAAGATTCCCTCTCTTATAAGAAGAAAATTCCCTGTCTTATAAGAAGAAGATTCCCTGTCTTATAAGAAGAAGATTCCCTGTCTTATAAGAAGGAGATTCCCTGATTCCCTGTCTTATAAGAAGAAGATTCCCTCTCTTATAAGAAGAAGATTCCCTGTCTTATAAGAAGAAGATTCCCTGTCTTATAAGAAGAAGATTCCCTGTCTTATAAGAAGAAGATTCCCTGTCTTATAAGAAGAAGATTCCCTGTCTTATAAGAAGAAGATTCCCTGTCTTATAAGAAGAAGATTCCCTCTCTTATAAGAAGAATATTCCCTGTCTTATAAGAAGAAGATTCCCTCTCTTATAAGAAGAAGATTCCCTGTCTTATAAGAAGAAGATTCCCTGTCTTATAAGAAGAAGATTCCCTCTCTTATAAGAAGAAGATTCCCTCTCTTATAAGAAGAGGATTCCCTGTCTTATAAGAAGAAGATTCCCTGTCTTATAAGAAGAAGATTCCCTGTCTTATAAGAAGAAGATTCCCTGTCTTATAAGAAGAAGATTCCCTCTCTTATAAGAAGAAGATTCCCTGTCTTATAAGAAGAAGATTCCCTGATTCCCTGTCTTATAAGAAGAAGATTCCCTGATTCCCTGTCTTATAAGAAGAAGATTCCCTGTCTTATAAGAAGAAGATTCCCTCTCTTATAAGAAGAAGCTTCCCTGTCTTATAAGAAGAAGATTCCCTGTCTTATAAGAAGAAGATTCCCTCTCTTATAAGAAGAAGATTCCCTGTCTTATAAGAAGAAGATTCCCTGTCTTGTAAGAAGAAGATTCCCTGTCTTATAAGAAGAAGATTCCCTGTCTTATAAGAAGAAGATTCCCTGTCTTATAAGAAGAAGATTCCCTGTCTTGTAAGAAGAAGATTCCCTGTCTTATAAGAAGAAGATTCCCTGTCTTATAAGAAGAAGATTCCCTCTCTTATAAGAAGAATATTCCCTGTCTTATAAGAAGAAGATTCCCTCTCTTATAAGAAGAAGATTCCCTGTCTTATAAGAAGAAGATTCCCTGTCTTATAAGAAGAAGATTCCCTGTCTTATAAGAAGAAGATTCCCTGTCTTATAAGAAGAAGATTCCCTCTCTTATAAGAAGAAGATTCCCTCTCTTATAAGAAGAAGATTCCCTGTCTTATAAGAAGAAGATTCCCTCTCTTAGGCCACTTTTTCATTGCAGAATATGTGGCCTTATTAGAGGAGGACTATTGTAAAGATTTGATCTTTTTGATAGTGATAAATCTGCGGGTGAGAAATTTAGACATAAATATTGTTGAAAGTGGCGTTAACTTAAGCGCCATAACCTTAACCTCTGATAGTCTGCAGGTTAGGAATGGTCCACACTCATTTAATGTATGAATCGATGTAATTGAAATTTTATATTTTATTTTTTTATTTTTTTTTGGCAATACTATATCGCAAACATTTTTTTTTAAAGATCCAACAAACATCTAATTTTAATTAGATGGGAATTATGCACACCATTTAAAACTTTATAGTGACTGTAAGCTGAAGAATAGCAATAAAATTGTTGTGCCTTCTTTGGATTTTTATCTATGTGGTTAACAGATGGATTTCTGTCCACAATTCCACATACATCAATATTCTCTCTTGTTCACTGACCGCCACAAAATAACTGTAATATTGTTGAAAGTGAAAGTTTAAACACCATAAGCCAAGCCAAGCCATCTATTGTTCACTTTTATTTGACCTAGAATCTGCATTGATTTAGAAGAAGTAATTACATTTTTCTATAGAAATCAGAAATACTAAAATGTGAAAAGGTATATACTTATTATTAGACTTGACAGGAGAAATTCTAAATGGTATATACTCGTTATTAAATTTTGACAGGTGTGTTACAGGTATTTATTTTTGATTAAGGAAAACTGATCATACTTAATACGAAGTGAAATATTTTATTGATAGGATCTGATTAGATAGTGTATTTAACTAGATTAGTTCTTAGATATTTAAATGACAAGAAAAAATATGTAGTCCAGTGCAAAATACAAGGTTTTTATCCTATGGTATTCAAACAAGCACAAGGACGAATTGCTATTTAACTTGTACAGTAAGATCTGTCTAAACCAAACCTCCTTGGGACCAAAGTTTGTGTTCTGAATTGACAGGTGTTCAGTTTATACAGGTTAAATTAACAAAGATTTCCTACATTGGGACTTTATTTAAAATTCATTTAATACAGGATTCCGTTTTATGCAGGGTTCAGTTTATGCAGGTTTCACTGTATATGTAGTAGTACAGGGATGATTTTTTTTTTCAGTTATTTAACTGATTTCAGCTATTTCTACCCGAAAAATAAATTCTGAAAGTTACAGGACATGATCTGAACAGGTCAAAGATGGAGGTTTTGAAAGGGGGGTGTAGATGGTTTCAGCTATTTTAATAGATTTTTCAGTTATTTTATTTTCTAACCAGAATCATCCCTAATATGTATATATGATGTATGAAAGGAAGATGTGATTAAGTACCTAAGGAAATGACTATTAAATTAAATCTGAACATCAAAAATTTTATTTTTAGAGAATATGAAAAGGGGTAATTTCTTATCAAGTGCTTCTACAACCTTTTCCACAAATCATTTACATGTACTGGTGAAAAATGAACTCCAGATCTATAAAAGAAATATTTTATTGTCATTGTATTGTGCTATATACAGTTAAAACAGCCCATGTGGTCACCTCTATTAAGCAGTCACCTGTATTAAAAGGTCACATTTTTCTTGTCCTTTCATAGAAAATTTCAAATGAATTGAACCTCTTTTAAGAAGTCACCTGTCTTATGAGGACACTTTTTCTTTGTCCCAAAGGTGACCTCTTAATACAGGTTTGACTAATTACAAAAATGTAGTCTGCTAATATGAATCTTTTAATCATTACAGGATCAAAAGACTACAAAGGAGAAGATAATTATAGCATATAGCCATCATATTACTGTCAGGTGACTTGTCAATCAAATCATCACGTCAGGTGTCTGTTACTGTCAAATCATTGTTATTATCCTATTACATTATTAGATGAATGGAATAAGAACCTAATTACCGACAGAGGTAAAAAATACAACATACAGAAAATTGACAAATTGAAAGCAGAAGTCTGTTTTTCTGATTATATTTCGTGTGTTTTTATGAAATTTTAACTCAAGCTTGGAAAATTTAATTTCTGAAGGCTGAAGCAGTGATCATTTTGAAAAACAACTTCAGTATTTATTAGCTTTCTCAGGAATATAGCATTTCGGTGCATCTGGAAATGATGTATATATTTAAAGTTGTGAAGCCGTACACTAGCTGACAACTTGAACGTTATTATATTATCTTAACAGATAATTTTTAATTACATTTTTATCATAAAGAGGATTTTTAGCAGGATCATTTTTCATTCTGAAATCGGAGTGCAAATTGAGTTAATAATTTTTCATTGATAAAAAAAAAGAAAAAATTTAAAAAATCCTGTATTGAATACACAAAGGTCTATGATTGAATTTTTATTTGACATTTGTACAAAATTATAGTGGTTTGCTGCAGAATTATCCAGGATTTTCCTTGTGAAGTGTACTAGTGAATATCGGAAATAAGCTTACCATATTTAATATTGTATAATTGATCAGTTGAAAATCAGATCAGAAATTGACACAAGAAAACAATTTCAGTTCAGAAATTGATGCAGGGAAACAAAGGTCAACAAGTAACTGACTACCAATAAAGGCCAAAATGAACCACTATTCTCCAAGACACATGTCACAAAGAAGGAGGAAGAGGGACATATGTGGGAAAAACTTTCTGAAGGTCATCCTCTATGTCTTCATATTTTTCTTCTGGGTAAGTTTTCTTCATATGAATTTTTTTATTGATTGATTGGTTGGTGTTTAACACCAACTTTAGCAATATTTCAGCTATATCGTGGCATGAACAAATTTTATGTTGCCTTAGAAACCTAGAAGACCATTAGAAACAAAACATACTTGTCTATTATAAACATGTTATACATGTATGTACAAATAAAAGAAATTGTAATTTTGTAAAAAAAAAAAAAAAAAAAAAAAATCTTATAGAAGGTGAAATTAAAATGTAGCATTTATCGCCAGAAGTATTTATAATGAGTACCACTCAACTGCAGACCAGGGGCTGTTTCATCAAACTCATTTTAGGATATGAGTTTTGCTCATTATTGGAGACCCTACTGTCTACTGTGACTGTGAAATGCAGAACAGCAATAAAAACACTGTTCCTTACTTCAATTTGTATCCAAATGTAATGTTGTATAGTCTCTCGTGCTCATTTACATATACATATCATATCCTTTCTTGTCGTGCTTACTAAATAGAGGCTATGACATGATCATATTTCATCCTAACTACATGTATTTTTGACGAAGGGTATCGTTCAGAACTAAGGAACTATCTGCCCCCATTCCGTTAGTTTTATTTTCTACTAAGAAAACATAGGAAAAGGCAAAATTAAAAACATTTGACCGCTCAAAGATTAAAGAACCATATTAAATGACCTCATTCATCTGACCATTTAAAAAAAAATGAAAACAAACATATGAGTTAGATGAGGATTTTATCCTTAGAATGAATTTTCTTATGAATTAAACTAAAGAAATTTAGAAACCTTTAAACGAGTAATGTCGTTGATTTTGGTGATTTTTTTGTCCAGATATTTTTTAAATGGAGTACATTAAAAACATAAATTAACACTTATGTTGCGTTCACACGTACATTTAATGCGAATTAAATGTCCATCTAATGCAAATCGAATACGCTAATCGCGTTCACACGTAATTATTTGTTTAATGCGCATCGAATTTGAATCGGCTAATTCGCATTATCCAATTCGCTTCAGTAATACGTTTTCGTTAATGCGAACTCGTTAATTCGTATTCGATTTGCATTAAACTGTCGTGTGGAAACATGCTATTCCAAAAGAAAATTATCCGAACAGCTGCTTTGACAGAATTGTGTTGGAATTAAAAAAAGATCATTAACATTATTATCATGTGTAAGCTTTCTTTTGGTTGCTCATTTTTATTATTATTAATAAATGACGTCATATGAATTATGAATTATAACGTCATGTTGCTGGTGACGTCATATTGACACAACAGATCATTATTGTTGTATAAAATGACCGTTCTTTCAAAAGAGAAGGAAAGACGAGTCCGAGAGATGGAGTAAACCATCAGATCAATAAAGATGGTTTGGAGTATAGTTTGTTAATTGTTAATATTTCGGCTTTTAAAATTATTTTCTTTAACATCAATATTATTGTGCAATGTTGTTTTGTTTTAAATTAAAATTTAATTGATATTGCGAATTAAAAGTTAACATCGTTCGGACATAGACTCTATTTGATGCGCGTTGCAATTCGCATTAAAATGTACGTTCGGACAAGAATACGTTTCGATTGCGCATTAAACTAATTCTAATTCGAATTACGTATGAATGTAGCATAATTATCGAGTTTTAAAGTAAAAAGTCCATCCATTCTCATTTATTTTCATGAAAACACATCTTGAACATAAATTCATGTCTGTTCGACAATATACGCCCCTATTCATATGATCTTAGGTGACCTTTTATTATGCATGCGCAAAGTTTGTTGTTGCTGAAAAAAATTGCCTGCCGATGGAAAACCTGCACACGATCATACAGGAATTTTAACTGATTCTGCTAGAAAAAGAAACAGGAAAGCTGCACACAAAAAACAACGATAATACATGTTTTTTGGTCGAATCTCCCCAAACAACCGTTTATTCTCATGTTTTGAAGGTACAGTGGAACCTGAGTTTTCCGACATCCTGTGACTTCCGACAAGAATTTCAGGTCCCAAAATATTTCTTAAACATTTTGTTAAAAAAACCTTGAGTATTCCGCAAGCTGTTACTTCCGACATCTGACACTGTTTTACAGTCCCAGTGTTGTTAATTACACTTAATTAATCCTGTCTTATCCGACCCTTTGATCTGCTCATTAATAAATTATCATCCTTTCATATCATTAAATATAAACCATTAACAAATTGACAGGCTTAGCTCAAAAATAAATTGTGATTTTACCTAATTGATTGGCAGGTAATTAGAGGCTCATTAGTAAAGGTTAAAAGTTAGTTTACAAAGAATACATATGTAATAATTAAAATTTTACAGTTATATTTAACTGTTTTCACTTTTTTGTAAAGGACATGGCTACAACCATTATCTGATATATTATGAAATTGTTCTACGCTTGTGTACACACATAAATTATGATTTGAATTTATTGATTGGCAGGTGATTAGAGACTCATTGATAACTTACCAAGAATAAAAAATTATATTTTACCAATAACTGTTTTCACTTTCTTTGTAAAGCACATGGCTACAACCAACAATTATCTGATCAGATTATGGAATTGTTCTAAATAAATTAATTGTGTAAAAATTAAATATTAAATGTAATTTCATGTACATTGTATAAAATCCCTTTACATTGTAGTTCCAATTATTTAAACCTTCCTAAATAATTTCTTCCCCAAGTTAAATTTGTGAAAATTTCTGTTAACCAAAAAGAAAACCTGAGTTTCCCGACATCCTGTACAATCCGACACATTTCCTTGATCCCTTGGTGTGTCGGATTAGACAGGTTCTGACATCCTGTACAATCCGACACATTTCCTTGGTCCCTTGGTGTGTCGGATTAGACAGGTTCTGACATCCTGTACAATCCGACACATTTCCTTGGTCCCTTGGTGTGTCGGATTAGACAGGTTCTGACATCCTGTACAATCTGACACATTTCCTTGGTCCCTTGGTGTGTCGGATTAGACAGGTTCTGACATCCTGTACAATCCGACACATTTCCTTGGTCCCTTGGTGTGTCAGATTAGACAGGTTCTGACATCCTGTACAATCCGACACATTTCCTTGGTCCCTTGGTGTGTCGGATGAGACAGGTTCCACTGTATATATTAATTTTCAATGCAAAAAAGCTTCAAATAAAGACACAATCAAGTATTTTATACTACAATTGAGTGATTTTGAGTACTAATAAAGGGGGTCAAATACACTTCAGTGTTATTTAGTCGTGGACCTAATAAAGCTTTGCTGGTACCAGTAAAAAAACAGTAACAGTATAAGCACAGATTTCACTGAGGACACCATTGAAAATGATTTTAATGATGCTAATTGTTTCAGCTAATGGCAGTTGTTTGAACTTTTGACATTGTAGGAAAAACACAATATACCGGTACATACATTGTTGGTAAATATCAAATTAATTTACACTCGCTGCGAAACATGCCAGAAATGCTTGCCAAAGGTTCACTTTTCTATCTGTTCCTAAAGCTTGTACCAATAAATTTTATATTTTCCAATATGTATATTTATCAAGAAGGCAAAAGAAATAAGGCAACAACCAAAAATTAGGCAAAGTTAAATATGACTAAGTATGTACCGGTAAGTGTTGAGAATAGGCTGTCATGGTCGTGATCATATGGTAGTTGGATATACAACTATCTTTACAATCAGTGCCTATCACCACTGAAGTTGTGAGTTCGAATCCCGCTCAGACTAGGTGTACTCGATAAAACATTATGTGACAAAGTTTGTCAAAGACTTGTGACAGGTCGGTGGTTTTCTCCAGGCACTCTGGTTTCCTCCACCAATAAATCTAACCGCCACGATATAACTGAAATATTGTTGAAAATGGCATTAAACACTAACCAAACCACAAACCAACCTATATATCTAAATGCAAGAAGACAAAAGAAATTAGGCAAAAAAAGTATATAGATTAGGCAAAGTTAAATAGGACTAAGTATGAATACTTGTGTTCAGCATCAGAAATGAAATACCAACAACCCCTGTAGATTTTTTAGCAAAACATATTTAATACTGTGTAAATTGACAATAAAATGTCATAATAAGTCAATTACTTTATCAAACAAATGTCAGTGTAAAATATATGTTGTCTGGTAAAAAAATAATCTACAGACAAGGGCATGGGAATATTCTAAAACAGAACAAAATGAGAGGAAATTGAATAAAGAATTAAACTACACTTAATAAACATTCAATTTTCTCAATTTGGTTGTGTTGATTCCTATATAAATTTAAATCAAATTTATTGAGTATTTATTGTATAACTGGGATGTTATATTACAATGAATAGATACAGTACAGACAGAGACATATCGGTGATGAATCACTGTGATTTTGGACATAAAATTACCAATCATGCAGATAAATATGCAACTTCTCATAAATTAGACTATACATAGTTACTGAGAAGATAAACACAACATATAGCTTGCGGTTCCTATCATGACTTTCTTGATAAATGGATGCTGCTAACAAGGAAGCTATTGAACTAAGCATTCCTAGTGGTTATGTTGAAGTTGCCACCATGACCTGGTTAACCATTACAATTCAATTCAATTCAATATTTATTGTCATTTAAATCATAAAACAGATTTGTGACAAAATGAAGACAAAAATATCTTACAAGTAAGAAAAAAACAAGAATAACACATGTATTATGAGTTCCCTGTCCTCAGTTCAAGAGACTGTTTAATTAAGAACCGATTTTTCCTACTTGTACCGGTGATGATGGACAAAGAATATATTTAATTTTTTCACCTTCAATATTAGACCTATCTTGAAATATGAGTGGAAGATATTTATTTCTCAGATCAAGATTTTTATTACAAACGAAAAGAAAATGGTGTTCATCTTCAATTTGATTGCATACCTGACAAAGTCTTTTTTCCCTGGGTATTTTTAAATGCCTCCCCTTTTCAATTAGAAGGTTGTGGTCACTGCATGATTCTAAGTTTAGTTATAAGTCTTCTTTTTTCAAAATTTTCATATAACAGATAATTTTCCATGTTCAAATTTCTTTTTAAATCTTTATATAGAATTAGTTTACTACTATTATCTATTGTGCTAAATTTATTAAGAAAGATATTTTGATAGAAATTTGTCATGCATGTTTTGAAATGTTTCTTTATTGATTCCTTTTTCCTGTACATGAATGTATTCCGTTTGTCGTAATCATGATCTCAATTAAGACTTACATGTATCACACTGATTTGTAACAAACGTAACACAACAGGTGCTGCATGTGGAGCAGGAACTGCCCACCCTTCCCGAGCAACTTAGTTCACTTTTGATTTTTAGTGGGTTTCGTGTTGCTCGATCTTTAGTTTTGTATATCGTTGTCCTTTTGTTCTTTTTCTTTTGGCCATTGTATTGTATGCCCTTCAATTTATGGCTTCTGATTACCCCTTTGGTATCTTCATACTTACAAAGTACACGTACATCTGTGACAAATAAAATATCTTTCCTAACCAGGAAGAGAAACCTTATATTGGTATAGATATATTGATACTGTATACATGACTATTTTTGCATACATGAACAATGTACAACAATGCATTAAATGAAGATTTTGTGATGTATCAAAACTATACTGGGTATATTCGGACGAAAAAATTGTTCAGTATTTATAAATAAAAAAAATTAATTCAAGAATTTGATTCGGACCAGTAACTTCAAATTTTTGTATCAAGGACTGTTAGTACTGTACATATTTATTTTTATTATTTTATTCATGTACATGTACCTTTGTATAATTTATTTTGGGAATTAAGATGTTAGTACTGGATATATATACATATTTGTATATTTGTTTTAATTATAAATGAACCTTTGTATTATTTATTTTACAGCTGACTGGCATAGTATTTTTAGCACTTGGACTATACATCAAATTACAAAAACACACCTATATCAGTTTATTAGGAAGCAGCACGTTCCCATTATCAACCTATTTATTACTAGGCACTGGAGCCTTCATCATCTTGACAGGGATAATTGGTTGTACAGGGACTTGTATTGAAAATAGATGTTTTATGGTCATGGTGAGTAATCTTCTTTGCTATTGAACTTGATATTGTGGATTCAAATGTAGATGTGTATGTTACACCTCTTCTGATTGGATGACATCAAATATTTGCTGGCATCAATTACAGGATTGATGTCAGCAAACAGTTTGTGCATGCAAAAACAATATATCTGGTTAATTTAAAATGTAGTTTTTGCTGTAATTTATCAAAGTATGCATTAGAATGGAGATAACTCTAATGCAATTGAAGATTTGCTAGCATCAATCATGATTTGATGGTCGCAAATATTATCTGTTTATTGTCTATACTGACATTTCGTCAGTAAACTCAATTTGTGACCATCAGATAAACATTTGATGCAAGCAAATCTTCAAATACAACACAATTATCTCCTAATTGATACATCCAAATTACACCTGTCTATATTTTGAGAACTTGAAACAACAGGAATCTGGGACTTGAAACAACAGCCAACAGATAGCTATAGACATGTCAATCCACTCAGAAACATTATTTTGATTCCGAGCCAACCAGTCTTTGTTGTTCTTACTCCTTAGTGTAGCATGCTTATCAGAGAAGCAACAAATATTAGTTTTATAGTCTTTGATTTGACCCGACTGGGACTTGAACCCAATATTTACCACATTTGACATTTGAGGCGAGCATGCAAATATTTACAGCATCGATGCGGTTGTATAGTAATTGAATGGTGATATTTTGTGTGGATGTCAAATCCACGTGTACATCCACCACAGGACATTGATTGTCTTTTGGAATATAAATCAAAATGGTTTTTTTAACAGATCTACAAACAGTGCATGAATTACAAGATCTGTCATATAATGGAGAAAAAAAACATAAACAATCAGAAAAACTAAAAATTAGATTTCTCACATTATTAATTTAAATATTTTGTTCTTTTCAGTATGCACTATTCCTGCTGATAATATTTCTAACTGAAGCTATTGCAGGTGTGTTAGCATATATGTATGAAGGAACGGTAAGGAATGATCAAATATCTTTATATTCTATTTTTTTACTTGCATGAATTTCAAAGTTTGCACAATGTTGATAAAAAAAGCTTTACCAAAATAAATTTAATTACGTCATGCTTTCTTCTTGAAAGCCAATAACTTATCATATTTAAAATGTTTTTTTGGAATAACTTGTAATAGGTAGTCTTTTTATAAAGAAAGTTGTAAAGGTAGCAGTCAATTTTTTGATATGATACAATGTAGGTTATGGTATTTAATGTAGCGGTCAGTTTTATTGGTGGAGGAAACCGAAGTACCCTGAGAAAACCACCGACCTACCGCAAGTCACTGACAAACTTTATCACATAATGTTGTATCAAGTACACCTCGCCATGAGCGGAATTCAATCTCACAACTTTAGTGATGATAGGTATTGATTACACAGATAGGGATTTTGTAAATTTAACTGCCATATGAACTTTGTAAATTTAACTGCCATATGATCACGACCAATACGGCTCCCTGTTTTAACATATAGAAGTAGTAATTTAATGGGTTTTTTTCACAATTTTGCATTATATACTACATGAACTGTGTATCTAATTTTCAATAGACCATTTGTATATTCTCTGTTTGATTCTAAAATTAGAATTATTTCTCTTAAAATCGATACAATGTTACTGGCTCAAATCACGCACAACGGAAAGAACACAGAATTTGAATGTAGTTTTCTTATAATTTGTAGATACATGAACTTCGTAAAAAAATCAGAGAATAATTTTATAGCAAATTGAATATTTGCTAGCTGTTACAACATTAAAATTTTGTACAGATTATTGGAAAAATATGTTATTTTTCATTGAACTTTGCATGAAAGGGGTCCATTTTTGATTTGCGCATATTATATTGATAAATAACAAATAAACCTTCTTTTCATAATACAATAAAACATGGAATTCAGCCATTTTATAAAGGAAAATGATTACCGGTAATACTAGGCATTATTATTTAGTCCCTTTCTAAGTTCATTGTGAAAAATGAAATTATAAATGTCCACATTAAACATTTTTTATTTTATTTTTTATTTCAGATAAAAGAAGAATTATCAAGAAATCTGAATTCTACAATGATGAACAATTATAATTATGATCTCATTATAACAAAAGCCATTGATGATATGCAGAAAGAGGTAGAATAAACTTACAGAAAAAATTACCACTCTGTCGGACAAGTTCCAACGTCAAATTGCAAAATCGTAGAAACACACTCAGAATTGATACCCCAACAAATATATACATGACCGATCACTTTCCTGGCTTTGTAAAGGCACTTCATTAAAACATGACAGTGTTAAAAGAATTAGTCCAACTGTGTTTCATTAAAAAGAAAGGCCATCATAGATACAAATACCTTGTCTTACGAAGGGACAAATCTTATTTGGTAAAAAAAAAGACCACTCTGATTCTACCAAAAAGTTTGCTGAAACTGATATCATCAAAATGCTTGAATTTTTTATTGACAACATATTTTTAATGTTTGGTGGGCCTGTTTTTTAACAGACAGTCGGCATTCCTATGGGTACTAACTACATGCTTCCCTTCTCTTGGACTTGTTCCTTTATTTGTACAAGGCAAACTTCATACCAGGGCTTCTGAAGAAAAATGAAAAGAAGCTAGCTCGATCCTTTAATTTCACATTCCCTTGTAGACGATGTCCTTTCACTAAATAATTGTAAGTTTGATGATTTTGTCGCTCGCATCAATCCCATTCAGCTTGAGATTAAGAATACCACAGTTACAGCTAGGTCTGCTTCATACCTTGACCTACACCTCGAAATTGACAGTGAGGGCAGGTTAAGAATGAAACTTTATGACAAAATTTCAATTTTTCCATTGTGAACTTTCCATTTATATGTAGCAACAACATTCCAACAGCACCTTCGTATGGAGTATAAATCTCTCAGTTGATCCGATAGTCCAGAGGTTGTGGTTCCTATCAGGATTTTCTTGATAGAGGGTTGCTGCTAACAAGTAAGCTACTGAACCAAGAGTTCCTAGTGGTTAAATTAGTCATCACTTCAAAAGTTTTACAGTCGCCACCATGACCTTGTTAACTGTTACAAATCATATATGTGTCACAAATGACCATGAATATGTTCCATTTGTCATAATCACAATCTGGTCCTTTCCCGATTCATGACTGCTTATCCTTCCGGAACACCATAGTTCACCACCAGTTTTAAGTGGGGTTCATGTTACTTGATCTTTAGTTTTCTGTGTAAGCATTACAAAACATTTGTAGATCGTTTTTAGCTCACCTGGCCAAAGGCCATGTGAGTTTTTGCCATCACTTTTCATCCGTCCGTTGTACGTCGTAAACTTTCACATTTTAATCTTCTCCTCAGAAACCACTGGGCCAATTGCAACCAAACTTTGGTGGAATGGTCCTTGGATGGCCCCCTTCCAAAAGTATGTCCGGTGATCCCGATTTCCGACCAAGATGGCTGCCAAGCTAAAAATAGAAAAAAGGGGGGATGAAATTTTAATTGTCCATTGCTGCTTTAGTGTTAGTCAAAATGAGCTCAAATTTTAACTGCAGCTACATGGCAAGGAGAAGTTTAACATATATTCCGGGTTTTTCTGTGAAATTTTTCTTTCAGCCAATTTATACCGATTATGCAAATTAGGCAGATTTTGATAAAAGATCACATTTAAATCTTCTCCTCTGAAACCGCTGAACCAAATTAAACCAAACCTGGCAGGGATGGTCCCTGGGTGGGTCCCTTTCAAAATTGTGTCCAACAGCCCCGCCTTCCATTCAAGATGGCTGCTGTTACTAAAAATAGAAATTTCTTCAATTGTCCATTGCTGCTTTAGTATATGTCAAAATGAGCTCAAATTTTAACTACAGCTACATGGCAAGGAGTAGTTTAACATATATTCCGAGCTTTTCTGTGAAATTTTTCTGACAGCCGATTTATACCGATTATGCAAATAAGGCATATTTTGATAAAAGATCACATTTAAATCTTCTCCTCTGAAACCGCTGAACCAAATTAAACCAAACCTGGCAGGGATGGTCCCTGGGTGGGTCCCTTTCAAAATTGTATCCCGACAGCCCTGCCCTCCATTAAAGATGGCTGCTGTTACTAAAAATAGAAATTTCTTCAATTGTCCATTGCTGCTTTAGTATAAGTCAAAATGAGCTCAAATTTTAACTGCAGCTACATGGCAAGGAGTAGTTTAACAAATATTCCGGGTTTTCTGTGAAATTTTCTTTCAGCCGATTTATACCGATTATGCAAATTAGGCATATTTTGATAAAAGATCACATTTAAATCTTCTCCTCTGAAACCGCTGAAGCAAATTAAACCAAACCTGGGTGGGTCCCTTTCAAATTTGTGTCTGACAGCCCTGCCCTCCATTCAAGATGGCTGCTGTTACTAAAAATAGAAATTTCTTCAATTGTCCATTGCTGCTTTAGTATAAATCAAAATGAGCTCAAATTTTAACTGCAGTTAAATGGCAATGAGTAGTTTAACATATTCTGGGTTTTTCTGTGAGATTTTTTCAGCCAGTTTATTCTATTTAGGAATATTATGAGATAAAAATCACATCTAAATCTTTTGCTCAGAAATTTGAGTTGAATTGATCTTTGGGTGGCCCACTTTCAAAATTATGTGTAACACCCCCATTTTCTATTAACTTTAGATGTAAAATTGAAAACCAGGTGAGCGATTACAGGCTCCTGGGAGCCTCTAGTTTACCTTTTCATTTGGCCATTGTGTAGTCTGTCCTTCGATTTACGGATACTCCTTACCCCTTTGTTATCTTCAAACTTTTCTTAAACTAGTTTTATGGGCTTAAACATCCCCTCTTAGTGAAATTGCATGTATATGGTTGTACAATAAATCATATAATGTTACCAATACTAGTACAAAATGTATAATAAAAGTGAATCGATATTAACTAAGGTAAAGATATACCTTAAGATAATTAATAATTTATAATAATATTGTTTTATTTATAGTTTGCATGTTGTGGAGCCACAGATTTTGAAAATTGGGAGCATTCTAAGTGGATACAGGAAAACCCTCTAAAGAAAGGTCTAGTCCCAGATTCCTGTTGTATATCTGTAAATCCTGGTTGTGCTTCCTTCGGGACCAGTCCATCAAATATATATCCAGAGGTAATAAAAACATAATTGTCCAGAGTTATCTCCCTTGTATAGCAGTTACATCATTATCTAGGGTATTTATGATTGGATGTTAAACAGCATCGGTGGTGTTATGGTTAGTGTACTCGCCTCGAGTGCGGTAGATCATGAGTTCGAGCCCCAATCGGGTCAAACCAAAGACTAGCAAAGACTGGTTGGCTCAGAATCAGGATAATGTGTCAGAGTGGGGCGCCATTTCTACCGGCAAACTTTTGTTTCAGGACATTAGCGTTAAAAAAATGCAACTAAGCATGTTGAAAAATTGCTGAGTTGGCATTAAACAACAATTACTCACTCACTCATTTTCAAAGCAGATCTTTAATGTCACATTATTCATAACCAAGAAACTAAAACAGACAATAGTACAAGTAGTTTCTTATACATCATCTATAACTCACGGCTGATCTTGCTAGAATACCGTCTACTCATCATCTATAACTCATGGCTGATCTTGCTCAGATTACCATCTACTCATCATCTATAACTCATGGCTGATCTTGCTCAGATTACCATCTACTCATCATCTATAACTCATGGCTGATCTTGCTCAGATTACCATCTACTCATCATCTATAACTCATGGCTGATCTTGCTCAGATTACTGTCTACTCATCATCTATAACTCATGGCTGATCTTGCTCAGATTACCATCTACTCATCATCTATAACTCACGGCTGATCTTGCTCAGATTACAGTCTACTCATCATCTATAACTCACGGCTGATCTTGCTCAGATTACCGTCTACTCATCATCTATAACTCACGGCTGATCTTGCTCAGATTACCATCTACTCATCATCTATAACTCACGGCTGATCTTGCTCAGATTACCGTCAACTCATCATCTATAACTCATGGCTGATCTTGCTCAGATTACCATCTACTCATCATCTATAACTCACGGCTGATCTTGCTCACATTACCGTCTACTCATCATCTATAACTCACGGCTGATCTTGCTCAGATTACAGTCTACTCATCATCTATAACTCATGGCTGATCTTGCTCAGATTACCGTCTACTCATCATCTATAACTCACGGCTGATCTTGCTCAGATTACCATCTACTCATCATCTATAACTCATGGCTGATCTTGCTCAGATTACCATCTACTCATCATCTATAACTCACGGCTGATCTTGCTCACATTACCGTCTACTCATCATCTATAACTCACGGCTGATCTTGCCCAGATTACCGTCTACTCATCATCTATAACTCATGGCTGATCTTGCTCAGATTACTGTCTACTCATCATCTATAACTCACGGCTGATCTTGCTCAGATTACCATCTACTCATCATCTATAACTCACGGCTGATCTTGCTCAGATTACCATCTACTCATCATCTATAACTCACGGCTGATCTTGCTCAGATTACCGTCTACTCATCATCTATAACTCATGGCTGATCTTGCTCAGATTACCGTCTACTCATCATCTATAACTCACGGCTGATCTTGCTCAGATTACCATCTACTCATCATCTATAACTCATGGCTGATCTTGCTCAGATTACCGTCTACTCATCATCTATAACTCACGGCTGATCTTGCTCAGATTACAGTCTACTCATCATCTATAACTCACGGCTGATCTTGCTCAGATTACCGTCTACTCATCATCTATAACTCATGGCTGATCTTGCTCAGATTACCATCTACTCATCATCTATAACTCACGGCTGATCTTGCTCAGATTACCGTCTACTCATCATCTATAACTCATGGCTGATCTTGCTCAGATTACAGTCTGCTCATCATCTATAACTCACGGCTGATCTTGCTCAGATTACCGTCTACTCATCATCTATAACTCACGGCTCATCTTGCTCAGATTACCGTCTACTCATCATCTATAACTCATGGCTGATCTTGCTCAGATTATCGTCTACTCATCATCTATAACTCACGGCTGATCTTGCTCAGATTACCGTCTACTCATCATCTATAACTCATGGCTGATCTTGCTCAGATTACCGTCTACTCATCATCTATAACTCACGGCTGATCTTGCTCAGATTACCATCTACTCATCATCTATAACTCACGGCTGATCTTGCTCAGATTACCGTCTACTCATCATCTATAACTCACGGCTGATCTTGCTCAGATTACCATCTACTCATCATCTATAACTCACGGCTGATCTTGCTCAGATTACAGTCTACTCATCATCTATAACTCACGGCTGATCTTGCTCAGATTACCGTCTACTCATCATCTATAACTCACGGCTGATCTTGCTCAGATTACCATCTACTCATCATCTATAACTCATGGCTGATCTTGCTCAGATTACCATCTACTCATCATCTATAACTCACGGCTGATCTTGCTCAGATTACCGTCTACTCATCATCTATAACTCACGGCTGATCTTGCCCAGATTACCGTCTACTCATCATCTATAACTCATGGCTGATCTTGCTCAGATTACCGTCTACTCATCATCTATAACTCATGGCTGATCTTGCTCAGATTACCATCTACTCATCATCTATAACTCACGGCTGATCTTGCTCAGATTACCGTCTACTCATCATCTATAACTCACGGCTGATCTTGCTCAGATTACCGTCTACTCATCATCTATAACTCACGGCTGATCTTGCTCAGATTACCGTCTACTCATCATCTATAACTCACGGCTGATCTTGCTCAGATTACCGTCTACTCATCATCTATAACTCACGGCTGATCTTGCTCAGATTACCGTCTACTCATCATCTATAACTCACGGCTGATCTTGCTCAGATTACCGTCTACTCATCATCTATAACTCACGGCTGATCTTGCTCACATTACCGTCTACTCATCATCTATAACTCATGGCTGATCTTGCTCAGATTACCGTCTACTCATCATCTATAACTCACGGCTGATCTTGCTCAGATTACTGTCTACTCATCATCTATAACTCATGGCTGATCTTGCTCAGATTACAGTCTGCTCATCATCTATAACTCATGGCTCATCTTGCTCAGATTACCATCTACTCATCATCTATAACTCACGGCTGATCTTGCCCAGATTACCGTCTACTCATCATCTATAACTCACGGCTGATCTTGCTCAGATTACCGTCTACTCATCATCTATAACTCACGGCTGATCTTGCTCAGATTATCGTCTACTCATCATCTATAACTCATGGCTGATCTTGCTCAGATTACCATCTACTCATCATCTATAACTCACGGCTGATCTTGCTCAGATTACCGTCTACTCATCATCTATAACTCACGGCTGATCTTGCTCAGATTACCATCTACTCATCATCTATAACTCACGGCTGATCTTGCTCAGATTACCGTCTACTCATCATCTATAACTCACGGCTGATCTTGCTCAGATTACCGTCTACTCATCATCTATAACTCACGGCTGATCTTGCTCAGATTACCGTCTACTCATCATCTATAACTCACGGCTGATCTTGCTCAGATTACCGTCTACTCATCATCTATAACTCACGGCTGATCTTGCTCAGATTACCATCTACTCATCATCTATAACTCACGGCTGATCTTGCTCAGATTACCATCTACTCATCATCTATAACTCACGGCTGATCTTGCTCAGATTACCGTCTACTCATCATCTATAACTCACGGCTGATCTTGCTCAGATTACCGTCTACTCATCATCTATAACTCACGGCTGATCTTGCTCAGATTACCGTCTACTCATCATCTATAACTCACGGCTGATCTTGCTCAGATTACCGTCTACTCATCATCTATAACTCACGGCTGATCTTGCTCAGATTACCGTCTACTCATCATCTATAACTCACGGCTGATCTTGCTCAGATTACCGTCTACTCATCATCTATAACTCACGGCTGATCTTGCTCAGATTACCGTCTACTCATCATCTATAACTCACGGCTGATCTTGCTCAGATTACCATCTACTCATCATCTATAACTCACGGCTGATCTTGCTCAGATTACCGTCTACTCATCATCTATAACTCACGGCTGATCTTGCTCAGATTACCATCTACTCATCATCTATAACTCACGGCTGATCTTGCTCAGATTACCGTCTACTCATCATCTATAACTCACGGCTGATCTTGCTCAGATTACCGTCTACTCATCATCTATAACTCACGGCTGATCTTGCTCAGATTACCGTCTACTCATCATCTATAACTCACGGCTGATCTTGCTCAGATTACCGTCTACTCATCATCTATAACTCACGGCTGATCTTGCTCAGATTACAGTCTACTCATCATCTATAACTCACGGCTGATCTTGCTCAGATTACCATCTACTCATCATCTATAACTCACGGCTGATCTTGCTCAGATTACCGTCTACTCATCATCTATAACTCACGGCTGATCTTGCTCAGATTACCGTCTACTCATCATCTATAACTCACGGCTGATCTTGCTCAGATTACCGTCTACTCATCATCTATAACTCACGGCTGATCTTGCTCAGATTACCGTCTACTCATCATCTATAACTCACGGCTGATCTTGCTCAGATTACCGTCTACTCATCATCTATAACTCACGGCTGATCTTGCTCAGATTACCGTCTACTCATCATCTATAACTCATGGCTGATCTTGCTCAGATTACCATCTACTCATCATCTATAACTCACGGCTGATCTTGCTCAGATTACCGTCTACTCATCATCTATAACTCACGGCTGATCTTGCTCAGATTACCGTCTACTCATCATCTATAATTCACGGCTGATCTTGCTCAGATTACCGTCTACTCATCATCTATAACTCACGGCTGATCTTGCTCAGATTACCGTCTACTCATCATCTATAACTCACGGCTGATCTTGCTCAGATTACCATCTACTCATCATCTATAACTCATGGCTGATCTTGCTCAGATTACCGTCTACTCATCATCTATAACTCACGGCTGATCTTGCTCAGATTACCATCTACTCATCATCTATAACTCACGGCTGATCTTGCTCAGATTACCGTCTACTCATCATCTATAACTCACGGCTGATCTTGCTCAGATTACCGTCTACTCATCATCTATAACTCACGGCTGATCTTGCTCAGATTACCGTCTACTCATCATCTATAACTCACGGCTGATCTTGCTCAGATTACCGTCTACTCATCATCTATAACTCACGGCTGATCTTGCTCAGATTACCGTCTACTCATCATCTATAACTCACGGCTGATCTTGCTCAGATTACCATCTACTCATCATCTATAACTCACGGCTGATCTTGCTCAGATTACCGTCTACTCATCATCTATAACTCATGGCTGATCTTGCTCAGATTACCGTCTACTCATCATCTATAACTCACGGCTGATCTTGCTCAGATTACCGTCTACTCATCATCTATAACTCACGGCTGATCTTGCTCAGATTACCATCTACTCATCATCTATAACTCATGGCTGATCTTGCTCAGATTACCATCTACTCATCATCTATAACTCATGGCTGATCTTGCTCAGATTACCATCTACTCATCATCTATAACTCATGGCTGATCTTGCTCAGATTACCGTCTACTCATCATCTATAACTCATGGCTGATCTTGCTCAGATTACCGTCTACTCATCATCTATAACTCACAGCTGATCTTGCTCAGATTACCATCTACTCATCATCTATAACTCATGGCTGATCTTGCTCAGATTACCGTCTACTCATCATCTATAACTCACGGCTGATCTTGCTCAGATTACCATCTACTCATCATCTATAACTCACGGCTGATCTTGCTCAGATTACCGTCTACTCATCATCTATAACTCACGGCTGATCTTGCTCAGATTACCGTCTACTCATCATCTATAACTCATGGCTGATCTTGCTCAGATTACCGTCTACTCATCATCTATAACTCATGGCTGATCTTGCTCAGATTACCATCTACTCATCATCTATAACTCACGGCTGATCTTGCTCAGATTACCGTCTACTCATCATCTATAACTCATGGCTGATCTTGCTCAGATTACTGTCTACTCATCATCTATAACTCACGGCTGATCTTGCTCAGATTACCGTCTACTCATCATCTATAACTCACGGCTGATCTTGCTCAGATTACCATCTACTCATCATCTATAACTCATGGCTGATCTTGCTCAGATTACCATCTACTCATCATCTATAACTCATGGCTGATCTTGCTCAGATTACCATCTACTCATCATCTATAACTCATGGCTGATCTTGCTCAGATTACCGTCTACTCATCATCTATAACTCATGGCTGATCTTGCTCAGATTACCGTCTACTCATCATCTATAACTCACGGCTGATCTTGCTCAGATTACCATCTACTCATCATCTATAACTCATGGCTGATCTTGCTCAGATTACCGTCTACTCATCATCTATAACTCATGGCTGATCTTGCTCAGATTACCATCTACTCATCATCTATAACTCACGGCTGATCTTGCTCAGATTACAGTCTACTCATCATCTATAACTCACGGCTGATCTTGCTCAGATTACCATCTACTCATCATCTATAACTCACGGCTGATCTTGCTCAGATTACAGTCTACTCATCATCTATAACTCACGGCTGATCTTGCTCAGATTACCATCTACTCATCATCTATAACTCACGGCTGATCTTGCTCAGATTACAGTCTACTCATCATCTATAACTCACGGCTGATCTTGCTCAGATTACAGTCTACTCATCATCTATAACTCACGGCTGATCTTGCTCAGATTACCGTCTACTCATCATCTATAACTCATGGCTGATCTTGCTCAGATTACCGTCTACTCATCATCTATAACTCATGGCTGATCTTGCTCAGATTACCATCTACTCATCATCTATAACTCACGGCTGATCTTGCTCAGATTACCATCTACTCATCATCTATAACTCATGGCTGATCTTGCTCAGATTACCGTCTACTCATCTATAACTCATGGCTGATCTTGCTCAGATTACCGTCTACTCATCATCTATAGCTCACGGCTGATCTTGCTCAGATTACAGTCTACTCATCATCTATAACTCACGGCTGATCTTGCTCAGATTACCATCTACTCATCATCTATAACTCACGGCTGATCTTGCTCAGATTACCATCTACTCATCATCTATAACTCACGGCTGATCTTGCTCAGATTACCGTCTACTCATCATCTATAACTCATGGCTGATCTTGCTCAGATTACCGTCTACTCATCATCTATAACTCATGGCTGATCTTGCTCAGATTACCATCTACTCATCATCTATAACTCATGGCTGATCTTGCTCAGATTACCGTCTACTCATCATCTATAACTCACGGCTGATCTTGCTCAGATTACCATCTACTCATCATCTATAACTCATGGCTGATCTTGCTCAGATTACCGTCTACTCATCATCTATAACTCACGGCTGATCTTGCTCAGATTACCATCTACTCATCATCTATAACTCATGGCTGATCTTGCTCAGATTACCATCTACTCATCATCTATAACTCATGGCTGATCTTGCTCAGATTACCATCTACTCATCATCTATAACTCATGGCTGATCTTGCTCAGATTACCGTCTACTCATCATCTATAACTCATGGCTGATCTTGCTCAGATTACCGTCTACTCATCATCTATAACTCACGGCTGATCTTGCTCAGATTACCATCTACTCATCATCTATAACTCATGGCTGATCTTGCTCAGATTACCGTCTACTCATCATCTATAACTCATGGCTGATCTTGCTCAGATTACCATCTACTCATCATCTATAACTCACAGCTGATCTTGCTCAGATTACAGTCTACTCATCATCTATAACTCACGGCTGATCTTGCTCAGATTACCATCTACTCATCATCTATAACTCACGGCTGATCTTGCTCAGATTACAGTCTACTCATCATCTATAACTCACGGCTGATCTTGCTCAGATTACCATCTACTCATCATCTATAACTCACGGCTGATCTTGCTCAGATTACAGTCTACTCATCATCTATAACTCACGGCTGATCTTGCTCAGATTACAGTCTACTCATCATCTATAACTCACGGCTGATCTTGCTCAGATTACCGTCTACTCATCATCTATAACTCATGGCTGATCTTGCTCAGATTACCATCTACTCATCATCTATAACTCACGGCTGATCTTGCTCAGATTACCATCTACTCATCATCTATAACTCATGGCTGATCTTGCTCAGATTACCGTCTACTCATCATCTATAACTCATGGCTGATCTTGCTCAGATTACCGTCTACTCATCATCTATAACTCACGGCTGATCTTGCTCAGATTACCATCTACTCATCATCTATAACTCATGGCTGATCTTGCTCAGATTACCGTCTACTCATCATCTATAACTCATGGCTGATCTTGCTCAGATTACCATCTACTCATCATCTATAACTCACGGCTGATCTTGCTCAGATTACAGTCTACTCATCATCTATAACTCACGGCTGATCTTGCTCAGATTACCATCTACTCATCATCTATAACTCACGGCTGATCTTGCTCAGATTACAGTCTACTCATCATCTATAACTCACGGCTGATCTTGCTCAGATTACCATCTACTCATCATCTATAACTCACGGCTGATCTTGCTCAGATTACAGTCTACTCATCATCTATAACTCACGGCTGATCTTGCTCAGATTACAGTCTACTCATCATCTATAACTCACGGCTGATCTTGCTCAGATTACCGTCTACTCATCATCTATAACTCATGGCTGATCTTGCTCAGATTACCGTCTACTCATCATCTATAACTCATGGCTGATCTTGCTCAGATTACCATCTACTCATCATCTATAACTCACGGCTGATCTTGCTCAGATTACCATCTACTCATCATCTATAACTCATGGCTGATCTTGCTCAGATTACCGTCTACTCATCTATAACTCACGGCTGATCTTGCTCAGATTACCGTCTACTCATCATCTATAGCTCACGGCTGATCTTGCTCAGATTACAGTCTACTCATCATCTATAACTCACGGCTGATCTTGCTCAGATTACCATCTACTCATCATCTATAACTCACGGCTGATCTTGCTCAGATTACCATCTACTCATCATCTATAACTCACGGCTGATCTTGCTCAGATTACCGTCTACTCATCATCTATAACTCATGGCTGATCTTGCTCAGATTACCGTCTACTCATCATCTATAACTCATGGCTGATCTTGCTCAGATTACCATCTACTCATCATCTATAACTCATGGCTGATCTTGCTCAGATTACCGTCTACTCATCATCTATAACTCACGGCTGATCTTGCTCAGATTACCATCTACTCATCATCTATAACTCATGGCTGATCTTGCTCAGATTACCGTCTACTCATCATCTATAACTCACGGCTGATCTTGCTCAGATTACCATCTACTCATCATCTATAACTCATGGCTGATCTTGCTCAGATTACCATCTACTCATCATCTATAACTCATGGCTGATCTTGCTCAGATTACCATCTACTCATCATCTATAACTCATGGCTGATCTTGCTCAGATTACCGTCTACTCATCATCTATAACTCATGGCTGATCTTGCTCAGATTACCGTCTACTCATCATCTATAACTCACGGCTGATCTTGCTCAGATTACCATCTACTCATCATCTATAACTCATGGCTGATCTTGCTCAGATTACCGTCTACTCATCATCTATAACTCATGGCTGATCTTGCTCAGATTACCATCTACTCATCATCTATAACTCACAGCTGATCTTGCTCAGATTACAGTCTACTCATCATCTATAACTCACGGCTGATCTTGCTCAGATTACCATCTACTCATCATCTATAACTCACGGCTGATCTTGCTCAGATTACAGTCTACTCATCATCTATAACTCACGGCTGATCTTGCTCAGATTACCATCTACTCATCATCTATAACTCACGGCTGATCTTGCTCAGATTACAGTCTACTCATCATCTATAACTCACGGCTGATCTTGCTCAGATTACAGTCTACTCATCATCTATAACTCACGGCTGATCTTGCTCAGATTACCGTCTACTCATCATCTATAACTCATGGCTGATCTTGCTCAGATTACCATCTACTCATCATCTATAACTCACGGCTGATCTTGCTCAGATTACCATCTACTCATCATCTATAACTCACGGCTGATCTTGCTCAGATTACCGTCTACTCATCATCTATAACTCACGGCTGATCTTGCTCAGATTACCGTCTACTCATCATCTATAGCTCACGGCTGATCTTGCTCAGATTACAGTCTACTCATCATCTATAACTCACGGCTGATCTTGCTCAGATTACCATCTACTCATCATCTATAACTCACGGCTGATCTTGCTCAGATTACCGTCTACTCATCATCTATAACTCATGGCTGATCTTGCTCAGATTACCGTCTACTCATCATCTATAACTCATGGCTGATCTTGCTCAGATTACCATCTACTCATCATCTATAACTCATGGCTGATCTTGCTCAGATTACCATCTACTCATCATCTATAACTCATGGCTGATCTTGCTCAGATTACAGTCTACTCATCATCTATAACTCACGGCTGATCTTGCTCAGATTACCATCTACTCATCATCTATAACTCATGGCTGATCTTGCTCAGATTACAGTCTACTCATCATCTATAACTCACGGCTGATCTTGCTCAGATTACCATCTACTCATCATCTATAACTCACGGCTGATCTTGCTCAGATTACCGTCTACTCATCATCTATAACTCACGGCTGATCTTGCTCAGATTACCGTCTACTCATCATCTATAACTCATGGCTGATCTTGCTCAGATTACCGTCTACTCATCATCTATAACTCATGGCTGATCTTGCTCAGATTACCGTCTACTCATCATCTATAACTCATGGCTGATCTTGCTCAGATTACCGTCTACTCATCATCTATAACTCATGGCTGATCTTGCTCAGATTACTGTCTACTCATCATCTATAACTCACGGCTGATCTTGCTCAGATTACCGTCTACTCATCATCTATAACTCACGGCTGGTCTTGTTCAGATTACCGTCTACTCATCATCTATAACTCACGGCTGATCTTGCTCAGATTACCATCTACTCATCATCTATAACTCATGGCTGATCTTGCTCAGATTACCATCTACTCATCATCTATAACTCATGGCTGATCTTGCTCAGATTACCATCTACTCATCATCTATAACTCATGGCTGATCTTGCTCAGATTACCATCTACTCATCATCTATAACTCATGGCTGATCTTGCTCAGATTACCGTCTACTCATCATCTATAACTCACGGCTGATCTTGCTCAGATTACCATCTACTCATCATCTATAACTCATGGCTGATCTTGCTCAGATTACAGTCTACTCATCATCTATAACTCATGGCTGATCTTGCTCAGATTACCATCTACTCATCATCTATAACTCACGGCTGATCTTGCTCAGATTACAGCCTACTCATCATCTATAACTCACGGCTGATCTTGCTCAGATTACCATCTACTCATCATCTATAACTCACGGCTGATCTTGCTCAGATTACAGTCTACTCATCATCTATAACTCACGGCTGATCTTGCTCAGATTACCGTCTACTCATCATCTATAACTCACGGCTGATCTTGCTCAGATTACCATCTACTCATCATCTATAACTCACGGCTGATCTTGCTCAGATTACAGTCTACTCATCATCTATAACTCACGGCTGATCTTGCTCAGATTACCGTCTACTCATCATCTATAACTCACGGCTGATCTTGCTCAGATTACAGTCTACTCATCATCTATAACTCACGGCTGATCTTGCTCAGATTACCGTCTACTCATCATCTATAACTCACGGCTGATCTTGCTCAGATTACCGTCTACTCATCATCTATAACTCACGGCTGATCTTGCTCAGATTACCATCTACTCATCATCTATAACTCACGGCTGATCTTGCTCAGATTACCGTCTACTCATCATCTATAACTCACGGCTGATCTTGCTCAGATTACCGTCTACTCATCATCTATAACTCACGGCTGATCTTGCTCAGATTACCATCTACTCATCATCTATAACTCATGGCTGATCTTGCTCAGATTACCATCTACTCATCATCTATAACTCACGGCTGATCTTGCTCAGATTACCATCTACTCATCATCTATAACTCACGGCTGATCTTGCTCAGATTACCGTCTACTCATTACCCTGGGGTCAATTCATATGAAAATGTTTGTTTTGGGTTTGTTCTGTAATTGATCTACTGTGTTTAGTAGCTTCCATAACAACATAACTTCACTCAAATTTTACTATTAGAACGAATTATGACAGATATGTATGATCTTAGTAATTGATTGATTAATTGATTTTTGGTGTTTAATGCCACTTTCAGCAATATTTCAGCTATATCATGGCGACCAGTTTTAGTGGTGGAAGAAGCCGGAGTACCCAGAGAGAACCATCGACCATGGGCAAGCAACTGGTAAACTTTATCACTTGCAGCTGCGAGTCGACTGCATCCTTTTATAATTTACAAAGCCGGGTGCGAACACATGCCATATTGGTGATAGGCTTGTATGAGTTGTTAGGTAATCCAACTACCTAACTCATTGAGCCACCCAGGCCCTGCTCTTACTAGTCGATGACCAGCACTAGGGTCCAAAGTTTAACATAGACATATTAAGGAAACTTGAAAAAAAAAGAAGATCTTTCAGAAGCAGATATGGGAATGTAATTGTAAATGGCTTTAATCGATCTCGTGGTATGCAGATTTATGTTTGCACAAATTTAGGTCATAAGGTGTATCGGGTTCAAGCTCTTGTGTCCTTGATTAAAATAGGTTGTAATGAGAACAAAGTATAGAATTGTAATTGTATTTGACATGAAGCAGCATTGTGATATAAAACAATTCAATTTGTACCAATGAAGGCCCTGTGGTTTAGTTAGTTCTGAGTCTTGGGGTATTCGATTTTAACATTTGTTACAGCAAGTAAAATCTGTTTTACCTGGTGAGCAATACAGGCTCATGTGAGCCTCTTGATAAAAATACAATACTCAAATGAGAGTGTTAGATAGAATAAAAACATTTTACTCATTGACACGTTCTCATACCTCTTTACTTTTACATCTCGGATATGTTCCTGAATTATTGGTTTGTCAGTGACTTGCTACAGGCCGGTGGTTTTCTCCGGGTACACTGGTTTCCTCTACCAATAATATTGACCGCTATGATATAACTGAAATCTTGTTGGAAGTGGCGTTAAACACTATAAACCTTAACTTTAACCCCAAACCATCCTGAATTATTGTTATTCATTGCAGGGTTGTAGTAAAGCCTTAGAAAAGAACACAAAGAATTCCCTTATATTGGTCGGAGGAATTGGTCTAGGATTGTGTTCTATACAGGTACAGTAAAACCTGTCTTATGTGACCTTCCAAGCGAACATTGAAATAGGGTCACATAAGACAGATGGTCTCTAAATACAGGTTTAATTGATATGAAACTACACTGTGAATAGAAATTAAAATTTAGGTTGCATAATAAAAGTTATTGCTTAATAGTGGTGGTCACGAAAGTAGTTTGGACTCTACATTTGCCAGTGAATGCCAATTGGTCATTTGTTTAATATTCTACTCCAGGAATATGATATGTAAGCTCTATGTTTTTATTCTCAGAGATGAAAGTTTTCCTCTGATCAGCTGATTTCCTCTTTTTTTAACAAAATATTTGAAAATAAATTGTTTCAAGCTTGGTCCAAACAGCCAGAAAATGAGGGTATTTGGGCACTATATAGGGTGTTTCCTCTTTTTTCATCAGAGAACACTTTCTTCTCTGTATTCTAGAGTCGAACTTTGTTATAGTGAACTCATATCATTGTAGCATAACTGCTCTTGCATTCCGAAAAGTGAAAATATATCAAGAGTAACCAAACAATGCTGTAATTCTCAAATGCATCAATTACAATCGTTGTTTATTACATAGATTTTACTCTTTTATTTGTGCTAATAAGTCGTTTAAAAAAGAACTTGTTGTTCATCGTCAGACAGTCATATACAATATACGTACATTGTTGGTAAATATAAAATTTATTTGTACGAGCTTTAGAAACAGGCAGAATAGCGAGCCTTTGGCGAGCTTTTCAAGCCTGTTTCGCAGCGAGTACAAATGAATTTTATATTTAACGACAATGTACGTATATTGTGTTTATCCTGCAATGTCAAAAAAGCCGGAAAACTTGTCAGATTTAAACAAAAAGGACAGAAACAAGCATCATTCCTCGCCTTTCATAAATGTTGTCAAGGGTGTCTTCTTCGTGGTCCCCGTTACATTAGTACCAGTTTCATACTTGTCTGCACCCTCCGCTGTTGCATAGCTACAGGATACCAGGAAAGTTTATTCGTAGGCTGAAAAGTTTATTCGTCTAGTACGAATAAAGCAAAAATTTATTCGTATAGCATATTTGTACAGCAAATGTACTGATTGCAGGATAAACTGATATATTCGATTGTGTTGACGTTGATACTGTGACATAATGCACTGTAATAAGCATTTTTATTATCCCCCCACGATAGCGGTGAGGGGATATAGTAATAGCAGCCGTCCGTCATACCTTCTTGTTTACGCGATAACTTGAGTAAACATGGATAGATTTCAATAATTGTTTGCATGTGGCTTGTAATTATCATTATCTTGGATGGGTTCTAACATGGAAATATTTGAAGCAAGGGTTTTGAGGGAAAATCTTAGTTTTTGGTTGAAAAATCACCAATATTGAGAATTGTGTCTTGTTTACTCGATAACTTTAGTAAACATGGATAGATTTGAATAATTTTTTGCATGTAGCTTGTAATTATCATTATCTTGGATGGGTTCTTACATGGAAATATTTGAAGCAAGGGTTTTGGGGGGAAATCTTAGTTTTTGGTTGAAAAATCACCAATATTGAGAATTGTGTCTTGTTTACGCTATAACTTTAGTAAACATGGATAGATTTGAATAATGTTTTGCATGTGGCTTGTAATTATCATTATCTTGGATGGGTTCTTACATGGAAATATTTGAAGCAAGGATTTTGGGGGAAAATCTATATTTACATCAGAGGTTTACACAGTGTTCAAAGTGCACGTGGAGTACTTCCTGTATATTATTCAGATCATGTAGCAATATACTCCATCCTCCAATAAAGTATGTTATACATTAAGACTGCAAGGCTGCTTTCTATAAATATATGTTATATTGAATTAATTAATAAAATATGTTTAAACTATAAATATATAAGACTAAATATTATGCAAGTGCGGGGGGATACGTCAGGCGGTACTTTTATTTCACTGGGTGAAATACTGGTTTTACTTTCAATTGAAAATCTCAATATTTCATGGGTATCTATACAATAAGTTAGAGTGAGTTACTGATTGTTGTTTAACACCAACTTGGCAATTTTTCATCTATTTCATGGCAAGAACAAGTTTATTTTCAATGAGATGATCATCCAACTAAGTGTGTTGGTCTAGTACAAAGTGGACCTCATCATCAGATGATGAGGTCCACTTTGTACTAGACCAACACGCTTAGTTGGATTTTTAAAGTGCTAGCTCACTGAAACAGTCCACGGATAGACATGTCGCCCCACTCGGACACATTATCCTGATTCCAAGCCAACCAGTCTTTGCTCTTTCTCCTTAATGCTGGATGTTTAGTGGAGAAGCAACAAATACCAATTGTATAGTCCTTGGTTTGACCCGACCAGGGCTCAAACCCACAATCTACCACATTCGAGGCAAGCACGCTAACCATTACACCACTGATGCGGTTGAAGTTAGAATAGGTTTATTCATTGTAATTTTTAAACTATTTTTACTCCGAATACTCGGTTCATTGAGCATTAATTGTTAATCCCTTCAACTCCCATCATAAACAAGGTTCAGTTGTATATTGTTTGGCTATTTAATTTCATAAAGGGACTTTAGCATAAAATTAATAATTTATTATGGCTAGCATATTAAATTGTAAACTGTATCTGTGAATGTCATAATTTTATTATATTGCAATATAGAAACATAATCCATACTCAAGTTCAGTTATGTTTAAGAAAACACCATTATTGTATTATACAATACAGAGCTCCAGATAATTTTCAAGTCCAAAGGGTAATTATCCCCTACGTTTGAAAATGATGCGTATTTGCATATTTCCTTTGCACTGTTGTACTCTCTACTTCAGAAAAGATTGCTTACATGTACACTTTTAAAATTATGTTTGACACAAGTGTTATTCAGTAAACGCAGGATGCAAGTGAAATGTATATCTCTGTTTAATTTGACACGATTGCGTCGTGTTTATTAATAAAATGTTGTAAATAGTTTGTTTTTTGCTCGTCGACTTCGCCGTCTTCGGCAGTTTTCACAGCCGTGTTGATAATGTCATCAATGATTCCTTAACTATACTGTCACTAGACACAGATGAAACTGTCAGGAACTTAAATATATAATTTTCCGTAGCACGCTTATTCATGTTCTTGCTCATTTTCAACGAACAATGTGTTCCCAAATTTACTTTCGTTTTAGTTCTTACTTATTTGTAATATTGACCGCGATTGGATGATTTATCGTAAACATCCAATCAGATCTCTTTTGACATCGATGCTTAGAATGGCAAGCATTATGTACCCCTCGGATGTATACGCTCTCTCCTTCGAAAAGTATAAAGGGAAGTAATTACGGGGAATTTCTCAAAGACAAAAATGTATTGTTATGTACACGACTGTACAAGTACGCTCCGAATTTGGAAAGTTTGCTTACACAGCAATATGTATGCGTAATGTATACACTCTGATCTGATAATACATGCGTTATTACTCGTTTTCATAGTGTAAAAAACGCAAATACGCAGCTTATCTAGAGCTCTGCAATAACTTTATACTAAATGTTGATTTGTTTTGTGAGAATAGATTTCTCAGATCAATCTCCCATCGAAGATGTAGTCAGAGATGTGAGATGTAATGAGAAGTCTATTGCCAGCTAAACATCTCAAGGATAGAGCATCGAAGGTGTAGTCAGAGATGTGAGATGTAATGAGAAGTCTATTGCCAGCTAAACATCTCAAGGATAGTATTTTAATCGAGGATTTACCCACATTAAAAACAGTGTTCTAACATGGCGTGCTACTTTAGCTTTGAAAACAATAGAGGGCTCTAAATAGTACAGAACACCCTAAGCACATGCGCAGAAGGCATATCTAATCGACAGCGTATTTTGCATATTTGTACTTTATGTACAGGTATGTTAAATTAAAAGAATAAAAATAATAAATATACAAAATGAGCATAAAACATGACATGGGAGAATTATTTCGATTCTAATAGGGCATTTACAATAATTTTGTAAATCAATGCGGCCTTATGGATACCGAATGATTTGGCTGTTCCAATTACCTCCCTGAATGACAATTTCGCATTCTACGATGAATTACAGAAAAGTAATGACTAAATTAAACCAAAATAATGTTACCTTTGTTATACAAACTATCTCTTCCATGAATTATTTCAATTCTAGTAGGAAATATAATGGAAATGAATAACATAACAAAATCCACTAACCTTCATGTCATACTTTTCCTACATTGATAACTAGATGGTGATGTAATTAAGTTACTGATATTTTCCAATTTGATGGCATTTTGCATTTAGCTACTTAAACAAGTAAAATGCCCACAAAATCGTAAAATAAATCATTAACCAGCTTGTGTCACTGTCACCAGCGTTCCTTGTAAACTACATTGTACGTACGTCACCGGATGACGACAAATTACAAAAGTCGTCGATAGATGGTTGTCTCAATTATTTTTTCCGAAAAAAGTCATATGTCAAGAAACAATTCTAGAATGTTTATGTTTGTATTCACCATGGTCATAAAATGAGCATAAAGCATGACATGAGATAATTATTTCTTAAATCAGATGAAACTAATTTTTCAATTTCTATAACGTTTCTGTAGCGTTATATGTTCTTGTAAATAATAGCGGGAGGTAATTGGAACAGCACCCAAAATAACCTCTGTCTAGGTATGCTTGAAGGCATAAAATTACCGTAAATGCCCTGTTAGAATCGAAATAATTCTCGGATGCCGGGCTCTATGCTTATTTTAACATGGGTAGGCATTATATTTGTCATTATTTTACACCGAGCGATAATATTATATTCATATCACGTTAGTTGCTTGATAATAGGTATTATCTAACATTATGTATGCTTTCCTTTGAAATTAAAAAAGTAGCATGTCTGATATAAGATGTTGTATCACCACACTGTGGTGATAAAAGAATGGTGCGACGTCACACGAGACGTCTTCTGCCAGACTACTTGTTCATAAAGTCATAGTTTTGAAATACGGAGGGAAAGACTTCAATGTTCACTCATTCATATTTGATCGTTCATTTGACAGATTAATGTATTCACATATCCATGGACATAGTTTCAATATTTCCGGTTCAGTACATAAACAAGTATTGCACATTTCTATAAAAAAAAACAAGTAATAAAGTGATGTCATGCACACAATGTAGTGGCTCTCAAAGTATTGTTATAAATTTGTTGTTTTTAATTCAACCCTTGTCATTTGTTTTTATTTAAATGTTAGATAAACTTATAATATACAGACTTTTATCGGATCTCGATTGCTACATGAATTAACCGTATCACTCGTTGCTATTTACGACTCGTAGTGATACTGGTTCACACAACAGGCTCGACCTGATACAAAGTCTTGTAACAACACACTATGTATGTAATTTGTATTTATCGTGTGTAAAGATTAAGGGGAAAATGTACAAATCATTGATAAAACATAATATTGAACAAATTTTATATTTTTATTTTTTCAGTTGCTAGGCATCATATTCTCATGCTGTTTGGTACGGAAATTCAGAGGACGGAAAGAATCCTATTGATGTACAGAATCCATAGAATTGTTCAATAAGATCAAAATTGAATCTCTATTCACAATTTATTCCATTGTAATCTTGACCAAAGAGTTAATTCTTGCCAGAGACTTACAAAATACAGAGAATTTATATATTTTTTATATAGTGTGACAATTGTATGAAGTTTATCATGGAAAGATTATGATTTGTTTTGTTTTTTTGTTTACAGGGGAGTGAATGTACGTCACAATGTTATTTCCACCTGTTGCAAAAACGTTGTCGAAAGTGTTTGAGAGTTTGACAACAAGTTATTGAACGATGGACACACCGTTGTTTAGTGGACATTTAGGGGCATTTGACCCACTATCACATGTAATGTTATCCTTACAATAACTAATGCAATGAATAAAAACTTACCTTCAAGCGACACAAAATGACATCCATTTGTCCTACATTATGACGTACATTCACCCCTTGGTTTAGCTGTCTCAGAAATGTGCAAACATCCCTTTATTCTGTAATATTGAATACAGAGCTTAAAATGTATGCTATGGTGCTTAAAATTCTGTCACTGGTGCACAATCAAGATTAATTGGTATTATTCCAATAACCGTCTATGTTTTAATTGAATTGTACCTTTTTAATACAAATGGCCCATCAGGACAAGTTGGGTATTGTCATCACTTTGATTCCGTTGTTTATAATCTTTTTACGTTTCAATATTTTTCTCTGTACTCATTGGACCAAATGGAACGTAACTTGCTAGAAACATTATTTTGGTTCCATTTGGAAATTCAACATGGCTGCCAACTATGTTTTCTGATTAGCTGATAAGCATTAGAAGGTCCCTGACTAAGTGTCGATCAGAAATCAAAAATAGCCAACAAGCCAATCTTTGCATGAATAACCAAATGAGCAAACAGATTCAGGTGAGCATCGTCAAGTTTAATTGAATATGTTATTTAATGTCTTTCAAAATAATATGAAATTGTTTGTAATTATATTTTGAAAGTATAACCAATCCACGGATAAAAGAGGATGTTGCACAATTTTATTTTTTACACGTTAGAATTTAACATTGTTTAATGTTGTGTTTTATTCATTTTATTGAAATGATCTTTGAATTGTGTTATTACTGTTAGTTTAAAAAAAAATTGAGTTGAATTTGTACAGTTTATCAGCAGAAACACAGACATATTTGATACAGTAGGGAAAATGTGCTTTGGAAAACATTATATTCATAGACAATTTTCTTTGGAATAATAATATATTAGTTATAAAAGGAATTCCAAATTTTACATTTTGCAGTGAACCCTGCCTAAAAGTGAAGCCTGAATAAGCCATTATTATGTGTAAGCCATACATTATACTTAGTGCCAATGTTTTAAATCTTTGAAAATTTAACCTGTCAAACAACAAACACTTGTATATTCCGAAGAAATATTTTAGACCAAAAGGGGTTCGGTTTAGACAGGTTTTACTGTATTAAATTTTGAAAATATATTTCAAATGAACAAGATTTTAGCATGGTGTCAAATATATTGTCATAATTCAATTAAAGAATTAAATGTTATCTTGTGATAGCTTATCAATGTGTACATTGATCATCTCATCTTATACAGATATATCATGCTTGGGAGGGGTATTTGCCAAAAAATACCAGTCGAGAGATGAAAAATTTTCCGAGTCAAATGGCGAGGGAAATTTAGTCTCGAGACTGGTATTTTTCGCAAATACCCCTCCCAAACGTGATATATCTGTTTAATTACACCGAATATTATTTAGAACACTGGCTAAATAAATAATACCTTTTGTTTGTCGTTTTCAGGACCTAACATGATGTATCTGTTTAATTCTACAGAATGATGTTACATAAAACGCACAACTGATAACATTTTACAAATTTTGTTACAAGTGTCTCGGTGAAGGGTAAAAATGGCAAATACGATTTTGCAATAAAACGCACAACTGATAACGTTTTACAAATTTTGTTGCAAGCGTCTCGGTGAAGGGTAATTATTAGACAAATACCCCGGCAATGGCAAAAAAGCTGGAAAAACTAAGAATTGGTAAATAAATACCCCTTTCATCAACCAATCAGAAGACAGCATTCTGATATAAGGTGTAATTACATCTAAAATCTGTTTAATCTTATTATTTTGATCTCAGATTTTTGTTTTTTATGTAAAACTGAAAATGATTGTTGATTTTTAAGTCAATAGTTAACCATATTGGTTCAAATACTACCACTGTTTTTTGTTATAAAGTTTGAAAATATATCAAAGTATTCAAGTACAAAAATAAACTGTGTTTTACTGTTTCTTCTCTTTAGTCTGAACTTGAAATATGAAGAACCCTCAAAATATCACCCACGTTTTTTAGTGGTGTTCATATTGCTCCATCTTGAGTTTTCTGTGTAGTTTTTTGTAGATAATTGTTTGTCCTTTATCTTTTGACCAATGTATTATTATTATACTCCCCGAAGGGGGAGGGGGTTATACTGTTCTACCTCTGTCCGTCTGTCCGTCCAAGATATTTTTCGTTGCATTTTTCTCAGTAACTGTTGATGGCAGAAATCTAATTTTTGGTCACAAGCTTCATATAGCTATACCATATTGTGGGTAGCGTTTTTGGACCCGTCGGATTCCTACTTCCTGTTTGCCGACTTTGTTGATTTTTATACACATTGAACATATATGCACATTTTTCTCAGCAACTATTGATGGCAGAGATCTGATATTTGGTCACAAGCTTCATATAGGTACCCCATATCGTGGGAAGCGTTTTTGAACCCATCGGATTCCTACTTCCTGTTTGCCGACTTTGTTGATTTTTATACACATTGAACATATATGCTCATTTTTCGTCGCATTTTTCTCAGCAACTATTGATGGCAGAGATCTGATATTTGGTCACAAGCTTCATATAGATACCCCATATCGTGGGAAGCGTTTTTTGACCCATCAGATTCCTACTTCCTGTTTGCCAAAGAACAGGGGTATCATAGGTGAGCATTAGCTCACAATTCATCTTGTCTGTCCTTATTCAATTTACAACTTTTCTATGTGCCTTTTCCTCGGTTTGGTGTTTTGTGTATACATTGTCAACTTATCAATAATGAAGCATCAATTTGAATGTTTATTAAAGGATTTCAATATATTTTTGTAAAAAACAAAAAATAAGAATACAGGGTTGATATTTTATATATAATTTTTTTTGCATATTTATGTCTCGAAATAGAAAATGAAGCATTCTAATAATTTGTTTATATTAAGATAATTTAAATATTTAAATTTTTGTGACCTGGTGCTATTATCCAATCCAATTGCAGCAAATGATCTCATTCAAAGGGAAATAAAATTATCAAGAAATATAATGCATGGCAAACTGTTTCAATTCAAAGTAACTACAATTAAATCTTGTTTCGAAGATGAAGGGACAGACGAAATCACTTTAATCTAGCCGAGTATTCTAATGACGTGGTATGGAATAAACTATAGGCTACAACGAAAATACAAAATTTTTACTTTATCCAATGTAAGAACTTCTCCTGGGTCAAGATAGAGAAATTACTGTATAATATTATTTTTTAACCTGATTTCTTTATGTAATCAAAGTAAAAATCACAAAATGTTGTTCACCCAAGCCTGAATGCACTTAACATACTTTTATTTTGAATTGTTGTAAACAAGGGAGGCAATCTGTCATTACAGTAAAACAAACAAAACTTTACAGGGTTGATTTAATTTGTAAAAGTACATTATGTCATGTAACTTTTTGTTTTTTTATTATACCATATAGAATTGACAATTCCTAAAAATTGTATCAATTTTTCAATTGTTGCATGTTTCTTGTTTCTTGACAAACATATTTTATATTTTTAACACACCACAGAATAGTTGAAATATTGCTAAAGTTAGAGTTAAACACCAATCAATCAATATTATTTTGTAAAAGTGATGTAATTTTCCTTGAATAACAAATCATACACATTAGAAGAATTCAATGATAAGACCCGATGAATGTGACATATATTTATCAATGATAAGACCTGATGAATGTGACATATATATTTATCAATGATAAGACCTGATGAATGTGACATATATATTTATCAATGATAAGACCTAATGAATGTGACATATATATTTATCAATGATAAGACCTGATGAATGTGACATATATATTTATCAATGATAAGACCTGATGAATGTGACATATATTTATCAATGATAAGACCCGATGAATGTGACATATATATTTATCAATGATAAGACCCGATGAATGTGACATATATATTTATCAATGATAAGACCTGATGAATATGACATAAATATTTATCAATGATAAGACCCGATGAATGTGACATATATATTTATCAATGATAAGACCCGATGAATGTGACATATATATTTATCAATGATACGACCCGATGAATGTGACATATATATTTATCAATGATGAGACCTGATGAATGTGACATATATATTTATCCATGATAAGACCTGATGAATGTGACATATATATTTATCAATGATAAGACCTGATGAATGTGACATATATATTTATCAATGATAAGACCTAATGAATGTGACATATATATTTATCAATGATAAGACCTGATGAATGTGACATATATATTTATCAATGATAAGACCTGATGAATGTGACATATATATTTATCAATGATAAGACCTGATGAATGTGACATATATATTTATCAATGATAAGACCTGATGAATGTGACATATATATTTATCAATGATAAGACCTAATGAATGTGACATATATATTTATCAATGATAAGACCTGATGAATGTGACATATATATTTATCGAGGATTTTTAAATTTTCCCTTTGATCTTTACTCATGAAGGTTGTTCCAAAAACTTCAAACATGTGCACACTAGATTAGATATCTTCATTCTTAAACACATTTTATGCATAGGTGTCACAATATTCCTATCTGTATCAGGTCAAGGTTATTTTATTCACAATGAATTCATAAATTAGAGTTCATTTTTTTCATCGCATAAATATTATTCATATTTTTTAATTCACTCTATGCTCTGTTTAATGCATGGTATGACATTATGTCAATCTGATCACTCGCTATCTTCCCTTTACTGGTATGTCATGGCGTGCAAGATCTGAGGAAATCCATTACGGGTCACACGCGAGTGACCCTATGTCATGAATATATAATGAAATATTATATACAGTTATGACTGTTTTCGGCCAATGCAATCAGATTACTTGTAGCATGCTAAGCAGTTTTAACACTTTCATACTCTCGCAATCACCATTTTCATTGGATGATACATAAAGTCAATTGCATGTGACCCTAAATTAGGTTACCAGAGATCTCCCATGCGATGACATATCACAAACAAGATCAGACTGACATTACTTTCATCTTTGGTTTTGTAAACCATAAATAATATTGAAATAAAATTGTAAATTGTAATTCAGTCCTCATGATTATGTGTCATAGCCATAGTTACCATAATTTATGTAAGGTTACTGGTTCTTATCATCACTTACAGTCATTTTCAGCGATATCATGACAACAGATTTATTGGTGTAGGAAAGCCAGGTAGGTTACAGGGTGTGAACCCCAAGTCACTGGTGTTAGTTTGTCAGTCAGAAGTAACCAACTCTACTAACTAAGCTTGTTACTGTAATGTAAAAGTAAAATGAGCCAAATCAAAAATGTATTCAAATAATTAGTCATAACTTGAAATATAAACATTTGTGATAGATATGTGAAAAAAATCCTACATTGTGTAAAGATCAAACTTAAACATAGAGATTCCCAAAATTCTATACTAACTGAAGACTAATGTATAAAGGACTGACCATTTAACTTTTAAGGGGGTGGGGTCATGAGCTCCCCCCCCCCCCCCCCCAAAGCCAGAAAATTATTATAACATGGGGGAAAAAATCTGATTATTTCTTTTTTGGACATGAACATTTTTTTTCAAAATGTACAAAAAATATCTGGTTGGAATCTGCAGGGTTAGATTATTTATTTTTTTGCATCTTTCAGTTCCAATTTATAAGTTTATTTGTTTTTAAATTTGGCATCTACATTTTCTCAGAAAAAAAACATAGCCTGCAGTCAATTTGAAGCATTTTGTTGCACATGTTTCGCAATTTATTTGTTTATAGTTTAAAACAGTTTATTGATCATGAATTTTTAAAAGCATTGTATTGATAATTATTCTTAAATGTAAGGGTGTTTTATTGTTGTGAAAGTTCATTTTTATGCTTATGAAATTAAATTTTGAATGAATAATTTGTTTTCTTTTGCTACCATAATCCATCATTAACTTTTAACAGTACCGGTAACCCCCCCCCCCCCCCCCTCTCCCTCTCTCTCTCACCAAAAGTGGGGCCGTTGTGGTTGTGATGTATGATAGTTGGATTTACAACTACCTATGCAATCAGTGCCTATCACCACTAACGTTTGGAGTTGGAACTTCGCTCAGGCGAGGTGTACTCGATACAACATTATGTGATTAAGTTTATCAGTGACTTGTAGTAGGTCGGTGATTTTCTCCAGGTACTCCGGTTTCCTCCACCAATAAAACTGACCACCACGATATAACTGAAATATTGTTGAAAGTGGTGTTAAACACCAAAAACCCAAACCCAAAAGTAACCTGTATTGTCAGGCCAGATTTCAGATGCACAGAGATTGTAAAATGCTACTAAATTGTCCACCTCATGAGAGGCACCCTAAGTAAGTAAGTAAGTAAATTTTATTTAAAGTCGGCACATATACACCTGGTAAAAAAATATTGCAACACTAAATTTGAAACTGAATAATTTTTATTAGATAGACAATTCCAATATATATTTTACACCCGAATGGCCATTTAAACTTCAATTTAAACGTCCCTGTACCTAATCAATAATCGTCCTCTATAATAACCATCATTTGCACGTGCAGTGTCTCGATACAAGGGCTATGAAATCACTACTTTTGCCACTATCATTTTCGACACATTGCTTAGACTGGTACATGTAACTTTTAATTCTTTTGTTCTGGATGCAGAATGGGTCCTCCACAACTTTCAAATGCAGTGCGATGGCAAATCATTGGCATGCGAGAAGCAGGTATGTCACTGATGTAAATTGCCCAGCGTGTTGGTCATCACAACTCTACCTTCAGTCGTATTGTTAACAAACATCGATTGATCAATGACGTTAAGGATCACCCGCGATCAGGAAGGTCCCGTATTACATCCTGAAGAGAGGACAATGCCCTAGGACGCCTAGTTAGACGAAATCCGTTCGCCAATAGTACTGTTTTGAAAAGACAGTGGCTCGGTTGCTATCTACAAGAACAGTCCGAAATCGACTGAAATCAGTTGGCTATCGTTCCAGAAGACCTGTAAAGAGATGTTTACTAACACAAGCACACAAAGCTTTTCGTTTGCAATGGTGCCAAACGCGTCGTCAATGGAATTTGGCCTCGTGGAGGAAAGTTCATTCGAAAGTCGCTTCTTGTTGCACGTGACAGATGGTAGAGTGCGCGTATGGCGACAACCGAACACTGCTTATGCTGAGCGTAACATTGTTGAAACTGTTCCTTTCGGAGGAGGCTCAGTCATGGTGTGGGGATGGGTATCATATGACTGTAAGCTTGACCTCATTACAGTAAGAGGCAACCTCAATGGACAAATCTATCGGCAAAACATCCTTGAATCAATTGTTGTGCCTGTCTATGGATGACAACGCCAGACCCCACAGAGCTCGTGTTGTGACAGATTACTTGCGTGACGAGTCGATAACCACACTTCCATGGCCTGCCAGGAGTCCTGATTTAAACCCGATCGAGAACATCTGGGACATTATCGGTCGTCGAGTAAGAGAAAGAACACCGCCAGTTCAAACTTTAAATGAATTGGAGCAAGCACTGCACCAGGAATGGCAACGTCTTGCCCAAGTCCAAATTCATCGTTTAGTGGGAAGTATGAGAAGACGATTAGGGGCAGTCATCCGTGTGAATGGAAGTTACACCAATTACTAACTTTTTTCGCCTGATATGAAATCTCAACGCCTAATGACTGTCCGAGTACAAATTGTGCTTAAATGATGGAATTCTCGATAGCGCGATCAATAGTTTTCAAGTGACTTTTTTTCGCAAAAATTACACATTTTTAACTTATGAATTGTACAACATTAAATTTCAATTTTTGAATGTAAAGTATGTCTTTTTATGTGCCAATGGTTCAATTTGAAGCATTCCGGTCGAATTTTGAGTAAATCTCTGCCAATAATAGAACACTTGCGTCGCACAATTTTGTCAAGAGAAAAAAAAAGAGTGTCGCAATACTTTTTTCCAGGTGTATATATACATATAACATGAGCTACATGAAACTCTTAAAACCGACAGGGCCCGGGTAGCTCAATGAGTTAGGTAGTTGGATTACCTAACAACTCATACAAGACTATCACCAATACGGCGTGGGTTCGCGCCCGGCTTTGTAAATTACAAAAAAAAAGGGTTGCCCATGGTCGGTGGTTCTCTCCGGGTACTCCGGTTTCTTCCACCACTAAAACTGGTCGCCATGATATAGCTGAAATATTGCTGAAAGTGGCGTTAAACACCAAAATTCAAAATCAAATCAATCTTAAAACCGACTATATTTTCATTACAGAAAAGGTGGCCTTATAAAAGGGGTTCTACTGTACTTAGTTGAAATTTCCGCCATGGAATGAAATAACCACTAGTAGAACCTCAAAAGAGGGGACTTTTGTATAGTAACAATAGTTTGCCTGTTTGTACTCCATATTTTGCCTCTCCAGCAAGGAAAACTCCAGAAGCTGTGGCATATGTCTTGCTTAACGGATGGCATCAACTATGTCATGTTATCATCCACAACAATTTACCAGAACACAAATCTTGCCGTGTGCACTAGCTGTACACATGTCAAAAACAGACATGTTAATAGAACACGACCTTATTTAGATTTAAATCCTAAGAGGTGTAATGGTTATTGTGCTTACTTCAAATGAAGGTCATAGGTCAATCCAAACAAAAGATAAAATTGGTATATCCTGCTATCGGTACTCTGCTAAGCACACAGCAGCAAGGGGAAAAAAGAACAGAAACTGATTGGCTTCGAGTCGATTAAATTTGTCTGAATGGAAATCAAAATGTAACTGGTTGCCATGGAGATATAGCTGAAAATTTGCTCATATGGTATAAAGGAGAAATAACCCAATCCTCCATTATTTTCATTAGCTGTTAACTTAAATAATTTGGGTAATAATTGTCCAGGTTTTTGTTTTTTATTTAAAAAATGTATGGAAAATGCCCATTAACTATTGGTGAAAAATTCCAGTGATCTAACTTGTCACAAGTTTCCATTATGATATTTTCATAACATGTTTACAAAATAATACTTGCTTGCCTCAAGTGTGGTAGATCGTGGGTTCGACCCCAGGTCGAGTCAAGCCAAAGACTATACAATTGGCATTTACTGCTACTCCGCCAAGCATGCATTATTAAGGAGTAAGAGCAAAGACTGGTTGGAATCAGAATAATGTGTACAAGTGGGGCAACATGTCTACCGGCAGACTGTTGTTTCAGCAAGCTAGCACCATTAAAATCCAACTCAGCATGTTGGTCTAGTACAAAGCGGACATCATTATCATCTCATCAAAATGTACCTTGTTCTCGCCGTGATGTAGCTGAAAAATTGCTCAATAAGCAATAATAATCAAAATACAGGTTGGTTTCTAATTGGGTTGTTTTTAACCCACAAGTCAAACTTCATAATGATTTCCATGCTAAACCTTTCTAGTTAGTTCAGGCTTAAACTTAGGGAAAAAACATACAAGTACAAGTTTCTTACTCATGCTCCAAATCGTCTAATCAGAACATTATTTTTATTGGAATCTATCGTTTTGATTGGTTAGTACAAATACAAAACTTGTATTCAAAGTTTTATGACAGTAAGCCCAGATCTCACAGTAAATCAGTTGTATAATTCACATTTGGATTCGTCAAATTCACTGCAATAAATTACTAGCATTATAATGTTTGTGTCTGGTTAAATTTGACCGTAGTACTAAGACAAATTCTTCCTCATCAGGTTCTGTTTCATTGTTGTACAGGGTTAAATTTGCAATTAGTATAACTGTTTCGCATTGTTATGTTTATAACTGTTTACTGGTTAAATGCAGCACTTAGTACTTGAACAAAATGCTTCCTGTTGTTGAATGTTTGAGTGACTGATTCAATTTTGGACTTCACACCACCACAGGAAATGCTTCCTCCTAGCCGAGCCCGGAGTGCAGTAGATCGTAAGTTCTAGCCCCGATCGAAACAAACCAGACTATAATATTGGTATTTGTTTCTTCTCCGCAAAGCAAGCAGCATTAAGGAGAAAGAGCAAAGACTGGTTGGCTCAGAATCAGGATAATGTGTCCGAGTAGGGCGACATGTCTATCCGTGGACTGTTGTTTCAGTGAGCTAGCACTATAAAAATCCAATTCAGAGTGTTGGTCTAGTACAAAGCGGACCTCATCATAGTCTCATTAAAAATTAACTTGTTCTCACCATGAAATAGCTGAAAAATTGCTGAGTTGGCGTTAAACAACAATCACTCAAAATGCTGCCTCAAGGGTAATGTTCGTGTTACTCTGGTAAAATGTTCCACTTAGTACCAAGACAAAATGCTTCCATATGTTTAACATAAGTGACTGGTTAAATCTTGCACTTGGTACAAAAACAATGCTTCTGTTATGTTTATCGGAAATGTGGTTTGAACCAACTCTTAACATTGTATTAGCAGCCATGCTTCCAAAGTCTTGGGAGCCATATTTGAAAATATAGAATGTTGGTCCCAAGATGGTACGGTTTAGACATGTTTCACTGTATATATAAATTTGCATACCAAAGCTGGGACCATGGAGCTAATAAAAGTCGTAAACCTGATATTTCAGATTTTACATCAAGATTCAGTTTCCAAGGTCACCACTCTGGGAACTGTAGCGAGGGGGGTTTAGAGATATGGTGTTTAATGCCACTTTCAATATTTCAGTTATATCGTGGTGGTCAGTTTTATTGGTGGAGGAAACAGAGTACCCAGAGAAAACCACCACTTTATCACATAATGTATCGAGTACACCTCACCTGAACGGTTTCGAACTCGCAACATTAGTGGTGATAGGCACCGATTGAACAGGTAGTTTAAAATCTAACTACCATATGATCACAACAGCCCATCTAGGAACTGTAGCGAATGTCATCATTTAACTAAAATATTGATCGAGGTGGCATTAAACACCCTTTATCATAATCTAATTAAAATTAGATGTTTGTTGTTTCTTTTTTTGAAATTTTTCTTCTTTGGCGATGCACCAACATCTAGCTCTGGGTCATGTCATCATACTCATGTAACCTTTCATTCATTGTTGACCGTCCAATCATATGTTAGTATACTGACCAATCAGACAACAGCTCTTGGCGTGTACTTGGATTTTGGTATCATAAGATTTAGTAGGATCATCACTGATTGGGCGATTGATATGAACCCATACAGGATGTTGTCAGTTCTGTGTCCCCCCCCCCTCCCAAAAAATAGTGACAACAAATATCCAATTTTAATTAGATTGCCATTATCAAATCCAAAATTATTTGCTGCTTCTCTGCTAAGCACGCAGCACTAAGGAGTAGAGAAAGACTGGTTGGTTCAGAATCAGGATAATGTGTTCAAGTGGAGCAACATATCTACCCGAAGACTGGTGTTTCAGTGAGCTAACACTATAAAAATCCAACTCAGCTTGTTGGTCTAGTACAAAGCTGACATCATCTCATCAAATATAACTTGTTCTCATCACAATAGAGCTAAAATATTGCTCATTTGGCATTAAACAATCACTCACTCAAACAAATCCTTCATAGTGATATTCTTGGGGCCATCATGGCCATATGGTAGTTGGATTTAAAAAAACTACCTATGCAATCAGTGCCTATCACCACTAATGTTGTGAGTTCGAATCCAGCACAGGCGAGGTGTACTCGATACAACATTATGTGATATAAAGTTTGTCAGTAACTTGCGACAGGTCAGTGGTTTTCTTCATGAACTCCGGTTTCCTCCACCGATAAAACCGACTGTCACGATATAACTGAAATAATGTTGAAAGTGATACTAAATACCAAACCTTCATAGTGATATTAAGTAACAAACATGAAGTACTTGGCAATCAGAGAGAGACAAAATTGATAGCATTTTTAATAATTCATCAACACAATCAATAATAGAATTATATTTTTCAGCCAGTAAATATATCATATGGTTTAAAATAAATGGTTCAAGCTAATATATTATAATCACAATGTGTGACATTATTTAGTATTTAGCATTGGAACTTTTAATGTATTTTCATCACAAGGGGTGTAATCTTTTGTGCAGCAAAATCGATCAAAAAATGTTTTCATCACAAGGAATTTAATCTTTTGTGCAGCAAAATCAATCAAAAAATGACTGACTGTATATTTTATGCAGATACCATGTGTTGATAAGTTTATTTCAATTTTGTGTATATTTATACTGAATCATGTAAAGAAAATACATGTACATTTATTTATATGCTAACAAGATATAAATGCTGTCATGTAAAAGTGCTATAATATAATATACCATATATTTTCTCATTAATTATGAACTTAATTAAATAGGCTTCACTGAATGTAATTACGGATTTTTCATTATGCTAATAACTAGGCTCATCCATTTTAAGTTGATGAATTGCTGTTTCCACACCAAAAAAATAAGGAGGTGACTCTTTCATAATAATTTTTATGTTTGTTATTACAAATTTGTATTAGTTTGAAGACAGTAAATATTTGAGTTGAGTTTAAAAACAATCTTTAATGGAAGAAAATCAGTGTCACAAAAAATATTTTGAAAATAAAATTATTTCGGAATTTTAAAGAGAGAAAATTTATGCCATTTCAAATATCACAGTCGCTTGTGTAGTCAAAAATATGCTCGCTATGTACCTAAAATACCACAAGGCTGGATTCACTCCTACTACCTCTGTCACTTCAACCGCTATTTCCTCTGTCAAAATGGCGATAGGGCACAAATCGCTTACTAATTTGCGTAGTGAAATGATTTTTCTTCAAGGAAAACCTGTTTTTTATATCTTCCTACCATCTACACCCCCATACTGACAGATAATCCTCCGATTTTGTCGACTATGGACACCTACGTGGCAGCAAAAGGGAAAGTAGGTCATGTGACATCTTCCGCCTTTCGGTCGTTCTCGGGTTTTATCATATATAAGTACTAAACACTAGAAATTCGAAATTCAAATTACAAGGCGCCAAAATATGAACTTCTCATATATATATTTCGTAAGTACATAGCGAGCATATTTTTGACTCTACACAAGCGCCTGTGAAATATGCATAACCCCAAATTTTTAAGAACCAGATACTTTTTCACAGATTTTGGAATCCAAAATTGGAATTATTATGGTGACTAAAACTTGTAACCCTGTTATTTCAACATTTTCATGTGGATTTTAATTTCAAAGGTCATAATTTTGAAACATTTACAAACGATTACATCTACTTAATTCTCTTAAAACTAGTTGAATTTGGTATTTCAACCAAATATGTATGGTTCCTGAGAGAAATAAAGATATTGAATACATTTTTCAACACTAGACATTACTTCATGGAGAGAAAAAAATTTGATAGCAGGACAGATGGTTACCAATGGTAACTTATGTTCAAAAAGTAAAGACTTGGAATTTTAACATCTTAAAAGATATCATTTGCTTTTGAAGCTATAATTTGAGCATTTCTTAATATTTTTGGCTTCATGAAATACATGCTTAGATATCTAATTTAGTGTGCACGATACATTTCTGAATAACCCTTATTAGGTTAGTCCATAATTCTGAATAACCCTTATTAGGTTAGTCCATAATTCAAACGATTGGAAAACCAAATAATTTAAGTGTTTGGGAGCAAGTAAACCATAGCAAGCCATTATCTTTATATAGAAGACATGATAGTCAGAGAATTAATGCATTACAAAAATAACATCTCAATGGATAAGGTTGTTGACTGATTTTGTCTGTTTATATATTTATGAGTTTTGACTTTCCCTTTGTAAGATTGTTCGGAGTTCGGTAATTTTGTTATTACCTTTATTATCTGTCATGGGGTAAACTAATGCAAAAACAACTAAAATTATATAGTTTAAAAAAAAATGCCCTTTTTCAAAATTTACTATTTCTCAACTAATATTAGTTACTACACATAACTTCCTTTACCAGAGTGACATCACATTACATAATTGACCACTCGATGATTAGCAATTTTAATTTTGATATTACCCTTAATTTTGTTACTACCCTTATTATCTGTCATGGGGTAAACTAATGCAAAAACAACTAAAATTATATAGTTTAAAAAAAAATGCCCTTTTTCAAAATTTACTATTTCTCAACTAATATTAGTTACTACACATAACTTCCTTTACCAGAGTGACATCACATTACATAATTGACCACTCGATGATTAGCAATTTTAATTTTGATATTTGGACGTAAAGCCAATCAAAATCCTTGGGATTCTACATACTACATGTATTAGACTTTAATGTAAATTAGTTTATTTGATAAGTACCACCAGAAGTTACATGTACACTGTAGTTTCTAAAATCAATTCTGGTCCTTGTTGACACTGAATATGTGTCGAATTTCTTCAATTAATATGTGACGGGTTTATTTTATTTTCACATAAATAAAATTCAACTTTTCCACTGAAATCAAGGTTAAATTTGAAGGATATCTGCTGTGTTAACCTCCCTCCGGAAACGAGAATACACAATTAATTTTATGAATGTCTAATGTAACAGTATCCATGACAACTATATTTTAATAGTTATGAGTTACAATGTTAATTTTATTACCTGTACCTACTGTTAACCGTTTAAACCTTTATTTTTACACTATTTGTCCATACTAAAAGGAACACTTTTACATATATGTTAAAGGAACAGTTTGATGCTCCTTCCTGGCAAAAAAATATATATATTTACAATAACTAGAACAAAATTAATATAACATATGTACAAAAGCTGCCTCAACAATCCTTGTCACATGATTTTTTTTTAGAAAAAATTTTAATCTACAGATAGAATATTACCTAATAAAACTTTAAAAATTACCTTTTTTTTCAAAACTAAAATGAGGTTTTGAGCACTGTCCATACCAACAGCAAATTGCAATATTCTACCCTCCTAATTATACTAAATATAATTCACATCCATTCGCAACCATATTGTAGTTAGCCATGAGATAACAATGGAAATACAGACCTCAATAATGACGAGGTTTGTGCAGTAACAGGTTTAACTCAGCCACAATTATGTGTGCCTGTCCCAATCTATGACCTAGATATCAATCAGATTATTGTCATTTCTATGTTTAAATATTTTGATTGGTTATATTGTCAATCATAACTTCTGAACTTTTTATTTTTTTTTAACTTATGACTTACAAATGCATTTTTTTTTTAATTCCTCCCCCCTTAATTTTGTTTTACATCATACAATAACATTAGGAATGAATGTTTTAGTAGAAAATACTCAATGCCCATTTATTTTACATTTTCAGCAGTACTATTTTCAAAATAATGTATTAGGCAATTAGCAAAAAAAAATGTTCAAAATACTAAGAGGGGCTGTTGTGGTCATGATCGTATGGTAGTTGGATTTATAACTACCTGTGCAATCAGTGCCTATCACTACTAAAGTTGTGAGTTTGAAACCTGTTCATGGCGAGGTTTACTCGATACAACATTATGTGATAAAGTTTGTCAGTGACTAGCGACAGGTCAGTGGTTTTCTCCAGGTACCCTGGTTTCCTCCACCAATAAAACTGACCACCAAGATATAACTGAAATATTGTTAAACACCATAAACCCAAACTAATGTATTAGGTAATGAAAAAAAAAATGTGCTTAAAATAAAATATTAAGTGTCATATAATCTACCAGAAAAAGACTAAACTCAAAAACTTTTAATAATAATAATAAACATTGCACTTCATGTTTAAAGAATAAAAACCAAAAGAAGAGTCTACACTTCAAACAAGATGTTTGTATTTTACATAAATAAGAAGACAAGCGATAGTAAAAATAAATACATGTAGATAATTAGGCCCAAAAAAAATACCTGTCTGTCCGCTAACATTCTTGAAATATAATAGGGTTGGTAGACAAGCAAAATTTATCAATTTTTTTTTTTTTACCTATGTTATATACAGAACAAGGAAGACGACTTTAACAGTGTCTTGTCTAAAAATAGCATTAACAAGTCTTCACACTAACCCACCTACCAGAAACAAGTAAAACTGGATTTGGACAAATGAAAATTATGAAAGAAATTGTTTGAATAAATAATTTTTTTTCTAAATTTGGCTTTCTGGCAAGCACATGTAGGTAAAAAAAATTAAGGCAAAGGTTGATTGATAAACTTTAGGGTAGGTATTAAAAATTAGCATTGGTAGGGTAGGTGGAAACACAAATATTTTTTTTCCAGGCCTAATCATGTGCAATAATTTTAGAATGGATTTCATTTTCAATTTTTTTTCATGTACATTGTATGTACAATTGACATTATTGGAATCTTAGAAGATTATTATACATGACATTTTTGTTTTAACTCTTTCACAAATTCATTATCAATATTTTATGAATATCTTAGCTACATGTACATTTACATGTAGTTGTATAAAAACAACAGTCCAAATAGACAGTGAGGTCTATCGATAATCAGTTTGCCTGTTCAGCAAGTACACCTAATCCAGGAAAATAGTTTCAAATACAAAATGTATAGAGCATTATGAATCAGACAAAATAATACCCAATATTTACTATACATTTCAGATTTAATACATATCATATATATACAACTTACATCAAATTCAACATCAAATAAATTAAAAAATGGGGTGTAACAAAAACTTGAACTAAAATAAACAAGTGAACTAGATTAACAAAAAAACATTTTTTTGAGTTTGAATAAACTTGTTATTGTGTAGTATCTCAAACATGGATAAGTCATCGCTATGGTAACCCTAAGCAAAAAACAAAATAAGGGAAGTTTGTAATGCATTTATAAGTACAATTTACCTCCCGTAACTTGAATACTTAGTTACAGTGAATTAGAAAAAAGCACCGGTCAGTCCTGTTTGACACAACTACATACAGTCAAACCTGTATTAAGAGGTCACCTTTGAGACAAAGTGGCCTTATAAGACAGGTGACCTCTAAAAAGAGGTTCAAAAATTGATATGAAATTTTCTATGACAGGACAAGAAAAAAGTGACCTTTTAATACAGGTGACTGCTTAATAGAAGTGACCTCATGTGTAGGTTTCACTGTACTTGTTTAATTAGAAAAAAGCACTGGTCAGTCCTTTTAGACACAACTATATAATTCACAGACTGTAGTTGTAATTCATGTGTAACTATTTATGTATCTTCTTTATTGTTATGTGTATTATTTTTCCTTTCCAAGTTTTAGAATATAATTCATTTTCTTGAAATCAATCCCAAATTTGCATTTCTTATTTTTTAAAAGTCAAAATGATTGAAAATCTATTTAATTCACAAACATATACCAGTACTTAATTCTAATGCTGTATTACAGCACGCACAGCGCGATTTAGCAAGAAATCACTCGGGTCCGACGTCGGTGAAATCAAGAAAATGTCTGAGAAATTAAAAAAAAAGTCGCTGTTGACACCGCGAAATGTCTGAGAAAAATGGAACACGGTGATTTACTATAAAACACCGACAAAGACGATTAAACGCCGCGAAATAAAGAAATGGGATATTAACCTTTATTTGTACATTTGTATGTTCTTGAGACTGTCATTTTTGATAATATGAATGATTCATAGCAAATACTTATTTTCTTTTTCAGGTGTGCAAGCTATGTGATCATTTTTCGTTCTTTAATTCTGATATTTGCTTTTGTTTTAATCTATTATGTTAAGAAAACAATGCCGGTACAAACGTTTAGTATTATGTGATCATTACCATTTATAAGCTTGTGTTGTATTATTTTGTTAATTAAAATAAACTTGATCTTTTGAATGCAAGATTGGTATCCCGAGTTAATTTGCTTTCGGGTGTTCAATTAATGTCGACTTGGCACGTGACTTAAGTTCACCTGTTACAAAAGTTTCTAGATCCCCAAAAGCACGCTTTGATCGATAGCATGTGAAAACCTTTCTAGATTCTCGTTCACGTGAAAAATATGTGTACAAATCAGAAATGGAACTTTTATTAAAGGTAAAATAACACGTGGCTTGCAAGGGGATTAACGACATACAAATACGAAAAAGCACGTTTGCTTTAGAAAAAAAATTACAGCGATTTTTTTTTTCAATCATTCTCGGTGTGTTTTTAAATCAATCCTGCAGCCTCAGGTAACTGTGTATTTGACCTTTTAGTGACCGAGTTCAATGTGTGCACTACATAAAAATAGACACATCTGTACATTGGTAAAACACAGGTGATTAAAAAAAATAACACCGATATAAACCAATCGAAATGTTGGGATTAGACAAGGATTATATAGTAGGACTACTATATATATCCCTGGATTAGATAATATACGCAAAACAAGATGCGTGCTCAGCCTCATAAATCCTATAAATAAAATGTATGCCATGCTGACATCCCTGAAAAAAAAAACCGGTATCAAATTGAAATATAAAGTACGAAATAGTAAAAAAAACAAAACTAAGCAACAAAAAACAAAAGAACACATGAAGTACAGTTACATGTACGTGTATACACGTATGATTTTCGCCGCGCCGTAAAATGTCGGTGAAACTTTCACCGCGATTTCACAGTGATTTTATGACATATCACCGCGAAAAAACACCGACCAAGGTGATTTCTTGCTAAAACGTGCTGTGCGTGCTGTATTATAAGAACTAGGGATAAATAATAAAGTTGAAGATATTAATTAGATTACTGCTGTTCTACATATTCAACTTCCATAACATATGTATTCCCGTCAACAAACTGTCCTGTCACTTCGTCGATGACCTGTTCTGTAGTTACCTGGTGGTCTCCCATTGACGTGATGACCACATTTTCATTGCTCATTCCGATTTCTCTGCCGTGTTCATCAACAAAGATGGTTTTTACCTCTTGCATGTTACCGTCTTCCATGACGGATTCCTGGTTGTTGATCGTGTCTCCTTCGTGATCTGTGGTAGTTATAATTATATTATCATCTTGGGAAGAGGTAGCTATTTGAACATTAGATAAATCTGCATTAGTACTAGCTGCAGTAGTTGAGTTGACCTCTTGGTTGGAGCTTGTTATCATTTCTACGAGCGTTAGCAAACTGTTAGCGATGGAATTTGTCATGTTTTCATCCTGGCCTTGAACCTCGGTCACTTCTTCTTCTTCCTTTATGTTTTCGGTAATGATGATTTGTCCTGCGTCTTCTGCCTCTTGAATGTGTGTCTCAACCTCGGCGATGGTTTCCTCTGTTATTCCGTCAGTTTCAATTGTGGAATTTTCAAATGACGCGTCGCCGGATTCCTCTGCTGCCATCTCTTCAAGAAGTTTCTTTTTCATTAATAATTTGCGTTTGTACTTGGGAAGATCATCGGAATGTACACACATGTGAACATCCAAGTTCTGTGATCGCAGGAAACCTTTACCACATACTGTACAAATATATGGCATACCATTCTCGTGGATTAATTTATGTTTTTTCAATGTCTTACTCTCCTTGAAGGCTTTTTCACAGAGGTCACATTTGTATGGTCTTTCTCCTGTGTGGATTCTCATATGTGCCATCAAGTGTGCATTCTGGGAAAATGCACGCCCACATTCGTCACAAGGATATGGACGTTCCCCACTGTGCGTCCTGTGATGTTTCTCCAAATGTGGCTTTGTTCTGAAACATTTTTGACATATCTCACACTGATATGGTTTTTCACCAGTATGTGTTCTGCGATGTTTTGGAAGTTGGTTTTGTGTAGTGAAAGCTTTGCCACAAATATCACAAACATAAGGTCGCTCTCCAGTGTGCGTTCGCATATGAACCTGCAGGTCGTCCTTTCTTCTAAATGTTTTCTGACATTCTGTACAGTGGAAAGGTCTCTCACCAGAGTGGATAGTCATGTGAGAAATCAGGTTATGCTTGTATAGGAACTGTTTCCCACAAACAGTACATTTTGGTAAAGTTTCGCCATTATGATACCTTACATGCGCAACGACGTGCGATTTTTTACGGAAATGTTTCCCACAATGTTCACATTTATAAGGCCGATTTTCAGCGCTGTTGTTAATATTATAAATTTTTGGTGCTACGGATACATGTGCTCTTGTTTCAGTGCCTACACTATTTGTAGTCACAATCTCAGTTTTGGTTGGTGCTGGTGGTACAGCTTGTTTAGACACAGTCATGGCATTGCCTACATAAACTATTTTCTTCCCATGTGCATCTTGCACTTGTATAATAGTAGGCTGGTTAGATTGTGTCTGGTTATTGATCTGAATTTCGTCCGTCTCACCATTCTCTTGTTCATTAGTTTCATCCAAGTACGCTTCTGCGTTTTCTATAGCTTTTTGACAGATATGACATGTTGGAAGGTTATCCTCACCACCATTTATACCCGTACCACATTGTTCACATTTCTTTGGAACTTCTGAAACGAAATAAATTATTCCCAATTAATAATCATATTATCATTAGTTTGTACATGTAAGAATAATGCGCAATGGTAGTTACAACTACCTATGCAATCAGTGCATATCACCACTAAAATTGTGAGTTTGAACCCCTTTCATGACGAGGTGTACTCGATACAACATTATGTGATAAAGTTTGTCAGTGACTTGAGACAGGTCGGTGGTTTTCTCAGGGTACTCTGGTTTCTTCCACCAATAAAAGTGACCGCCACGAGTTACATGAAATATTGTTGAAAGTGACAATAAACAATGTTCTCATTCATATTTTTGTGCCATAGACATATTTCTGTAACTTGAGCACTTTGGTGGATTTTATCAATCTAAAAGTTATTTCAAAATATTAGTTAAATCAGAAATCAGAAACTTAAAATAAAACTGGAAAGCCAAAAGTTGCATAATCAGTAAAATGTCATTATAATGAAGTGGAATAAAAGTATTGTAAATTGGGATTTTTTGGATGTGGTTATATTTTGGTTTATTTGGCACCTAGTATGAAAGCACCAAAATTAAACACACCAAAAAATCACATGCACCAAAATGTATTATGCTAAAAAATAAGCTTCGAGTGGATGACAAGAGAGAGATCATACGTGTCGCGGGCGATGTCAAACTTTTTGGAAGAAGGTAATTTTTTTTGACAAGACTCAAATTGTGATGGGGAAAGGTAGTAAGGTCAGGCCCGTACCCAGACTTTTTTGGAGGGGGGTGCACATCTTGTTTGATGAGGAGTTTGGGGGTCACCAATCGAGTCCTGGGGGCAAAGCCCCCCGGAAGCAGAAGAGAAATAGGAATAGGGTTAAAATACAATCTCCTAGATTACATTTTCCAAAATTGTTCAAATTTACTAAAATAATACACAAAAGTTGTACTTTAAAGCAACATGATTTTATTGATTTGTTTTATTACAACAACAGGTTTTAATGTTCACTTTCTACTAAAACATTATTGGCTGGTAGTAGCCCAAACCTATATAAGTAACTAAAATAAATCCCAATTTCTAGTAGCCCAGCCAAATTTTTAGGGGCCTTGGCTGACTGGGGCCCTGCTAATTTCCATCCATGAATCAGTCTGAATTACGAAATATTCATTCTTTTTACTTATTTGTAGTGTATTTACCTATATAAACTCAGTTTGTGTGTATGGTTTTTTTGTTTTTTTTGTTTGTTGACAAAATACACTAAAATTTGCTTATAAAAAGTTATTTCGTCTTTTTACATTCGTTCGAAATGCAGAGATCTGTAACTTGCTATGTCAAATATATTTTTAATTGAGGTATCTGTCGATGAATCTCTGTAAAACATACCACTGATCATGACTTGTAAGATGAACTAAACATAAAACGAACGCGGGATTCATTGACATTTCCGTGAAGACAAGCGAAGTTTTAACATCAATATTCAACTTTATTAGTAAATGTTTCAGATAAAATCCGACTTTAATAGTGCTTGATCCGAAGTTATAACAAATTTCAACTTTATTAGTAAATGTTTCAGATAAAACCCGACTTTAATAGTGCTTGAGGGTTTTCGCACCCCCATCCCCCCCCTGCCCGTGTACGGGCCTGAAGGTGCATGTAAGGCGAAAAGAATGTGAACAGTGGGCTCCATACTGTCTTGGTGAAGGACGAGATCGGCAACCCAGGGTGGTAGCAAGTGTGATGCTTTGGGGATGTATAACTCATGGAGGTGTGGGGACTTTTGTACCAGTTGATGGGACAATAAAATCGGAAAAATATATACAAATCTTGGACGATAACTTGTGGCCTGTCGCTGCAAAATATTTTCCACAAAATCCTTGGATTTTTCAAGATGATAATGCTACCCCCCACCGTTCCAGACTTACCACTCAGTGGAAGCAGGAAAATAATTTACCGGTAATGACATGGCCAGCAGAGCCCCGATATTAACATTATTGAAAATTTGTGGAGATACTTAAAAATCAGACTACAAAGACGTGCGCAGCTCATACAATCAAAGAAGGACCTCATCGACACTACCACTTCAATCTGGACATCCATAACTCCAACCTTTATAAAATCGTTATTTTCGTCTATTCCAAAACAAATTCGGAATGTGTTGCGAGTGAATCATAATGGTGCTATAACAAAATATTAAGGTAAGAAAGTTCATATTTTACATTTTTATTGTTAAAAATTACAGTTGAATTTTGTTGAGTTCTGAAATTGTGAAATCGCAGCAGCCATTTTGAGCATTGACTGTAAATGTTCGTTTCCTTCCCCCAATTTCCTACGTCCCCATGATCGCTGTGTTTAAAACTTAGACAAATTTATTGTTTAGCTTTTAAAAAGCTACAAAATAACTCAAGTTTGTGAAAATAATTAGAATATAACACAATGCAATGGCCAATTTGGTAAAGGAAAGGTTTGTTTGTATATTTTACGATTTGGGGTTTAATTTTCACCTGGAATTTCGTCAATATAAATTTGCAGAAGTTTGCCATGATACTTTTGTATCAACAAATTAAACCTTCTTTATTGCATGAATAAAACATTTTGCTCTTGTTCTTATGTATCTTCCCATTAATTACAATTGTTTTGTCAATCAGCTTTACCATAAAACGAAGATTATTTGCAAGAAAAGAGTGGCTTGCAAAAAGAAACAAGGTGACTTTAATTTCACTTTGTAGTCGAGGGAGAGCGACTTCAGCCGATATAGGGCGAAATTCTCGCCCACTTCGCCTGGTTTGGTGAGCTCTGGTGTTAAACACCAATCAATCAATCAACAAACCTTCTGTGATTATAGTCCAGCCATTTATCTGGAAAAATGCATAGATAGCGATCTCTTGTTCTGGTGTCACTCTGAGGTTCAGCAACCGTGTGTCTCCACCTACTGGAGCTGTGATCTCTACTGTTGTCATAACTCTGAAATTAAACCATAAATTATAGTCTAAACTCTATTCTAAAATAAAAGGGTATTTTAACCAAGGATTTATATAGTAGGAACGATATGAATCTCGGGAGATTTAACATAGATTGTATGTAAGTATGTTGCGTGGCGAGATTACCCATAGTGCAATTCGTTGATGATGTGCGTGCCTTGATTAATGGTGGAAATGTTCATCGCTTCAACATTTTAAACCAGTATTTGTAAGTACATGTATATAAAACCATAATTACAGGTATAAAGTGAAAATATATATACATGTATGTCCTAAATACCAATCATTAATAAAGTATCGACTTTTTGTAGATGTATCACCCATATTTCATCAATGATTGACATTAATCGATTTGCCCTTTTGACCATCAATATCCCGCCTATTATGGGTGGTCAAGACTCGAATTTAAATTTCAAACTCCTCTCTTCTCTCATCATACCGAATATTGAAGCGGAGCCGTCATTTTTGTGATAATATAAATATTTTTCAATGTATAGAAGGAGTTTATTGAAAACAGTGCTCCCGATTTGTATTTATTAAGGATTGTTTACCATCATTTGTCAAAATGGCGGCACTCTGGGCGTGACCTATTTAGAAATCAATAAACTTCCTTGTTTACATGAAATCGACATACCAGTGTATACAATGTAAATGTGTATTCGATATATACATTATTGTAGAACAAAACTTGGTTTGATTGGTTTCTTTGTTTTGTCATTTTTAATATGTTTTTAGATCATAGATGTATGAAACTCTACTGTACTTTTTATTTTATTTTACGTGTATGAGGGGTGATACAGAAAAAAAATAAAAAAAACTTTTCCATTGAACCTATATATCGGCAAATCCAAGGATTGTTTTGTGTAGTGTAGACGATGTATAACACGAACTTTGGTGTAATTTAGTTCAAATAATAAAACCCTAAATGCTCGCTTACTCGCAAGGGTTATAACGTAATGGAGCAGCCGCCGAGATTTTTTGCGCTCGCTTACAGAGTTTCTGACGCCTGCATTTATCAATAATAAGACATAACCTTTCCTTTTGTCCATTATTATAACAAGTTTTTATCACCTACCAGTATTTTAGAATGTAATTCCAACAAAATAAAAATCCTTGTTTACTTATCTCTCTGAACATTTTGAATTTCGTCATTTCCGGCCTCACTATTTGGATGTCGATACCATATTTGGCGATTTGAGGCATGAATGTTTACATCAGCGTGTAGTAAGAAATACCATATTTAGAAAAGCTCCGCCTTCCGTAGTTTCCAGTTATGGAAAACGATCGATAAATTTGAACAAGGTTGTTGCTACCTTTGAAAAGCATATATTTCTCAGCCAAACCGATTTAACAAGGACTGGGATCATCATTAATAGTTATAATGAAATGTTTGAAGCGTAAATACAGAGATGCAGCTAATCGTCGGCCCTGTCGGACCTAGGGGGCAGAATTTTAGAGGGTCCGGCAAATGACGTCTTTGTGTCAGACCTTATGACCGGCAGACATTTTTACTACTTGGGGCTGTCAAAAATCAAATTTCTGTCGGTCCTGGTTACCTCTTAGATCCCTAAGCGAAGGATCTTTGATTATCGTTAATAAAGTCAAAAGTCGTAAACAAATCGGTAAAAATTTCTGTTCCTTTCTGTTTATGCTAAATTTCAGGAACCAGTTCCCATTCCGGATTTTATTTCGTATCCTATCGGTAATCGTTGTAAATTGTAATTTGATCATTTCCGTTATGGCTGCATGGCCAAATCAGTTTACGGAGGGGTCTAAATCTGGAAAAAAGCACCCACTACCTATCGATTTATCTACAAAGAATAAAAAAGCCAAAAGGTTGGCATATGAGAAGGAGAAGCGACCGGTGCGGTCCTTTAATCGAAAATGGAAGGACAAAATGAACAAACAAATGACGACTTGATATCAAAATACTCATTAGAGGAATAATACCATGATACAAGGCACAGGCTACGAATACGATGGAAATGTATTCGTAGCCTGGGTTCTACAAGTACGACAGGCGGAAGTTGTGATTAAATGATCAACCGGTTTCCGGACATGGACACCTATTTTACGGAAATTAATCATATTGCTAGCATCTAGAGGCTACGAATACGACGGATTTCTCGATTTTCTTAATTATATTGTTTTTATTTCATTAAATGACAATATATGAATTTTTTATATAATTTTCTGTTTGTAGTTTATTTTGATTCCAATAAAATCTGATGCATTGAAAAACTAGTCTTACAATACACGATTAAGTCCATGAGATTTCACTGGTATGAGTACTTCTCCGAGTACAACTCGCACTAAAATTCCCAACACTAATTATTTTCAAAAGAGATCTTCTCTGTTAAGGTGTTTTGGGCAATTTTCAGTTATGTTATATGTTTTTATGAAAATTTATTTACTGTTTTGGCAAAATAAAGTTGTGTTAACCTATGTCCTATGGGCACCCCTCTTGTCTTCCCCTATTCTTACACCAGGTAAACATATTGTTTCAGTACATTCCAAATGAAGTGTCCTATGTCATATAGTTCGTTGTAGAGATGGTGAAACTCTGGAAATAACGAACATCGTCCAGGAACGTAACCATGAGGTTTCAAAGGCAGCTTTCAACCACCTGTTTCACCAAAGACGTCTCGACAGTGGACAAAAAAATGAAATTGAAAGCGTTTGAAATTTAAGCCCAACAAAAGGATACTGCAATACCACATACACAAGACTACAGGGAAGGTTGTGATACTAAAAGACATCCATAGCATGGCATCCTCGAGCAAGGGGGCTGATGAGGCTAACCTGCAAGCTCTACGAAAGGAAATAAAAAAAGTTCAAGGTGTGATATTTTTGTAAGACCTTTTTTGTAATGTACAACTTCAGCGAGTCTTACCATAAACGTATTAGCTGGGTTTATACATATATGGTCTAACAATCTATTAAAAAAAATTAAATTGTATATGATAATTCTTAAATTAAAAAATATCTATGTATATTTTTTTTCTTTAAACTTTATAGTATCACAGTAATAAATGTCTAAAAACAATATATTTAAGAAAACAAAAATCCGTCGTATTCGTAGCCTCTAGATGCTAGCAATATGTGATTAATTTCCATAAAATAGGTGTCCATGTCCGGAAACGGGTTGATCATTTAGTCACAACTTCCGCCCGTCGTACTTGTAGAACCCAGGCTATGAATACGTTTCCGTCTTATTCGTAGCCTGTGCCATAATACAATCTTACTAATATGAAGTATTGATTATTTGATGTTGCAGGGCTATCTAAATTGAATGGGGTCTAAGTCACTAACCCCCCTTTGGCAATATCCTTAATTTCTAAAAAAAATGTAGGTTTGGCAAAATTCTCTTACTTGCAGGACCCAATGTCTGACAGGAAAAAAATATTATCTGCAACTCTGTAAATAGTGAGTTTTTATGTTTCAACTGCAACTTTTTTTTTGCTCCATTGTGACGAATGGGACCGCGTTGTAACTCTGCCGAGACACAAGTTTGTCACAGGAGCTACATTATTGCAGCTAGGTGGGAGCCAGCCAGTAAAAAGGGGGTAGGTGCAGTATTTTCTGAATACAAGTTTTAAGGCTAATAAACTCTATATACCATGGATTATCGTTCGTAAATCACCAAAACTGTGAGATGAATAGGACCCTATATCTATTTGCAAGGTAGCCCCCACCCGTGTGTACTTCACCAAAACTGTGAGATGAATAGGACCCTATATCTATTTGCAAGGTAGCCCCCACCCGTGTGTACTTCACCAAAACTGTGAGATGAATAGGACCCTATATCTATTTGCAAGGTAGCCCCCACCCGTGTGTACTGTCTATTCCACACGTCACGGTCGTGTAATAGAATTCCCTTATATAATTCACACGACCATCGTGTATATATCCCATCCTTATGCATTGCCTATTTGCAGGACGGTCATGTAAATAGAATTCCCTTATGTAATTCACACGACCGTCGTGTATATATCCCATCCTCATGCGTTATCTATTTGCAGGATGGTCGTGTAAATAGACTTTTCAGGAATGCGCACAATGGTCGTGTATATATCATCGGCCGTACATGATACAGATTTAATAGAAATAAGTTTATTAACCAAATCAGGGCCCCAGGAGGGCATATACAAATAACAATTATGATTGATACACAACAACAATACATCAAAATAAATATTCACGGTGAAATATCAATAATATGTCTCTAAAATCAGACATTATATCACTAATATTTCTATTTTCTATATTTTTCAATCAGCTGTTTAGTCTGAAACATGATTTCTATAATTATGTATTTTCATTTATTATTGAAATCCCCCTTCTTTTACTTTTACTGTTTTAGTCACGCGGGTATGACATGTCATAAGTACCAGCATAATTGTGTGAAATTATTTCTCCAGATTTCGGAAGGCTAAACTCAGTTTCTAAAAAAAAATTGTCTCCATTCATTTTGTATGAAAAAAGTCATAAAAGAAGGAATTCCCGCTCCACAAATTAACTGAGAATATTATGGACGCGGGAAGAGAAGCGACGCCCACCATTTTGATTTCCTTCTTTCAAGGACATGGTGTAATTTGTTATTATAATTCAATTTTCAACTAATTTTCACAAAATCTGACTGAATATTGTTCGTAAAAGTGAAACAAGCCAGTCGGCATCTCTCGGAATACCTACACAAGTGGAGTCCGAAAGCCACGCACTTTGAAAAATTTGCGTTATCTTCTTTCTGGGGTCTTCAGTCACGGAAAGCACCGAGGCAGCCCGGCCAATTCTCGTCTATGTTTAAGTGACGCTTGATCTTTACTTACTTCAATGCTTTTTCAAACACTTCACTGATACAGATTCTGATAATTGAGGACCGTTAAGGGGCAATAAAAAAATTGTTTAATAATGTTATGCACGTTTTGTTATCTACACAAATTTTCGTTGACATCTCTAAACTCATTGAATTAAAGCTGCAATTTGTCTTTTAGCTTTTATTGTCTTGAAATAAAAACAAGTCACAAAGACTGAAAGAGCCAATCAACAAGTGTGGACACCTGTTACTATTTTTGTCAAAATATTCGGTCTATTTTTAGAGTAGCAATTCCATTGTAAACCGTTTACTGGAAATCATTGAAAGTCGATTTTTTTTCATAATGGGAAAAAAATGTTTTATAGACTCTAAGCATTAAATTACCATTGCATTAGTTGTATAAGTATTAGGTTTTTAACAAACAGTCACAGCATCATTTGAAATTTGCGAAACATTTATCGGAATTGATTATATTTCCCTGATGGTTTACATATATTTATTATATAAACTACGAATCTAAAATTGGGGTCAAGTCTGCCTATTTGTGCCTCGCTTTAAACACTGTAGGGTCACTGGGTTAGAAATCTTTCTGTGTGGCGAACATTTTGTTTTTTAATCTAAAAAAGATTCGTATTGGATTTATGTGTTCCTCTTTCCAATGACAGAATACAAGCTTGTTGTCGTTGGAGGTAGGTATCATTATTTCTTGAGGAGAATGATAATGGAGTCATGAATGACATGATCCACCTGTACTGTAGTGTGTCAGCTGTTATTTTTTGGTAGCTCGGCAGTACAACAATTAACATCATCAAAACAGACTGCGCCCAAAATATTTGTACATGCATTTATAGGTGTCAACGTACGATGGTGCATCTGTATAAATACTAATGTGATGTTCAATTATAGTTCGTTCATGGCATTATTATTCAATTACAGGGATGTGTTCAGAATGTTGAGGTTAAGTTTTCTGTTTTATAAAAAGTAGATGATTATAAATATTATATGAAATGAAGCTGAACATCCTGGGTTGGGCATGTAAAGTGAAGGATACAATCTATATAAAGTAGATCTGGCTATTGTTTGACACCTCTAGACATTTACCATGTTTGTACTGTATTCATTTGGTTTGTTGTAGACACAGCTAGTGTTTGCGAAACTTACCTTTGGGAACCAGTTTTCTAAATTTTCAATTCATTTGGCGTTTCTTCTTCTTCTTCCGTGTACAGAGTGTACTCATCATTGAGCGTTATACTCCAGCGTGACAGTCAAGATAAAAGCCCCGCAGGGCAATATTTACAGTTAAAAACAGGCGGGAATCTTTTCTACACGGTCAGGAACTTGGCAGGTGGTAAGTTGCCCAGCGTGTCCCTGAACTCCTCCACGGAACTGGCTGTTGTTGCTGCCGATGGAAGGTTGTTCCAATCCCGGATGGATCTTGGGAAAAAGGAGTTTCTGTAGACATCCTTCCTGGTTGATGGAATCCGAAAGGTATTCTGACCTCTAGTCCTGGAGTCTGATGGAAGAAGATATGCTTCTGCTGGAATAGCCACTAGGTTATGCTGGGTCTTAAATAGCAAAAGGAGGCGGATCTTAACTCTCCTAACCTGTAGTGGTTCCCATCCAAGTTGGGTTACCATCTGAGTGACACTTCCTGGCTGTCTGTCTGTGTAATTCTTGGTGGTAAATCGTGCCGCTTGTCTCTACCTTTTCTAGTTGGTTAATTTGCCTGGTGTTATATGGGTCCCATATAGATGCAGCATATTCCAAGGTTGGGCGAACTATAGCTTCATAGGCTCTGGCTCGTGCTGATGTTTTGCACCCTCTAAGATTTCATTTGAGGAAGCCTAGTGTCCTATTTGCTCTCGCTGTGATGTTGTTGATATGGTCATCCCATCTTAAGTTTTTGTTGATGGTAACGCCCAGGTACTTACTAGAGTCAACTACATCAAGTTGGTGGTTATGCAGTGTGTAGTTAGCTGGGATGGTGCTTCGCTTAGATGAAATCTGGATGACTACACATTTTTCTGGATGGAAAGCCATTTGCCACTGCTTTTCCCAGTCTTCCAGTGCCGCTAGATCTTGTTGCAGGTCCTCTGTGTCCTTCCTACTGAAGATGGGCCTGTATAATAGGCAATCATCTGCGAAGAGGCGTGCCTCAGAGTTGGTGACTTCTGGAAGGTCATTGATGAAAGTTAGGAAAAGCAGTGGACCGAGAACGGTTCCCTGTGGTACTCCTGATAACACTTCTGCTGTTGATGAAGTATGGCCATCGAGGAGGACTTGTTGCAGTCTATTGTTGAGGAAGTTCTTGGTCCATTGTAGGGTTCGTCCACGCACTCCGTAGTACTGTAGTTTGTGGAGAAGCCTCTGGTGAGCTACAGTGTCAAACGCTTTTGAGAAGTCAAGTAGTATAATATCTACTTGACCCCCATCGGCTAGGGTACGTGCGATGCTGTCAATGGTGACTGATAACTGGGTCTCACAGGAACGTTTGGATCTGAAGCCGTGTTGTTTGTCACTCAGGATGTTGTGTCTGTCGTAATGATCCATCACCTGACTTATGGACGATATGCTCTAAAAGCTTACAAGCTATTGAAGTTAGAGAGACAGGGCGATAGTTGGATGCTTGATGTCGGTCACCTTTCTTGAAAACCGGTACAAATAAAGCTGATCGCCACTCATCTGGTATAGTGCCTGTGTTGACAGATATCTGGAATATCTTTGTCAGAGCTGGAGCTATGTGGTTGGCATATTCATGGAGTAGTCTGGCTGGAATACCTTCTGGACCTGTGGCCTTGTGACTGTTGATATTGTTGAGCAGTTTCAGCACTCCAGCTTCAACGATGTGTATATCTGGCATATCAGGATATGGACTTTGACCCTTCTCTGGCATAGATGTCATATCTTCCCTGGTATATACAGAGTGAAACTGGTCATTTAGTATCTCAGCTTTGGTCTCGGTATCGCTGTATAGGAAGCCATCGTCTTTTCTGAGTGAAGTAACACCTTGGGAGTCTTGTTTCTTACTCTTCAGGTAGGACCAGAACTGTTGTGTATTGTTCTTCATGTCTCCAAATATGGTGTTGTCGACATATTGGTAGTGAGCTTTCCTAGCCTCTCTTTGTACTGTTGTTTTTAGCTGTTTGTATCTGGCCCAATCTTTTGTCTTGTTTGTGTGTCTGGCTCTGGAAAATGCTTTTTGTCGTCTACGTAGTAAACGTTTGATGTCGGTTGTCATCCATGGATTTGATGGTCTTTTTCTGGAGATCTTCGATGGTACAAGATCAGTGATGATTACTGACATAGCATTTTTGAAATCATTCCATATGTCGTTTACTGATGTGTATTGTGTCCTCATGATCTTTTCTGTTGCATATTGTATATGGCTGCCTATGATGGATTTATCAGCTTTATTCCACAATAAGATCTTTCTTGGGCTAGAACGTTGTTGGTGTGCAGTCAGTGCAAGGTCTATTAGCACGGTATCATGGTCGCATCTGCCCAATGCCGGTAATGCTTTACACTTATCAATGATCGTAGGATGTGATGTGAAGAGTAGGTCAAGTGTATTTTGTCCACGAGTAGGGAAAAGTACCATCTGTTCTAAAGCTAGGTCATATTGCATGGATATAAACTCTTCGTTTACCCGCCTTGGTAATTGATGGCCATTTACCGTGGAGGACTCACAGTCTATGTCTGGCAGGTTGAAGTCGCCCCCTAGGATGAAATACGAAGACTGGTACTGTGATCTAACTGTAGTAATGTCTTTCACTAGTTGTTCAATGTATTCTCCATCAGTTCTGTTGGGTGGTCTATAGGCTGCTGATATGATGACTGCTTTTCCATGGAGCAGCTTCACTTTAATGCCAATGAACTCAGTGGTTTTGCCGATGTGTACTATTGAACCTACGAGTGAGCGTCTACAAGCTATGAGTACACCTCCATGTGGGTCGCTTCCTCTATCACGTCGAAAAACCTCAAAGTCGTTGGGTATAAATTCTGACGAGTTCATATCTTTAGTTAACCATGTCTCGGTTCCAATAAAAAGGTCTGGTTGTGACGAGTCAATAGCCATTTGTAAATCAGCTGATTTGTTTGTTATGCTTTGGAAGTTTATTTCTAATAATCTTAATTTATCTCTTGGCTTATGGTGGTTCATTCTTTTGGGCGACGATGCTGCTGTCGGTTCTCCGAGTTGACTGATGGATGAGTCACCTGTGATGTTATGTACATGTACATGTAGGCTGGACGATAAACTTGAAAACGAGTTTGAAACAGACATGACTGATTCATACAGTATTGTGGTATGGTTTGGAGTGTCACATTTGTTACATGTCCATGATACTGATGTGTTTGAAAGAGTTTCATACATAGTAAGTTTAACTTGTCTCTTTCTAGTAAATAATGAAAATAAACACTTAGAGGTTAGTCTGTGTTGTATCGGACATGCAAGTCTTCTAACGGTCAATAAAATGGGTTACTGTTATACTGGACTCACAATAAACACTCTTGTTTGTGTGTTTAATCATAAAATTCAATGCTAGTATATGAACATTGTTATGGTCTTGACTACAATTCTAGTTTTGAATATCACGATCTTTCCCTATGCCGAATTCTCGAGAACTATGATGGCCATGCATACCCAATGCCCAGAAGTTAAACAGTATGTGTTGCACATTATTTGTTCAATGATAAGAATGTCAAATTTCGGTATTGTATACATTTGTATGGTTTCGTTGTTAATGTATTTGTATGATATTTATTGACCTGTCTCACTGTGAACAATCAATGTTGATTGTTTTTAGCTTGAAACAAGTGGTTAAAATTTCTTCACTAAGAAGTGTACGATCCTACCCAAGAGACAAAATAACAAAACAACAAATATTGGGGTTTCATCCGATGGCAGAAAACAGTAAAATTAACAACTAAGCAGGGTTTCTGTTTGGCATCGGCCATGGGCCAATAATTTGCGTATATGACAGGAAATAATTTGACATTGCTGGCAAAATGACCGTTATTAATGTTGCTAATTTTGCCTCTTTATTTTACGATTTTACTGTTGTATTGTTTTGTTTTTCATTTCATACTAATATCTAGTTAGTATCAAGGGTCCTTTACCTTGTCCAAAAAGTGTAAATGACATTTCAGAATGTTTTAATTATTTTAAATGTAAACAGTGTCTATTTTTCTATGACGTCTTTCCACAATATATAGCATACTGGCATATATGATATATAACAAGATGAGATAATAATAAAACATAAACGTAACATTTCTTATATTCGTTGACCTTTCTTTTCAATTGTAGGAAGGGTCCTTGGTGGCTCAATGAGTTAGGTAGTTGGGTTACAGGGGCGGATCCAGGATTTCAAGTCAGGGGGGGGGGGGCACACTTAAAAAAATTGCGCCGGACGGAGGGAGGCGCGAAAAATTTTGGGGTATTTCGTGTGAAAAATCTCGATTTTATGCCAAAAAATCATTTTTTCCAATTTTAGGGGGGGGCGTGCGCCGCCGGGTGCACCCCCCCTGGATCTGCCCCTGGGTTACCTAACAACTCGTATAAACCTATCACCAATATGGCGTGGGTTCGCACCTGTATTTGTAAATTACAAAAAAGGGTGCACTCGACTCGCAGCCGCAAGTGATAAAGTTTACCAGTTGCTTGCCCATGGTCGGTGGTTCTCTCCGGGCACTCTGGCTTCTTCCACCACTAAAACTGGTCGCCATGATATAGCTGAAATATTGCTGAAAGTGACATTAATCACCAAAAATCAATCAATCAATTGTAGAACGTCTAGAAGTGTCAGACTCGCACTAACTTTATAACCTTTTGAAATCCATCCCAATAAAAACAAGAATTGAAAAAAAAAATATTTGTTTTCAAACAGTAATAAAAGGTCTTCCATAGTTTCTAATGGTGATGGCACGTGGTAAAACATTTACCATGGTTACTGTTATAAATACATTTGTATATTAACGTCCACATTATTTCAAATACAAACAAATGTAGTAGATTGGAAATAAATAAATGTGCCTCTTAATGGTATAAAGTGAGCTACTGTATACATGACACACACAGTGGTCTAGTCCTTAAGGCAATCTGCAGGTGTTATTTGATGATAAAAGAGGTTCATGCCACGTTGCCACCATCATGGTGGTGGTCCAGTTGTTAAAAGGATCAACGTGTCAGTTAATACCAGACGGATATGGTGGTGATCTATCTAGTGATTACTCTGATCAACATGTGTCAGTTGATGATACAAAACTGGAGTGGTCCCCATTCAAAATTGTTTCTTGATGGTAGTATTAAATAAAAAAAAGATCCAACAATCTCTACTTAGATTGATCTACATGTACCTGTACATAATGTATTGTTTGTAAATTTGTTCTTGACATGAAAATAGCTGAAATTCACTTATTGCTCATGATCACTTTACCTGAAAAAAATCATAATAGTAGATCTTGGAAAACATTTGTTCGCAAGACAGTTTACAGAGATTTTCTATTTTATTTCAGCGGGTGGTGTTGGAAAGAGTGCCTTGACAATCCAACTCATACAAAATCAGTAAGTTTTATTTTAACTTTTTCTTTAATTTTCAGCTGGTGGTGTTGGTAAAAGTGCACTTACCATTCAACTTATACAGAATCAGTAAGTCTTATAATCACATGATGATATCACATGCCATTGTTTAAATAACATAGGACACTATATGGGAAAATATATATACAGTCAAACCTGTATTAAAAGGTCACCTTTTGGACAAAGAAAAGGTGGCCTTTTAAGACAGGTGGCCTCTTAAAAGATGTTAAATTCATATGAAATTTTCTATGAGAGGACAAGAAAATGGTGACCGCTTAATAGAGGTGACAGCATGAGCAGGTTTGACTACAGTCAAACCTGAATAAAGCAAATCCTGTATAAACTGAACTTTAAATAAAATCCCAATGTAGGAGATCTTTGTTAATTTAACCTGTATAACCCAAACACAAAGGTTGGTCCTAAAGAAATTCGGTCTAGACGGGTTTCACTGTATAATTGCAAGGGTAATCATGGAAGCCATCAAGTACAATGTTTTTAAGCTTAGAGTTGTGGTACTCATGACTTGTGAGCTCATATACATGTAATTAAATGCTGAACATGGTTCATTGTTTACCTTCTTCTGAAAAAAAAGACTACTGGATAACTGAAATATAGAGCTCTCAAAGAAAGGAATCATTTCAGAGATCCTTGTAGGATAAAATTTTGACGAGTCCCAACAAAAAAGTCATGAGTCCCACTATTGTATTCTTTGTTAATTCTTATAAAAAAATGATGAGTACCAAACAGAAATGTGTAAGTATCTTCAGCATGGATATGGACTAAAGACATTGTACTACATTGTATTCTCATGGGTATCTGTACATATGTCACACATACATGTACATGTATTGTTATACCCCTGTCTTTCCATATATGTACCCAATGCCCATATAGTCACATGGCTTTACCAAACAATACATGTGCTGTAAAATAAAATACCTAAAAAGCTAAATCTAATCTAAATCTAAAATTGTCTGCCTAATTGACTGATGCAGAATACAGCTATAAACGGTCTACAAAATAAAAAAAATACTGGTACCAACTGTAGGAAAATATATCTAACAATAAATTCTGGGCATCATATACAGTTAAACCTGCCTTAAAGGGCACCTCTATATAACAAATCACAGTCTATAAAGGGCAGTCTCAGGTTCCCTTGAGTGACCTTAATTTATAGGTTTGATTATATTGAAAAAAGGATTGGACATCAAGACTTTGCTGCACTGAAAACAAACCTTGGATTGCAAAATGTACCTTCAAATTGAAATGCATTTTCCACCAAAAGTTATTAAGCATGAAATAAGCAAAAGAAAATTGTCACCTAATGTGACAAGATTTTTGAAAAACCATTGAATAAACGTCTCCCATGTTTGTAAACAAATAACAGGTGTAATGATGTTTAAAACATAAATAAATACACATGTTTAAAACATAAGCAAAAACACATGTTTAAAACATAAACAAAAACACATGTTTAAAACATAAACAAATTCACATGTTATAAACATAATCAAAAACACATGTTTAAAACATACTCAAAAACACATGTTTAAAACATACTCAAAAACACATGTTTAAGCATAAAAAAACAACATGTTTAAAACATACACAAAAACACGTGATTAAAACATAAACAAAAACACATGTTTAAGGATAAACAAATATCCTTGTTTAAGACATAAATAAATACACATGTTTATAAAACAAACAAAAACACATGTTTAAAACATAAACAAAAACACATGTTTAAAACATAACAAAAAGACATGTTTAAAACATAAACAAAAACACATGTTTAAACATAAACAAATATCCTTGTTTAAGACATAAATAAATACACATGTCTATAAAACATAAACAAATACACATGTTATAAACATAAACAAAAACATGTGCCATCAATCAACTTATAAACAATTTGTTTGTTGATATTGGTTGTATTGTTGATCATCGCTGTGTATAATTAGTAACTTTTATTAAGCCAAAAAAATCCATGTTTTCTCCACCAATTTAAATTGGTCTTAATAAACATACAATGAAAGGTTGTGAACTTTTGAGAAATATCAATTGTATAAGAAGTGTTACATATTTATGTGTACATGCATATATTGACTTTTCAAAGGGACAATCATAAACTGACAATTACCATGAACATGTAAATATGTCAACTATAATATTGCATGTAATTCTGCCATGCCTCTGGCCAAACTGTTGTAATTATTTTTCTGAGGTTGTATGTACACTTGGACTCTTTGGGTATATTACAAACACATTGTACAAAAATGAGGTACTCAAGTTTCCTTCACCAATAAAACTGACCGCCAATATATGAATGATATATTGTTGAAAGTGGCATTAAACACCATAACCCTAACCCCTGTATAATTATTTACTTTTGGTGATCCTTTTTTATAGGAAAATGCATATACCTCTTAAATGTTTGTTTGTTTGTTTGTTTGATGGTGTTTAACACTCATTTCAGCAATATTTCAGTTATAGTGTGGCGGTCAGTTTTATTGGTGGAGGAAACCGGAGGACCCAGAGAAAACCACTGACCTGTTGCAAGTCACTGACAAGCTTTATCACATAATGTGGTGATAGACACTGATTGCATAGGTAGTTGTAAATCCAACTACCAAACGATCACAGCTACCATGGCCCCACCTCTTAAATGTGAGACTACTTTTAAACTTTTAATTCTTAATTATAGATGTATAATGTACATATATCTGCGAGTCCAGGTAAAAAAAATTGAGGGAACACTTTTTTAAAAAGACTACATATACCCCCCTTTAAATGCTAGACTACTTTAAAACTCTCAAGTCTTTATTATAGATGTATATATGCGAGTCTTAGGTAAATTCTTTTGACTTTGAGAGAACCCCTTTTTTGAAGACCACATATACCCCCTTTAAATGTGAGGCTACTTTAAAGCTTTCAAATCTTAATAATATATGTATATATATATATATGCGAGTCGAGGTAAATTCTTTTGATAGAACACCTTTTTTGAAAGACCACATATACCCCCTTTTAAATATGAGACTACTTAAAATTCTCAAGTCTTTATTATTGATGTCTATGTATATGCAAGTGAAAGGTAAATTCTTTTCAAAGACCATATTTTACTGACAGAAGCCCTAGGGGTGGTCTTTGTAGACAGATTTAAATGTATATCTGTATATGCTCTACATTAAGCCCTAATGGTGTGACTATTGATATTATTATGACGATTGATCTGACCATGGCCATGAATATGTTGTTCAATAATTAATAAGTATTAGGGTAATGTAGGGTTATTGCATGAATATTGGTGACTATGTTCATGTCCCAAGCAGAATATTAAATTGCATGAGTTTGCAAGTGAAATTAATATTCTGAAAGGGACGAGATTCATCAATATTCTTGTAATATATCCTGCAGAACTTTAGTAAGAAAATTATGCTCTCATCATTTTAAGGTTTTGATAATGTTAATATTTGAAGCGATGTTGCACTAGTTCAAATATCAAGGAATGTTACATGCTAACTTTTTGGTTGCATTCTATGTTTTGGGTTTTTATTGGTCAGTACTTTGCAAGTTACATGACATAGCTGCAGAACAGTGTTTCTCTCTCTCTCGTTTGATCTACGTTTAACAATTGTTCAAAGATACTGCTCCGCAGCTAATGCACGTCTATATATGTATACATGTACATTTTGTAAAGCCTATATAGATTAGTCCTTACGATGAGTACCGGTCCTCTGGCCCAAAACCAATAAAACTTTGTTCAGACCATTAAATTTTTCAGTTTTTATTTAGAATCTCATATTAATTCAAGAATTTGATTCGGACCAGTCAATTCAAATTTTCATTTTGAGGACTGCTATATATAAATTAGCAGATGTGATCAAATATTTGTAATTGTCAAGGATACATTGACATATAGTCTAGTCCCTTTGCTTCGGCAGATAGTGAGAATTTTAGAATGTTAGATGTAAACTCATTTAAATTTAGATTTCAACAAGGTTAGTTTGACTGGTTATCTGTTCCATAGAGATTTCCTCTGGTATTGATGTAGATTAAAGGATTAGTCATACTTGTCATAGGCATGTTGAAGAGAAAAGGATCAATATGGCCGTCTTCTATTTCAGTATCACAGTAATTGGAGATCCTTGTAGGAAGAAAATTTTGACTGGTTCAAATCAAAATATCATGAGTCCCACCAGTGTGTCAGGACTTTCAATATTTTTCATGTGTACCAGTACTTCACTAGTTACAGGCGGTACTTTTTTTTTTATTAAAATTTGAACAATTTTCATGAATATCTTATACAACCAAAGACCATTTTAGGCAGGTAAAAGTACCTGGTACTGCCTCTTATTGAACCCAGAGGAGTTGCAAGTATCTCTGTTTAATGCACGATTAATGTGTGATTTTTTTCTACACTAAAAATTGATTTAAAATATAAAATACGGTATAAAGACCCACTGCAAATCTTTAAAGCATCTTAAATAATAAATGAAATATTTTGTTGATTTTGTGGCTAAATCAATTTGTAAATTGAAATCGTGACAAAATTTATTGGTAATATCCATTTAATATAATTTATTAATATTTGGATTTGTCTCTCCAATCATGAAATTGTTATCTGTGTCTTACAGTTACAATTTGCAGACCAATTCATTATAGATTATATTAAAATGTCTTTGAAACCATCAAAATTAAATTGTCTTGTAATTAATATAAGCATTTCAGTGTCACTGAAAACATGAAAATTATCCACAAAAAAGTGTTCTTTTTACCTGTAGAATAGCTATAGTCATCTGATTTATGATAGGGGCCGCCATGGGTGTGATCTTATCATAGTTAGATTTATGACTACATATGCAATCAGTGCCTATCACCACTGAAGTTGTGAGTTCGAACCATATCCATGGCGAGGTGTACATACTCGATACAACATTATGTGATAAAGGCTGTCAGTGACTTGCGACAGGTCAGTGGTTTTCTCCGTGTACTCCTGTTTCCTCTACCAATAAACCTAACCACCACGATATAACTGAAATATGGTTGAAAGTGGCGTTAAATACCATAAACCCACCCCACCCTTTCTGCCTTCAGTACATCCACCTGTAGAACAGAAGTGAACAGGTTTATTTAAGATTTTGCAGGTTCTGGATTCACAATATAGAAAGTGTATTTATAAAAAAAATATACAGGTGTGTGTGTGTGTGAAGATTAGTGGAAGGTATTTGCTAAATATCTTGACCTTATTATATTTTTATTACTATGAGTGTCTTACAAGATTACTAACAGCAGTCAGCTGTGGAATACTAAACCTTTAGGAAATATAAATAGCATAACAGATCTTGTATCTACATACAGTTTATAATATAATAAACTTTCCTTTCATTTTTAATTATTTATACAAACAAATTTTTTTTTATTTTAAAATGGCAGATCTAGATAAAAACTTTCCTCTCATTTTAAAATGGTAGATCTTGATTTTTCCCTGGATGTATGTGTGTTGTTTTTGTGATTAGGCCTATTAATTTCCCAGTATTGAATATGACCTCATCATTTATTGTACATACCGGTATATATGTTATTGGAAGTTTGTCTGTGACCATGTGTTATTTTTATAAGAAAAAAAACTTTCCAACACTATTTTATATTTATGGATCAGTCTGACACTGGAAACAAGTTGTTTTATTTTATCTTGGCCCTAGGTTGAGAATTAAATTTTTAAATATCATTTTCCAAAATTAAACCTGCTGTATACATGGATTTTATATTTTACAAAAATATTAAGAAAGCAAGTTTGTTTACAACTTTTCTCTTAGTCATGAAAACCCGAGAAGTCAATCCTTTTTTAAGTTGGATAAAAAACAGAAAAGTCTCCAACTGTTTGTCTGTAGTATTTTCAACGTAATGAGAAGATTTTAAAGCTTGAAGTTTTAATGAGTAAGTTTCTGTTGTGTGTCAATGCAAAGAAACTTACACTTGAGAATACTTAATGATTTTAAAAAAAATATGTACCCATATTATTTTTGTAGGAAAATTTAAATATCCTTTGAAATTAAAAACAGAAATTATATTCAATTAATTAAATTTAGAACAAAAAATATTTGTAAATCTGTTTATAATTTTTTTTGGGTATTTGTCCTAAAGAAATTAAAAGCAGCATTTCCTCTAACCTTACAAACCCTAATTTTGAGTGCTTTGTCTACTAACAGTTGTTATTTTTGGACAAGCACTATTAAGAAACAGATCCTTGTCCTGTATAACCTAGGTAAAAAAAAAAATTACTCCAGGGCTTGCAATATTTTTCAAGTGTACCAGTACTTCACTATAATTTACAGATGGTACTTTTTAATTAAAATTTGAACAATTTTCACGAATATCTAATACAACACTCTTTGAAATAAGGAGGTACCAAATACCATTTTAGGCAGATAAACCTGGTACCACTACTAAAAGGCCTGCTACTCTATTGTTTTTCAAGAATGTAGGTGGAAACACAGGTTTCTTGGCCTAACTACAAATTTTATTCCAAAAGTTACTGTATCAATTCAAACATGGTTTATTACATGTTTTAATCTATAGATTGTATTTAAAATAATTATTGTTTACACAAATAAATCTAATTTTTCTAGTAGATAATCAAAAAGTAGTTGATTGCACAATTGTTTTTTTTATGTGTTTAACCAGTTGGGTATTAAGATAGACTAATGATTATTATTTTTACTACATTAAAAAAGTATGTCGTGATTACACATGATTCCTATTGTAAATCAATTTTTCTATTCTTTTCATATACCCGATATATGTACAGTTGTAAGCTGCCAACCTTCAATAAATGGAAATGTGAAGTATCTAATCAAATCTAACTAATTTTAATATTAATATTTTTTAATCATGTTTGATAATTATATATTCTTTTTCTTTATGAACAAAATGAATATTCTCTCCTCTTTTTTTTCAGTTTTGTAGAAGAATATGATCCAACAATAGGTAAGTGTCATGTAGGTTTATTAAACAGGTATCATTGGTTATCCAAAGCAATCTGTGCCTATTACCACTAATGTTGTGAGTTCGAATCCCGCACAAACGCAGTGCACTCGATACAATATTATGTGATAAAGTTTGTCAGTGACTTGCGACAGGCCGGTGGTTTTCTCCGGGTACTCCTGTTTCCTCCACCAATAAAATTGACCGCCACAATATAACTGAAATATTGTTGAAAGTGGTGTTAAACACTATAACCCTAACCCTTGGTTATCCAAATAGGCTAGTGTTATTTTATTAGTTATCAAGATATGATCAAGGGGAAAAACTGTTGGTCAAGGTTAAAAAATGCTCTTAATATTACACAAATGAGTTACATTTTGTAAAATGTATACTTGAGTTTGATAATTATATAATGAGGTTGATATGGATTTTCATTGGATCAGATTCAAAATGAAGAGTATTATACCCACTGTGCTATGCAATAAGGAAAATATTTGATCAATAATTTTGACATTTTTCCTCTGATCTCGCCGAGTGATTGTGTAGTATCAATGAACTTGCTCTGACACTGAAAATTAGCAGTCAGTGTGACGTGAAACATATTGTGACATTACGGATAAAAATAAAGACGTCAGTTTTGAAGGTCTCGACATGTTATCATTAGTATCTCAGTTTGTGGTATCATGAGGTCAATTTTGAAGATCTTGACATTATATATTATCATTAGTATCACAGTTTGTTGTATCATGTTACTTGCTGTGATACTAGTGATAATCTTTGTCTCGACCTTCAAAACTCTTCTTATTCTATATACATTGTCAACTTTCCATAAGAAAAGGAACAATAACAGACATGCTTTGTGTCAGATGGAGCTGGAGGGTGTTTTAAATGTTTGAAACCCTTGGTGTACTGTTTAAATGTTTGTTTGTTTTTTGTTTATAAAAGATACATGCATATGGTCTTGTAGAAGTCCTTTTAATATCCTACATTTGTATATATATATATATATATATATATGATATTCAGCCCTGTATGTTTTTCAAATATATGTTTTAGGGGGAGGGGGTACTATCACCTCAAATCTCTGGCGACACTGTAACCCTTCTTACCTATATTGAAATATTTAAGTACAAACTTTCAAAAATTTATGTTTGTTTGATGGTGTTTAAAGCCACTTTCAACAAAATTTTAGTTATATCGTGGCAGTCAGTTTTATTTGTGGAGGAAACCGGAGGACCCAGAGAAAACCACCGACCTGTCGCAAGTTGCTAACAAATTTCATCACATAATGTAGTACATCTCGCCCTGATCGAGATTCGAACTCGCAACATCAGTGGTGATAGGCACTGATTGCATAGGTAGTAACTAGTTGTAAATCCAACCACCATACGATCACGGCCACGACGGCTGCTTCAAAATTATATATTAGTGGCCTACTTCAAATTATTGTTGACAACATGTAGAACTACATGTACCATATTTGTTTATTTTATATTTTCCACACAATATATTTGTATATCGATCAAAATTATCTTTATAAAAGTAGTTGTATACATATGATATAAATAATAATTTGTATAAATATTGAATAATGATCTGAACATTTTGTTGACTGCTAAATATGGTTAATATAAACATATGCTCATGTTTATTTGTACAAGGAATTTGTGCCTCTTCTTTCATGTCTTATACCGACCAAAACAAAATTTATAATTTAAACATTAATTTGTAATTTGAATATTTAGTGTGAGCTCGAGGAAGATCTTCAATAAGGCATGTGTTAACCTAGTTTTATTTGGTATGATATGAATTGAATTTGATGGACGGGTACTTTAAATTTAAATCATGTGATCAACCATTAGAATTCTTCAGCTTTTATGTTATACATGTATTTAATAAAATTTGCAATGAAATATTAGGCCTGTTTTTTAATTCTTAACCATTAACCTGGTTTTAAACTTTTTTATGGTTGAGTATTTTTTTACGGTGTGGTTTTAACCATGCGGTTAAATGGTTAAAGAACATCTTAACGGTTGAATATGTTCGAACCTTGTTAATTACCAGTATATGTTTGTAATAGGAATATCTGTGTATTATAGACCCATTTCTAAGTTGTTTATTGACATTCTGCATTGTTATATTTGTTTCTAAAGAATTAAATTATTTTATTTGTTGTTTTTTTGTGTTGTTTTTGTTTTGTTTGTGTGTTTAAGAGTTGAATTGTTTTACTTGTTAATGAAGAATTAATTTTACTTTGTTAAAAAATAATCAATGATTTTACTTTGTTAAAAAATAATCAATGAACTAGAAAATTTCTCTTAAATATTGTTCTTCAACCATTGCATTTTTTATCTATCTTAAACATGTTTATGGTTCATGATTTTTAAACATGTTTCAGGTTGTTTACAACCATAAACAAGTTTGAGAATAAAAAAACAGGCCTTTAATGATACAGTGAAACCTCAGTGTCTAAGCCGAACCCTGAATAAACAAGAATATTGTAAACACCGAACTTTAAATGAAGTAAGAAATCTTTGTTAATTTAACCTGTTTAAATGGAACACCTGTACATGTCTATTGCGAACACAGAAGTTTGCCCCACGGAGATTCGGTTGGTCAGTGACTTGTGACAGGTCTGTGTTTTTTTTTATGGTACTCCGGTTTCCTCCACCAGTAAAACTGACCGCCATCATATAACTGAAATATTGTTGAAAGTGGCGATAAACACCACAAACCTAAACCAAGCCCAAGGAGGTTTGGTTTAGACAGGTTTCACTATGTATTTTTGTATGTACTTTTAACATTTGCCTGATTCTTTGTTAATTTACAGAGGATTCCTACAGAAAACAAGTTGTAATAGATGGAGAAACATGTTTATTAGATATTTTAGACACAGCTGGTCAAGAAGAATACAGGTAGCTACCTAGTTTATCTTTATAAGACTGTATTTTTTCATGGATTCTTTTTTTTGTAGAGGATTCATATAGAAAACAAGTTGTAATAGATGGGGAAACATGTTTATTAGATATTTTAGACACAGCTGGTCAAGAGGAATACAGGTATAAAAAGTTCTTTGAAGCTCACCTAGACCAAACGTCCATGTATAGTATTCTCATCACTTTGCATTGAATTGGTTGTCATCGTGGAACATTTCATATTTTAATCTTTTTTCACCAAGTGCAAGTAAACTTGGCAAATGTGTTACTTGTGTGGTCCTCAATCCAGAAAAAACCTGTAATGCACATAAAATAAAAACAATCTGTAATACTCAAAATATAAAAACAATCTGTAACACACAACAAAAACAGCATGTGACAGATAAAAAACAAAAATAACACAGAAAAGAAAAAAACAAAAACATCTTGAACTAACAAAAAAGAAAAAAACTTGAACACACAAAAAATAGAACAACTTGAAACACACAAGCAAAAACAAATTGATTACACAAAAATAAAAATGACCTGTGACACACAAAATATAAACACAACTTATAACAATTTTTTTTAAAGCAACAACCTTTATCAAACAAGAAATAAAAACTATCTATAACACAAAAAACAATCACAAGAAATGAAAACGAAAAATAAATATGACTTGAACACAGAAAAAAATAACAAAATCTGTAACATGCCAACACTAAAAAACAAGCTGTAACAGAGATGATTGTTAGTTTTGTTGATATTGGTGGAATTGTTGACCATCACTGTTTAAACTTTGTTTTGATAATCTGTAACACAAAATAAAAAAAAAACAATAATACACATTATGACGTTACTGATAATTTCAGTTTTGAATGTCTCTGACAAACATTACCACTAGTATCATAGCTTGTCCTGTCAGACTCGATGTGATACTAGAGATAATGTCAGTCTCAACCTTCATAACTGATGTTATTCTATATGGTAATAAACATGTTCTAGTTGTACATTTGATACTGTTATAAGAGGTTTTTATACTACAACAAAATCTGTTGTATGTGGTCGTACAATATTTAATGGTATTGTGTTGGCAATGGTAATATTTTTTTAAGTATTTTCATGACAAGTGCTAGCTAGTATTAAGCTAATAAAGTGTACCAGTGGCCACAACCAAAATACATGCCACAATATATCTGAAATACTGCTTAAGTTGACATTAAACACCAATCAATCACAACCATAATATTCCATTTACAGTATCAAAAATCTTCTATAAAAATAATGCTGTGTATATATGAAGGCTTCTGTAATTTATATATGGTTAGTTGTCATAAATGTCCTGCTCTTATTAGGCCACACCTTCTGCGATGAAAAAAGTGGTCTTACAAAAGGGTGACCTATATAGGGGCACATTTATAAGAAGAGGACTAATATATACCAATATGTGCTGATAAGTATAGATGTTTCACGATTGATAAAAGTACATCTGTGATTTAATGGTCAGCATGCTCGCCTCGAGTGCAGTAGATTGTGTGTTTGAGCCCCGTTCAGGTCAAACAAAAGACTATAAAATTAGTATTTGCTGCTGCTCCACTAACCACAAAGGAGTAAGAACAAAGACTGTTTGGCCTGATATCAGGATAATGTGTCTATTTGGAATGACATGTCTGCCCGCAAACTGTTGTTTCAGTGAGCTAGCACTATAAATGTATAAACTTAGTGTGTTTGTCCAGTACAAAGCGAAAATTATCATCATCACATCGAAAGGCAACATTTTCTCTCAATGATATAGCTGAAAAATGGCTCACTTGGCATTATAACAACAATTACTCATTAACTCACCATTGGTGGGAGTGGATTATAACAACAAATACTCATTAACTCGCCATTGGTGGGAGTGGATTATAACAACAATTACTCATTAACTCACCATTGGTGGGAGTGGATTATAACAACAATTACTCATTAACTCACCATTGGTGGGAGTGGATTATAACAACAATTACTCATTAACTCGCCATTGGTGGGAGTGGATTATAACAACAATTACTCATTAACTCACGATTGGTGGGAGTGGATTATAACAACAATTACTCATTAACTCGCCATTGGTGGGAGTGGATTATAACAACAATTACTCATTAACTCACCATTGGTGGGAGTGGATTATAACAACAATTACTCATTAACTCACCATTGATGGGAGTGGATTATAACAACAATTACTCATTAACTCGCCATTGGTGGGAGTGGATTATAACAACAATTACTCATTAACTCACCATTGGTGGGAGTGGATTATAACAACAATTACTCATTAACTCACCATTGGTGGGAGTGGATTATAACAACAATTACTCATTAGCTCACCATTGGTGGGAGTGGCTTTATAAGAGGAGAACCACTCTATACTATTTCAGGACCAATATGTGTTGATAGGTAAAGATGCTTCACAATTGAGGGTTAGGGCTATGGTGTTTAATGCCACTTTCAACAATATTTCAGTTATATCGTGGCGGGCTATTTTATGGTTGGAGGAAACCAGTGTGCCCAGAGAAAACCACCGACCTGCTTCAAGTCACTGACAAACTTTATCACATAATGTTGCATCAGATACACCTCGCTTGAGCGGGGTTCGAACTCACAACATTAATGGTGATAGGTACTGATTTGCATAGGTAGTTTGACAATTGATTACATTATGATTTTCTATTTTTAGCGCTATGAGAGACCAATATATGAGAACAGGTGAAGGTTTTCTATGTGTATTTGCTGTAAATAATACAAAGTCATTTGAAGACATAAATCAGTACAGAGAACAGGTAATAAAAAAAAAAGCAAGGGAATGTAACTATATTAACACGACGGGTTTCACTAGTGGAGCAGGAACTGCTTACCCTTCCGGAGTGCATGTTTTCACCCCCGGTTTTTAGTGGGGTTCGTGTTACTCGATCTATAGTTTTATATGTATGTTTAATGTTTTGTAGATCATTGTTTGTCCTTTTGTACTTTTTCTTTTGGCCATTGTGTTGTCTGTTCGTCTTCGATATACGGATTCTGATTCCCCCTTTGATATCTTTAAACTCTTCTTTTAAAAATGGCAAGATATATTTGTCATCATCATTGCATACTATGATCAACACATACATATAACTATATAGAGATCTTTTGTTGCCCATGACAATCTATCAAATTATTTTGATCAGAACTCCTCCTGCTGTGATTAAAAAGGGGCCGTCGTGGTCGTGATCGTATGGTACTTGAATTTACAACTACCAGTGCTATCAGTGCCTATCACCGCTAACGTGAGTTCAAACCCCACTCAGTCGAGGTGTACTCAATACAACATTATGTGATAAAGTTTGTCAATGACTTGCGGCAGGTCGGTGGTTTTCTACGGGTACTCTGGTTTTCTCCACCAATAAAACTGACCGCCACGATATAGCTGAAATATTGTTGATAGTGGTGTTAAAACACCATAAACAAACAAACCATGCTGTGGTTAAGGTGACCCCAGAACTCCTCCTGCTGTTGTTATGGCAACACCAGTTTGATTTGTAGTACATGTATTAAAACAAATTTGTAGATATTTATTGTGCATGAGTCATGACATGTTTCTTAAATAACCATCCTGAAAGTCAAATAATTTCTCTGGAGACAAAGGTCACCAATGACCGAGGGTTAGGGTGTTTAACGCCACTTTCAAATATTTCAGTAGTATGTAATATGCACAAGAAATCTTTTTAAGAACTAACAAAAATGAGGCATTCTTTTATAACTCAAATGTCATTAATGTTCTAGATGCATATGGGAATGAAAAGTGTTAACTGTAGATTGAATGCATTGAGAAATGTACAAAAACCACAAAAAAAAATAATGAACAATGAATTATGTCCCTTCTTTTCACCATTTTTGTTCTACAATTCCATTTTGGTCATATTCTTTTTCTTCTTTTTTTCAGATCAAAAGAGTAAAAGATGCAGACGAGGTGCCAATGGTCTGTAAGTATCTAAGGAGAATTTGATTGGTGTAATACTGGAGGTTATATAGATGTACATACTTGCCAACAGTTACATTTTTGGCGGAATTATTCCAATATTTACCTTGTCATTTTGCATCTGTTGTTCTGCTTTCCGTTTTTCTTATTATAATTTATCTCGAAAACTCTTGTAGATCACTGTTGTATATTGTAATGCAAAAAGCAGACGTGATAATGATTATAGCAATGCTTAATGGCCGTGAAATATGGAAATTCTTCTGAGGAAGATGGGAGCATATTTCGCTTAAAGACATTGACAATAATGGTTGACCATCACTGTTTAGACTTATTTTTCATAAAGTTGAGTTGCCGGTAGATTTAATTCTGTCGCTAAACCTATAACAAATTCTTTATTATCATTTCAGTGGTAGGAAACAAAGTAGATTTACCTACACGGACAGTAGATGCCAGACAAGCCAAACCTGTAGCTGATAGCTATAATATACCTTATGTAGAAACATCAGCAAAAACACGACAAGGTGTAGATGATGCTTTTTATACATTGGTGAGAGAAATTAGAAAATATGTAAGTATTCAAGATATTACAGGCTACTATTCAAATATTTGAAGGGTTAAAGTTTAAACTTATTAACACGATTCTAACGCTCTTCACTTGATAAATATATTTCAGGAGGGTTAGGGTTATGACCACTTTCAACAATATTTCAGTTATAATATATCGTGGCAGTCAGTTTTATTGGTGGAGGAAACAGGAGAAAATCACCATTATCAAACTCAAACTCATGTATAACTCATTTGTGTAATATTAAGAGCATTTTTTAACCTTGACCAACAGTTTTTCCCCTTGATCATATCTTGATAACTAATAAAATAACACTAGCCTATTTGGATAACCAAGGGTTAGGGTTATAGTGTTTAACACCACTTTCAACAATATTTCAGTTATATCGTGGCGGTCAGTTTTATTGGTGGAGGAAACAGGAGTACCCGGAGAAAACCACCCGGCCTGTCGCAAGTCACTGACAAACTTTATCACATAATGTTGTATCGAGTACACCACCTGAGTGGGATTCGAATTCACAACTTTAATGGTAATAGGCACTAATTACATAGGTAGCTATAAATCCAACTACAATACAATCACGACCACAACGACCCCCATGGTGTGTCCATATATATGCATTCCTTTCAGAAACATGCATAACATTGTTATGTAACTATTACTGGTCTTTTTTAGATAAAAGGGGTCAAAGGAGGGGGGGGATTAAAAAAAATTGAACTTTTTAAATTTCATCCAATTTTAATTGCAGTTTTTTGCAGTGTACATCTTTATGAGTTATTGATGGGCCATTCAAATTTTTTTGCCATTTAATGGAAAGGGGTCTTAAATTGGCCTAAATTTCGCATATTTATATATATGATTTTTATTTCCATCCAATTTTGATATGTTTTTATTAGTTCACCTGGACCAAAGGTCCAGGTGAACTATTGCCATCACTTGGCGTCCGTCGTCTGTCGTCTGTAAACTTTTCACATTTCAAGCTTCTTCTCCGAAACCACTTGGCCGATTGGAACCGAACTTAGCAGGAATGTTCCTTGGATGGTCCTCTACAAAGTTACTGTTTTTCGTTCCAGTCGGATATTCAATATGGCTGCCAGGGCCAATAATATGCTCTGATTGGCTGAAATTTCAAAGATCTTCTTCTCCGAAACTAATGAACTGACTGAACCCAAACTGTAAAGGAATGATCATTGGAATGTCCTTTACCAAGTTACTGTTTTTTATGCCGATCGGAAATCCAAGATGGCCGCCATCGCAGGACATAGATTAACATTGGACCCTATGGGAAAATGTTCAAATGCCTTCTTCTCAGAAACTACAAATATGATTAAAGCCAAACTGTACATGAATGTTCATTGGATGGTCCTCTACAATCTTAAGGTTTTTTGTTCCGATATGAAATTCAAAATGGCGGCTACGACAGGACTTAGTTTAACATTGGACCCTATGGGAAAAATGTTTCAAAATGCTTCTTCTCTGAAACCACTTGGACAGTTGAAACCAAACTGCCCAGGAATGATCATTGGAAGGTCCTCTACAAATTTTCTGTTTTTTATGCCGGTCGGAAATCCAAGATGGCCACCACCGCAGGACATAGATTAACATTGGACCCTATGGGAAAATGTTCAAATGCCTTCTTCTCAGAAACTACAAATATTATTAAAGCCAAACTGTACATGAATGTTCATTGGATGGTCCTCTACAATCTTAAGGTTTTTTGTTCCGATATGAAATTCAAAATGGCGGCTACGGCAGGACTTAGTTTAACATTGGACCCTATTGGAAAAATGTTTCAAAATGCTTCTTCTCTGAAACCACTTGGACAGTTGAAACCAAACTGCCCAGGAATGATCATTGGAAGGTCCTCTACAAATTTTCTGTTTTTTATGCCGGTCGGAAATCCAAGATGGCCACCACCGCAGGACATAGATTAACATTGGACCCTATGGGAAAATGTTCAAATGCCTTCTTCTCAGAAACTACAAATATTATTAAAGCCAAACTGTACATGAATGTTCATTGGATGCTCCTCTACAATCTTAAGGTTTTTTGTTCCGATATGAAATTCAAAATGGCGGCTACGGCAGGACTTAGTTTAACATTGGACCCTATGGGAAAAATGTTTCAAAATGCTTCTTCTCTGAAACCACTTGGACAGTTGAAACCAAACTGCCCAGGAATGATCATTGGAAGGTCCTCTACAAATTTTCTGTTTTTTATGCCGGTCGGAAATCCAAGATGGCCACCACCGCAGGACATAGATTAACATTGGACCCTATGGGAAAATGTTCAAATGCCTTCTTCTCAGAAACTACAAATATGATTAAAGCCAAACTGTACATGAATGTTCATTGGATGGTCCTCTACAATCTTAAGGTTTTTTGTTCCGATATGAAATTCAAAATGGCGGCTACGGCAGGACTTAGTTTAACATTGGACCCTATTGGAAAAATGTTTCAAAATGCTTCTTCTCTGAAACCACTTGGACAGTTGAAACCAAACTGCCCAGGAATGATCATTGGAAGGTCCTCTACAAATGTTCTGTTTTTTATGCCGGTCGGAAATCCAAGATGGCCACCACCGCAGGACATAGATTAACATTGGACCCTATGGGAAAATGTTCAAATGCCTTCTTCTCAGAAACTACAAATATTATTAAAGCCAAACTGTACATGAATGTTCATTGGATGCTCCTCTACAATCTTAAGGTTTTTTGTTCCGATATGAAATTCAAAATGGCGGCTACGGCAGGACTTAGTTTAACATTGGACCCTATGGGAAAAATGTTTCAAAATGCTTCTTCTCTGAAACCACTTAGACAGTTGAAACCAAACTGCCCAGGAATGATCATTGGAAGGTCCTCTACAAATTTTATGTTTTTTATGCCGGTCGGAAATCCAAGATGGCCGCCACCGCAGGACATAGATTAACATTGGACCCTATGGGAAAATGTTCAAATGCCTTCTTCTCAGAAACTACAAATATTATTAAAGCCAAACTGTACATGAATGTTCATTGGATGGTCCTCTACAATCTTAAGGTTTTTTGTTCCGATATGAAATTCAAAATGGCGGCTACGGCAGGACTTAGTTTAACATTGGACCCTATTGGAAAAATGTTTCAAAATGCTTCTTCTCTGAAACCACTTGGACAGTTGAAACCAAACTGCCCAGGAATGATCATTGGAAGGTCCTCTACAAATTTTCTGTTTTTTATGCCGGTCGGAAATCCAAGATGGCCACCACCGCAGGACATAGATTAACATTGGACCCTATGGGAAAATGTTCAAATGCCTTCTTCTCAGAAACTACAAATATTATTAAAGCCAAACTGTACATGAATGTTCATTGGATGGTCCTCTACAATCTTAAGGTTTTTTGTTCCGATATGAAATTCAAAATGGCGGCTACGGCAGGACTTAGTTTAACATTGGACCCTATGGGAAAAATGTTTCAAAATGCTTCTTCTCTGAAACCACTTGGACAGTTGAAACCAAACTGCCCAGGAATGATCATTGGAAGGTCCTCTACAAATTTTCTGTTTTTTATGCCGATCGGAAATCCAAGATGGCCACCACCGCAGGACATAGATTAACATTGGACCCTATGGGAAAATGTTCAAATGCCTTCTTCTCAGAAACTACAAATATTATTAAAGCCAAACTGTACATGAATGTTCATTGGATGGTCCTCTACAATCTTAAGGTTTTTTGTTCCGATATGAAATTCAAAATGGCGGCTACGGCAGGACTTAGTTTAACATTGGACCCTATGGGAAAAATGTTTCAAAATGCTTCTTCTCTGAAACCACTTGGACAGTTGAAACCAAACTGCCCAGGAATGATCATTGGAAGGTCCTCTACAAATTTTCCGTTTTTTATGCCGGTCAGAAATCCAAGATGGCCGCCACCTCAGGACATAGATTAACATTGGACCCTATGGGAAAATATTCAAATGCCTTCTACTCAGAAACTACAAATATGATTAAAGCCAAACTGTACATGAATGTTCATTAGATGGTCCTCTACAAACTTTACGTTTTTTGTTCTGGTATGAAATTCAAAATGGCGGCTACGGCAGGACTTAGTTTAACATTGGACCCTATGGGAAAAATGTTTCAAAATGCTTCTTCTCTGAAACCACTTGGACAGTTGAAACCAAACTGCCCAGGAATGATCATTGGAAGGTCCTCTACAAATTTTTTGTTTTTTATGCCGGTCGGAAATCCAAGATGGCCGCCACCGCAGGACATAGATTAACATTGGACCCTATGGGAAAATATTCAAATGCCTTCTACTCAGAAACTACAAATATGATTAAAGCCAAACTGTACATGAATGTTCATTAGATGGTCCTCTACAAACTTTACGTTTTTTGTTCTGGTATGAAATTCAAAATGGCGGCTACGGCAGGACTTAGTTTAACATTGGACCCTATGGGAAAAATGTTTCAAAACGCTTCTTCTCTGAAACCACTTGGATAATTGAAACCAAACTGCCCAGGAATGATCATTGGAAGGTCCTCTACAAAGTTTCTGTTTTTTTATGCCGATCGGAAATTCAAGATGGCCGCCACCGCAGGACATAGATTAACATTGGACCCTATGGGAAAATGTTCAAATGCCTTCTTCTCAGAAACTACAAATATGATTAAAGCCAAACTGTACATGAATGTTCATTGGATGATTCTCTACAAACAATACGTTTTTTGTTCCGATATGAAATTCAAAATGGCGGCTACGGCAGGACTTAGTTTAACATTGGACCCTATGGGGAAAATGTTTCAAAATGCTTCTTCTCTGAAACCACTTGGACAGTTGAAACCAAACTGCCCAGGAATGATCATTGGAAGGTCCTCTACAAATTTTCTGTTTTTTATGCCGGTCGGAAATCCAAGATGGCCACCACCGCAGGACATAGATTAACATTGGACCCTATGGGAAAATGTTCAAATGCCTTCTTCTCAGAAACTACAAATATGATTAAAGCCAAACTGTCCATATGTGTGTACATTGGATGGTCCTCTACAAACTTTACGTTTTTTGTTCCGATATGAAATTCAAAATGGAGGCTACGGCAGGACTTAGTTTAACATTGGACCCTATGGGAAAAATATTTCAAAACGCTTCTTCTCTGAAACCACTTGGATAATTGAAACCAAACTGCCCAGGAATGATCATTGGAAGGTCCTCTACAAGGTGTGTGTTTTTTATGCCGATCGGAAATCCAAGATGGCCACCACCGCAGGACATAGATTAACATTGGACCCTATGGGAAAATGTTCAAATGCCTTCTTCTCAGAAACTACAAATATGATTAAAGCCAAACTGTACAAGAATGTTCATTGGATGGTCCTCTACAAACTTTACGTTTTTTGTTCCGATATGAAATTCAAAATGGCGGCTACGGCAGGACTTAGTTTAACATTGGACCCTATGGGAAAAATGTTTCAAAATGCTTCTTCTCTGAAACCACTTGGACAGTTGAAACCAAACTGCCCAGGAATGATCATTGGAAGGTCCTCTACAAAGTTTCTGTTTTTTATGCCGGTCGGAAATCCAAGATGGCCACCACCGCAGGACATAGATTAACATTGGACCCTATGGGAAAATGTTCAAATGCCTTCTTCTCAGAAACTACCAATATGATTAAAGCCAAACTGTACATGAATGTTCATTGGATGGTCCTCTACAAACTTTGCGTTTTTTGTTCCGATATAAAATTCAAAATGGCGGCTACGGCAGGACTTAGTTTAACATTGGACCCTATTGGAAAAATGTTTCAAAATGCTTCTTCTCTGAAACCACTTGGACAGTTGAAACCAAACTGCCCAGGAATGATCATTGGAAGGTCCTCTACAAATTTTCTGTTTTTTATGCCGGTCGGAAATCCAAGATGGCCACCACCGCAGGACATAGATTAACATTGGACCCTATGGGAAAATGTTCAAATGCCTTCTTCTCAGAAACTACAAATATTATTAAAGCCAAACTGTACATGAATGTTCATTGGATGCTCCTCTACAATCTTAAGGTTTTTTGTTCCGATATGAAATTCAAAATGGCGGCTACGGCAGGACTTAGTTTAACATTGGACCCTATGGGAAAAATGTTTCAAAATGCTTCTTCTCTGAAACCACTTGGACAGTTGAAACCAAACTGCCCAGGAATGATCATTGGAAGGTCCTCTACAAATTTTCTGTTTTTTATGCCGGTCGGAAATCCAAGATGGCCACCACCGCAGGACATAGATTAACATTGGACCCTATGGGAAAATGTTCAAATGCCTTCTTCTCAGAAACTACAAATATGATTAAAGCCAAACTGTACATGAATGTTCATTGGATGGTCCTCTACAATCTTAAGGTTTTTTGTTCCGATATGAAATTCAAAATGGCGGCTACGGCAGGACTTAGTTTAACATTGGACCCTATTGGAAAAATGTTTCAAAATGCTTCTTCTCTGAAACCACTTGGACAGTTGAAACCAAACTGCCCAGGAATGATCATTGGAAGGTCCTCTACAAATGTTCTGTTTTTTATGCCGGTCGGAAATCCAAGATGGCCACCACCGCAGGACATAGATTAACATTGGACCCTATGGGAAAATGTTCAAATGCCTTCTTCTCAGAAACTACAAATATTATTAAAGCCAAACTGTACATGAATGTTCATTGGATGCTCCTCTACAATCTTAAGGTTTTTTGTTCCGATATGAAATTCAAAATGGCGGCTACGGCAGGACTTAGTTTAACATTGGACCCTATGGGAAAAATGTTTCAAAATGCTTCTTCTCTGAAACCACTTAGACAGTTGAAACCAAACTGCCCAGGAATGATCATTGGAAGGTCCTCTACAAATTTTATGTTTTTTATGCCGGTCGGAAATCCAAGATGGCCGCCACCGCAGGACATAGATTAACATTGGACCCTATGGGAAAATGTTCAAATGCCTTCTTCTCAGAAACTACAAATATTATTAAAGCCAAACTGTACATGAATGTTCATTGGATGGTCCTCTACAATCTTAAGGTTTTTTGTTCCGATATGAAATTCAAAATGGCGGCTACGGCAGGACTTAGTTTAACATTGGACCCTATTGGAAAAATGTTTCAAAATGCTTCTTCTCTGAAACCACTTGGACAGTTGAAACCAAACTGCCCAGGAATGATCATTGGAAGGTCCTCTACAAATTTTCTGTTTTTTATGCCGGTCGGAAATCCAAGATGGCCACCACCGCAGGACATAGATTAACATTGGACCCTATGGGAAAATGTTCAAATGCCTTCTTCTCAGAAACTACAAATATTATTAAAGCCAAACTGTACATGAATGTTCATTGGATGGTCCTCTACAATCTTAAGGTTTTTTGTTCCGATATGAAATTCAAAATGGCGGCTACGGCAGGACTTAGTTTAACATTGGACCCTATGGGAAAAATGTTTCAAAATGCTTCTTCTCTGAAACCACTTGGACAGTTGAAACCAAACTGCCCAGGAATGATCATTGGAAGGTCCTCTACAAATTTTCTGTTTTTTATGCCGATCGGAAATCCAAGATGGCCACCACCGCAGGACATAGATTAACATTGGACCCTATGGGAAAATGTTCAAATGCCTTCTTCTCAGAAACTACAAATATTATTAAAGCCAAACTGTACATGAATGTTCATTGGATGGTCCTCTACAATCTTAAGGTTTTTTGTTCCGATATGAAATTCAAAATGGCGGCTACGGCAGGACTTAGTTTAACATTGGACCCTATGGGAAAAATGTTTCAAAATGCTTCTTCTCTGAAACCACTTGGACAGTTGAAACCAAACTGCCCAGGAATGATCATTGGAAGGTCCTCTACAAATTTTCCGTTTTTTATGCCGGTCAGAAATCCAAGATGGCCGCCACCTCAGGACATAGATTAACATTGGACCCTATGGGAAAATATTCAAATGCCTTCTACTCAGAAACTACAAATATGATTAAAGCCAAACTGTACATGAATGTTCATTAGATGGTCCTCTACAAACTTTACGTTTTTTGTTCTGGTATGAAATTCAAAATGGCGGCTACGGCAGGACTTAGTTTAACATTGGACCCTATGGGAAAAATGTTTCAAAATGCTTCTTCTCTGAAACCACTTGGACAGTTGAAACCAAACTGCCCAGGAATGATCATTGGAAGGTCCTCTACAAATTTTTTGTTTTTTATGCCGGTCGGAAATCCAAGATGGCCGCCACCGCAGGACATAGATTAACATTGGACCCTATGGGAAAATATTCAAATGCCTTCTACTCAGAAACTACAAATATGATTAAAGCCAAACTGTACATGAATGTTCATTAGATGGTCCTCTACAAACTTTACGTTTTTTGTTCTGGTATGAAATTCAAAATGGCGGCTACGGCAGGACTTAGTTTAACATTGGACCCTATGGGAAAAATGTTTCAAAACGCTTCTTCTCTGAAACCACTTGGATAATTGAAACCAAACTGCCCAGGAATGATCATTGGAAGGTCCTCTACAAAGTTTCTGTTTTTTTATGCCGATCGGAAATTCAAGATGGCCGCCACCGCAGGACATAGATTAACATTGGACCCTATGGGAAAATGTTCAAATGCCTTCTTCTCAGAAACTACAAATATGATTAAAGCCAAACTGTACATGAATGTTCATTGGATGATTCTCTACAAACAATACGTTTTTTGTTCCGATATGAAATTCAAAATGGCGGCTACGGCAGGACTTAGTTTAACATTGGACCCTATGGGGAAAATGTTTCAAAATGCTTCTTCTCTGAAACCACTTGGACAGTTGAAACCAAACTGCCCAGGAATGATCATTGGAAGGTCCTCTACAAATTTTCTGTTTTTTATGCCGGTCGGAAATCCAAGATGGCCACCACCGCAGGACATAGATTAACATTGGACCCTATGGGAAAATGTTCAAATGCCTTCTTCTCAGAAACTACAAATATGATTAAAGCCAAACTGTCCATATGTGTGTACATTGGATGGTCCTCTACAAACTTTACGTTTTTTGTTCCGATATGAAATTCAAAATGGAGGCTACGGCAGGACTTAGTTTAACATTGGACCCTATGGGAAAAATATTTCAAAACGCTTCTTCTCTGAAACCACTTGGATAATTGAAACCAAACTGCCCAGGAATGATCATTGGAAGGTCCTCTACAAGGTGTGTGTTTTTTATGCCGATCGGAAATCCAAGATGGCCACCACCGCAGGACATAGATTAACATTGGACCCTATGGGAAAATGTTCAAATGCCTTCTTCTCAGAAACTACAAATATGATTAAAGCCAAACTGTACAAGAATGTTCATTGGATGGTCCTCTACAAACTTTACGTTTTTTGTTCCGATATGAAATTCAAAATGGCGGCTACGGCAGGACTTAGTTTAACATTGGACCCTATGGGAAAAATGTTTCAAAATGCTTCTTCTCTGAAACCACTTGGACAGTTGAAACCAAACTGCCCAGGAATGATCATTGGAAGGTCCTCTACAAAGTTTCTGTTTTTTATGCCGGTCGGAAATCCAAGATGGCCACCACCGCAGGACATAGATTAACATTGGACCCTATGGGAAAATGTTCAAATGCCTTCTTCTCAGAAACTACCAATATGATTAAAGCCAAACTGTACATGAATGTTCATTGGATGGTCCTCTACAAACTTTGCGTTTTTTGTTCCGATATAAAATTCAAAATGGCGGCTACGGCAGGACTTAGTTTAACATTGGACCCTATGGGAAAAATGTTTCAAAGCGCTTCTTCTCTGAAACCACTTGGACAGTTGAAACCAAACTGCCCAGGAATGATCATTGGAAGGTCCTCTACAAGGTGTGTGTTTTTTATGCCGATCGGAAATCCAAGATGGCCACCACCGCAGGACATAGATTAACATTGGACCCTATGGGAAAATGTTCAAATGCCTTCTTCTCAGAAACTACAAATACAGTTGACTCTCGTTATCTCGAATTCGATGGGACCTTGGAAAAAATTTGAGTCAACCGTAGTTCGACTCAAAAGGAGCTACGAAGATACCGGAAGTGTAGTTTGTTTAACGACGAAAGGGAGAAAACTCGAGCGAAATTTTGAAGAGCTAAAACCAGCATCGCATGTCCCTATTCTCGGAACGATTTTAAACATATTCGATGTTTTTGTTGCTGTTTTTTTTTCTCTCTGTTAAATTCTTTGGATCTTGTGAAACGACTGATAACTTCTAGATATCTTTTTTTGTGTGAATGAATATGTTTATCTGTATTATTTATGTTTTTCACCTGTTGCATTGTCATTAAACTTCACCCATCATGACGTATTTTTCTTTGTGCAATACTGTTTATTTACAATAAATTGTGTGTTTTTATTATTCAATAAAGTGTAGAAGAAAACTATTCTTCTTTAATCAAAATTAATTTCCAACAAATAATTCAATAGATAAAACGCTTCCTTTGTGTACTGTTCATAATCATTGATGTATGCCGACCCAAGCGCACTTATTATGAATCGATAATTTTTGATTGTACACATCAAACCTGTGGCATAATACAAAGCCAATTCAAATATTATCACTAATTAATGTGAAATAAACATGTGAAATAGCCTAAGGTAAAAATGTCAAATTCAATGACCGGATGTTTCACCTGTGTTCCGATTTTAATCCCAAGGTAATACACATGTTTTGACAGGTAAATTTGACTAAACGAATGTAAATAATATGGCTTTCTACATCTCGGGACCAAAACTTTTATTCGAGACAACCGAAATTTCGACTCATCCGAATTCGACTCAACGGGAGTCAAATTATATATATTTATACACAACGAAGTTCGGGACTTCGATAAAAATTCGACTCAACCGGAAATTCGAGACAATGAGAGTCAACTGTATGATTAAAGCCAAACTGTACAAGAATGTTCATTGGATGGTCCTCTACAAACTTTACGTTTTTTGTTCCGATATGAAATTCAAAATGGCGGCTACGGCAGGACTTAGTTTAACATTGGACCCTATGGGGGAAATGTTTGAAAACGCTTCTTCTCTGAAACCACTAGAACAGTTGAAACCAAACTGCCCAGGAATGATCATTGGAAGGTCCTCTACAAATTTTATGTTTTTTATGCCGATCGGAAATCCAAGATGGCCGCCACCACAATACATAGATTAACATTGGACCCTATGGGAAAATGTTCAAATGCCTTCTTCTCAGAAACTACAAATATTATTAAAGCCAAACTGTACATGAATGTTCATTGGATGGTCCTCTACAAACGTTAGGTTTTTTGTTCCGATATGAAATTCAAAATGGCGGCTACGGCAGGACTTAGTTTAACATTGGACCCTATGGGAAAAATGTTTCAAAACGCTTCTTCTCTGAAACCACTTGGACAATTGAATCCAAACTGCCCAGGAATGATCATTGGAAGGTCCTCTACAAAGTTTCTGTTTTTTTATGCCGATCGAAAATTCAAGATGGCCACCACCGCAGGACATAAATTAACATTGGACCCTATGGGAAAATGTTCAAATGCCTTCTTCTCAGAAACTACAAATATGATTAAAGCCAAACTGTCCATATGTGTGTACATTGGATGGTCCTCTACAAACTTTACGTTTTTTGTTCCGATATGAAATTCAAAATGGAGGCTACGGCAGGACTTAGTTTAACATTGGACCCTATGGGAAAAATGTTTCAAAACGCTTCTTCTCTGAAACCACTTGGATAATTGAAACCAAACTGCCCAGGAATGATCATTGGAAGGTCCTCTACAAGGTGTGTGTTTTTTATGCCGATCGGAAATCCAAGATGGCCACCACCGCAGGACATAGATTAACATTGGACCCTATGGGAAAATGTTCAAATGCCTTCTTCTCAGAAACTACAAATATGATTAAAGCCAAACTGTACAAGAATGTTCATTGGATGGTCCTCTACAAACTCTACGTTTTTTGTTCCGATATGAAATTCAAAATGGCGGCTACGGCAGGACTTAGTTTAACATTGGACCCTATGGGAAAAATGTTTCAAAATGCTTCTTCTCTGAAACCACTTGGACAGTTGAAACCAAACTGCCCAGGAATGATCATTGGAAGGTCCTCTACAAATTTTCTGTTTTTTATGCCGGTCGGAAATCCAAGATGGCCACCACCGCAGGACATAGATTAACATTGGACCCTATGGGAAAATGTTCAAATGCCTTCTTCTCAGAAACTACAAATATGATTAAAGCCAAACTGTACATGAATGTTCATTGGATGGTCCTCTACAAACTTTGCGTTTTTTGTTCCGATATAAAATTCAAAATGGCGGCTACGGCAGAACTTAGTTTAACATTGGACCCTATGGGAAAAATGTTTCAAAGCGCTTCTTCTCTGAAACCACTTGGACAGTTGAAACCAAACTGCCCAGGAATGATCATTGGAAGGTCCTCTACAAGGTGTGTGTTTTTTATGCCGATCGGAAATCCAAGATGGCCACCACCGCAGGACATAGATTAACATTGGACCCTATGGGAAAATGTTCAAATGCCTTCTTCTCAGAAACTACAAATATGATTAAAGCCAAACTGTACATGAATGTTCATTGGATGTCCTCTACAAACGTTAGGTTTTTTGTTCCGATATGAAATTCAAAATGGCGGCTACGGCAGGACTTAGTTTAACATTGGACCCTATGGGAAAAATGTTTCAAAACGCTTCTTCTCTGAAACCACTTGGACAATTGAATCCAAACTGCCCAGGAATGATCATTGGAAGGTCCTCTACAAAGTTTCTGTTTTTTTATGCCGATCGAAAATTCAAGATGGCCACCACCGCAGGACATAGATTAACATTGGACCCTATGGGAAAATGTTCAAATGCCTTCTTCTCAGAAACTACAAATATGATTAAAGCCAAACTGTCCATATGTGTGTACATTGGATGGTCCTACACAAACTTTACGTTTTTTGTTCCGATATGAAATTCAAAATGGCGGCTACGGCAGGACTTAGTTTAACATTGGACCCTATGGGAAAAATGTTTCAAAACGCTTCTTCTCTGAAACCACTTGGATAATTGAAACCAAACTGCCCAGGAATGATCATTGGAAGGTCCTCTACAAGGTGTGTGTTTTTTATGCCGATCGGAAATCCAAGATGGCCACCACCGCAGGACATAGATTAACATTGGACCCTATGGGAAAATGTTCAAATGCCTTCTTCTCAGAAACTACAAATATGATTAAAGCCAAACTGTGCATGAATGTTCATTGAATGGTCCTCTACAAAATATACGTTTTTTATTCTGATATGAAATTCAAAATGGCGGCTACGGCAGGACTTAGTTTAACATTGGACCCTATGGGAAAAATGTTTCAAAATGCTTCTTCTCTGAAACCACTTGGACAGTTGAAACCAAACTGCCCAGGAATGATCATTGGAAGGTCCTGTTTTTTATGCCGATCGGAAATCCAAGATGGCTGCCACCACAGGTCATAGTATTAACACAGAACCATATGGGGAAAATACAGAAATATATTCTTCTCTGAAGCTATTGCACTGATTGAACCTAAACTGTGCATCAATCATTGGAAGGTCCTTTACAAACTTTGTGTTTTTTATGTTGATCGTAATTCCAAGATGACGCAGGACATAGTTTTTACATAGGACCAATTGGTTTTTTTTATTACCAGGTGAACGATACAGGCTCTTGAGAGCCTCTGGTTTATTGAATGGGTTGTGTTGAGAGCTTTCAGTAGTGTGTCAACGAATTTCCTCTTTCTTTTACTGTTTCCAAGATAAACTTGTACGAAAGAGGCTGAAAAGTGCCAGTTGCCAATATTTGAAAGTTTTTATTTCTCATCTTTTGCGAAAAAGATTTTGAAGATACCTAATCAGAATCCATAAATCGAAGAAGAACAGACAACATAATGGCCAAAAGAAAAAGGACAAACAACAATCTATAAAACATACGCATAAAAGTCTTCAATTTAATGGGTTATTGATGCCATTAAAAAAATGCTATTTTATTTCGAAAAGGGATCTAAGAAAGGCCCAAATGCCATAATTTCGCATATTTGAAAGGTATATAGAATTATATTTTTCATCCAATTTTAATGTGTTTTTTAACATAAGATCCTTAATGTAAAAATGAATATAGTAATTCATTGTTAGCCTTTAGTTATTTTCTCTTAGTGCAATAGTTTTCTATTTATTTTTACAGAAAGAAAGAAAAGGACCAAAGAAAGGAAAGAAAAAGCCAAGATGTTCATTAATATGAAGACTGACATTTTAATCATACTTCTATCATTTTTTTGTATCTTTATTTGTATTAATATGCCAAACAGCTGTGAAAAATCCCATATTATGAATCAGAAAGAGGTTGAACAATTTATCAATGGGGCATTTCAAAAGATAGTTGTTTGAAGAATTTGATCATGCATTTGTTATTTAAAGTCAGCGAGAGCATAATAAGTCTATAATAAGTTATCAACTTTTCTGGTCGGGGCATCCACGGTTAAATTATATTTGTTTTTACAAAAAGAACTTGACAGGGCAGATTGTAGCATGTACATAGTGATCAGTCTAGTCTGTATTGTGTTGCAGGAACAAGTAATGTCCTAATATATAACTTTATATATATATATATAGAATATTGTCAGTTATGAAAGTCGAGACAGACATTATAACTGGTATCACAGGAAGGCTGATGGAACAAACTGTGATATGAATAATAATATTGATACCTTAAAAACTGACATCTTTATTTTATTTTATCGGTAACGTCATAATATGTTTGACGACATTGTGACTGCTAATTTTCAGCATCATGGTCAGTCTGTTGATACTGAAAATATCCTTCGAAGAGATCAAAGGAAAAAATGTGTAAATTACTGATAAATAAAAATCTTCTCGGTATGTGATATTGAACTGTGAAATAAAATGTAGCTGTAATAATATAAAATGTATGGCTTTGTTGTAAAGAATCAAAGTATATACTTGTTATAACGTCAATATATTGAGGCACAGATAAGCACATAACATTCTACTTTAGTATTTCCCCCTCTTATCAGGCCAGATGTCAGATGCATTGAAATAGTTAAACACTACTAAATTTCCCTCCTCAAGAGAGGCCACCCCTATTATAAGGCCACTTTTTTATCGCAGAAATGGTGGCCTTATAAAAGAGGTACGATTGTAATGGTGTATGCATAAACAGGGCATGTCTTTGTCGGAAAAACATCCTTCATGTATTTTGCTGATAATAAAATCCAAACATTCAAATTCAACTCAAGAATATACATAAATAATTGTTTGAACAGAATTAGTTTGTTCTAAAACTTTTGTGTTACAGATACATAGCTATATATGTGCTAGTAAAACAGTTTCAATGTCAAAAAGAGACTTGTGATTCAGTGACGTACTTCTAAAAGTCATATATTTATATTGTGATTTTATACCCATGCAAGAAATAGTTGTAATTACGATTTAATTAACAAAGATAGAAATTTTCAAATTCCCATAAATTTAACGATTTAACGAAGACAGTTGGAATTTTTAAATAATTTTTTAGAGAAAATGTCAAAATCGAGTAAATTTTTTTATCATAAAATCACGAAACAAAGCTGTTTTATCAAAGTTGTACTCCACCAATAAAACTGACCACCACGATATAAATGAAATATTGTTGAAAGTGGCATTAAACACCATAAACCAAACCAAACCATCAAATTTGTAGTAAGACCTGTGTTATTTTCAAACATTTTCTGTGGGAGCTGTATGAGCATGTGGTCAATGTGTCATTAAATGCTTTAAAATCAATTTCTGGTATAGACAGCAATATTTAACGGAATCAGCAAACGTTCATGTCGTAAGTAATCATAGAATTAGAACATGTTTGTTTCTACGGTATAAGCATTTTTGAATATTTAAAACTTTGAATGTACTGCTATTTATACTTATTTTTCAATGGCTTTATAAGCATTTTTTAAGGTAGTTTTTTTATATATAAATATATGTAATATTTAAAGACACAGGAGGCTAATTTTTTTTATCTTGGTCCCTCCTTTTTCTGGTATATAAACCTGTATGCGTGTTTAGAGATTAGTATTTAACAAATATGAATGTAGTGTAACTATTGGTAGTTTGAACGTCTAGGTGCTTCCTTAAAAAATCTTATTGCTTTTACAGTCCAGTCCACTTATAATAAATGACTGCCATGATATAACTGGAATATTGTTGAAAGTGGCATTAAATACCATAAACCAACCAACCATCCACTTGTAATGAAGAAAAAAAATCTTATTGCTTATTCAGTCCAGTCCACTTATAATGAAGATTAGTTATCTCCCCTGAGTATATATCAAGATTAGTTGAATATATATCGAGTTTGATTATTATGAAAATATTTCATATCCCCCTAAAATTTCATTTTAAGTGTACTAGACTGAATATTTTTAATCAGTATATCTCTGATTCAGAGGTTTTTATACCACATTTAACCAGCACTAAGTGCTGGAGAATTTGGTCAATGTCGTGGTGTTGTATCTATCTTGAAGTAAATATATTGTCAAAGACATAACGAGGAGTCACAGTGGCTGTGATTGTATTGTAGTATGATTCACATCTACCATTGCAATCAGTACTTATTACTGCTGTTAGGTTGCCGAGTTCATTATCAGCCTGTGACTAGGTGTTTTACGATACAACCATAAATGTTGAGGTTTGTTAATCAATTTTTTTCTCGAGATTTTCTTAATAAATCAAACTGACCACCAAAATATAATAATATAAATATTGTTGAAAATAGAATTACACACTCATAATCTTTATCCAAGACAAAACATACATTACAAGTTCTACAGTATTTTACATCTTACAATTTTCAGCTGCAATGAAAAATGTCAACTTGCCTACGTTTACGATTTTGGCATAAAAGTTACAATTTTTGTTGTGTTCACCTTTCCAACCTTATCATTTCACTTAATTTCTGTATTATTCTATAAATATCTGCAATTTTCTTTGTCCATTGGATATTTGATATTTAATATTCATTTTCTATTTTGAAAATATAAATAAATGTAAATGCTTGAAAACTGTATTTAATTCACCATTCAAGAAAACAGATTCTGTTCTGCTAATAACCCATAGAATAAGATACTTCGATCTGTGCTACAAGAATGTTTAAAAACTTGTTAGATTTCATTGCCATGGTAACTAAAAACTTGATAGTTTATCTTGCAGGTTTTTTTTGCCTTCGCTTACTATTTTCCTTTGAAATGGGTAGGCAAGTCTGTATGTTATTGTTAAAACTTTCAGATTTTATGTAACAATACTTTTATATTTCACTGAAATTCATTTTAAATAGATTTAAGGTAACGTAGCAACAATTTAAAAAATAGAAAAGGTTAAAATTCAGTATGGGGGAAATGGCAGTCTTTATATTTTGTGAGGATCAACAATGTTATTGTTTTTTTGTTGTTTTTTTATCAAATCAAGATTTAACACAGTATTCTTATTTTTTTGTGAAGGACAGAATAATGGTATTACCATTTTTTATGATCCATCTGCAATTTATTCTCTTAATGTACAGTTTATTTGGACTATTCCTGTGTCTAGTCCTTGAACACAATAAATGGTCCTAAATATCAGACTTTACAGGGGTCTTCTACATCTAGACCATAGCATCTAGTTATTAAAAAAAGTGACTCAAATTATACAAATCTGGTCCCTATTGTTTATGGTCCTGCAGATATTTCACTCAAATATCTAGTAGTCAAAGAAATAATTTAATGTTAATTTTTGCAGTCCTTTCAGATTTTACTATACTCTGCGACGTTTTCCAAAATATGGTACTTATATTTTTTATATTATATGCCCATTCCTGACCCTCTTGCAATGAAAATCCAATACTATGCTACGTTGCAAGGTAAATGATCCATGTCTGATTACCTCCCTTGAAAATTTGATTATCTCCCTTGAAAATTTGAATCCAAGGAGACTGATAAGTATAAGCTATAATTAGCATGTTTCCAAATCCTACAATCTGAATTTTATAAATGTGTTATATTGTACAGTGTTTCTTAAGTGAATAAATATGTTTTAACTAATACATCCTTGATTATCTCTATGGCAATTTAATATTACGTGGTCGCTATCTTTGTTTCAAATGGGAACCCAAGTTGTTTACCCATCTTTGTAAATTTTACCTTTACATTTTTAAATTAAATTTGTTCACGCCATGATATAGCTGAAATATTGCTAACGTTGGCATTAAATACCAATCAATCAATCAATAAAATCATCTTTCAGTTTATGTTTAGGCATATCTGAGGTTTGTTTATAACTTAAATATGACAAAGTCGTCTTCCATGGTCAGCCAATGTTTCATCCTCATTTTATCTATCGGTTGACATAAGGAAGAATTCTATATGCTTCCAGGTTACACTTCTGGTACAAACAATAGTTGAAAAACCAATGTTAAATTTTACTATGAAGGATTAGTCATTTTAGATTTAATAGGAACCATATTTAGTCTTTTAGATGCACTCATTGCGACAAGTAATTTTCATTCCCAGAATGTTTTAGCTGACTTTTGATGGGGTGATACAGAGTATGGATTAGGTCTAAAGAGAATTATTGAAAATGGATGTGGCTAACCTTTGTAAAAAAAATATATACAGTCAAACCTGCCCTAGTGGTCACCTCTATTAAGCAGTCACCCATATTAAAAGGTCACCTACGTCTTGTCCCGTCATAGAAAATTTCATATGAATTGAACCTCATTTAAGAGAGGTCACCTGTCTTATAGGCCACTTTTTCTTTCTGCCAATGGTGACGTCTTAATACAGTTTTGACTATATATTTGAAGATAATACATAATTTTATTAATTTTTAATGACTCGTGGTCAAATTTTGGAAGTGTGAAGTTTGACTTCAAATTTAATTCAAATATGAAAATTAAGTGTCAGTTCTGTTTAATGGTCCATACAAATTAAAAGTCCCAAGCAAAATTATTGTTAGTATATTTCATTTGTAATTTGTTTTTTATCGTCATGGTAATGGTGTTGTAATCACATGTTTACTTATATTGAAAGTTTCGTGGATGCACTTATGTAAATGTTAAAAAAAATCATACATGTGGTTATGTGTTTTATTGACATTTATTTTATGTCCGATGAAATTATATGTATTAATTTTTTATATTTGAAACTTAGTATGGATATATAGAACATTCTCTCTCTCTGGCTGCCATTGAAACATAAAAAACCCTGGAAAATTTTATTTATGTCCGATGAAATTGTATGTATTAATTTTTTACATGAAGCTTAGTATGGATATATAGAATTTCATCTCTCTCTCTCTCTGACTGCCATTTAAACGTACAACATCATCCATACGGTTACTCCATAATGTAACCATAGCAGTACTTTCTTTAAGACTTGTCTAGAAGCATTTCCGTAAATAAAAAATTCAGTCATGTATTGAGTGTTTTTGATATATTGTATATTTATGATCTGATTTGAGGATGTTATTACAGCTCAAATAAACATTCCTCATCATAAATGTTGTATTTTTGTCATTTCACCCCCACCCCCTACTCCCTTTCCCCCTAGTTCTTGTTATATTCCTCCACCCTCCTCCCTTTAGTTCTTGATATAAGATTAACAAGAAATAGTATTGTTGTCAGTGAAAATGAAAGAAAACACTTGGCAGGAATGGGAAATGTTGTATTGCTGTTCTCCATGACATCTTCAATGAGGTGTTTAACTTGTACCTCAATGCCAATACAATATGTCTCAAGACTGTAGATGAGGAATACTCTTTACTTCTGATCGGTGTTCACTACATCAATGCTTTCCATCTCATACATTTAGGAGTAGTGGAAAATAATGAAATGTTAAATTAATCCAATAAAAACTGATATCAGTATGCTATACAATAAACAAGATATTAAATACAAACAACAAATAACCACCAACCGCTTGGCTCTTGTCTAGATGTTTGGAAGATATGACGGTTCATAAATAAAAAATAAATAAATGAGTGAGTGATTGTTGTTTAACGCCAATGCAGCAATTTTTCAGCTATATCATGGTGAGAACAAGTTAATGTTCAATGAGATGATGATGCGGTTCTCTTTGTACTAGACTAATATACTTACCGTAGTTGGATTTTTTAGGTTTAGCCCACTGAAACAACAATCGGCAGATAGACATGTCGCCCCACTCGGACGCATTATCCCAGATTCCGAACCAACTCGTCTGCTTTTTCTCCTTACTGCTGCATGCTTGTCAAAGAGGTAACAAATTCCAATTTTATAGTCATTGGTTTAACCCGACGAGGGCTTGAAACCACAATCTACTGAACTTGATGAAATAAAAAACAAAATTACCACTGTGTCAGAATAGTTCCAAAAATCAAAAAAATGTAAAAAGGCAAAATTGAAACACATGACTGCTCAAGGACATTAGTTAAAATGAGTGTTTATTGGTTACAGGGACATGCCACATGATATTTCGTTGGCTTGTTATCAAACTATCCTCCATTGCTTAGACTAAAACTTGACTCAATATGTATATCCAGTAGCTGACAGACCACATGGAGATGCCATATGATAATATGTCTAAATTGTCATTAATTAGCAATTCCTCCTGCAGTTTTAATTGGAACTTTAAACTTGACCCAATAATCAAGTACAATGTAGCTCAAGTAAGCTTACTGACCACAAGGCCATGTCACATGATGATATGCTTTCCCCCTTTTTATACGCCCGTCTCGAGACGGGCCGTATTATGTGATATGTATGGCGGGCGGGCGTCCACACAGGTTTCTGCACAATAACTTTAGTTTTGTATATCGGATCTTTACCAAACTTGCCCACATGATTTCCCTGTGGAAGATGAAGAACCCTATTTATTTTGGGGTCATTAGGTCAAAGGTCAAGGTCACCGTTACCATAAATAGAATTTTTGACAACAGGGTCGTTTCCACATAACTTTAGTTCTGTATGTATATTGGATCTTTACCAAACTTGACCACATGATTGCCCTGTGGAAGGGGAAGAACCCTATTTATTTTGGGTTCATTAGGTCAAAGGTCAAGGTCACCGTTACTATAAATAGATTTTTTTTCACCGTTTGATAATTTATATAGACGGGCGTATTTTGTGATGCACACATTTCTTGTTTAACCTTGTCACAATATTAGTCTTCAATAGGCTTTCGGTTGGCAGATACGAAAAGTTTGAAGATACAAAAGAGGTAATAAGAAGAAAAGGGACAAACAATGATCCACAAAATACTACACAGAAAACTAAAAAGTTGAGCAACACGAATTCCATTCAAACCGGGGGCAAACTCAGGTGCACCGGAAGGATAGGCAGTTCCTGTTCCACTAGTGGCACACGTCGCGATATTCTTGCTACAAACTCGGTGATATGTAATATTGATCATTATGAAATCAGATGTTATTATATTATATATTAGTGGTCCAAATACTAGTATATACAGTTGAGGAAGAAAAAAAACAATAAGTATTAACGGTTCCGTGTTTTTTTTTAATTTTCACCAGTACTCGTGTCATATTATCACATTTACATTAAGGCCAATTCTACTGTTAGAGATGTGGCGTCGTGCAATGTTCGCTCTATATATAGCTATCTTACATATGAACCATTGACACAGTTGCGTTTGAATCAACATTATAATTATTATCATTAGAAAATTAACTGATTTCGTGATGTAATTGTTATTTGACTTGTAAATAATAATCTAGACATGAGATGGTATAAAAAAAACTATTCGATCTCGTTATGTGAAAATCTAGCTGTTTACTAGAAATTTCGGTTAACTGGAATTTTTTCCGAAGTCTGTTTTAAACTTCGTGCTTTTCAACTTAATTTACCCCTCTTTTCTCCAAATTCGATGTGTCGAAATTTCGGGCGTCTGGAAATAACATTTCAGTCCCTGATATACAAGTAGTACAACGTCTGTCTCTAGTATAGATGTGCCTTTGGTAGATCAAATTAAAACAATTCATCAATAACAACATAATTAAACAAATAAACATTTCTATCAATATTTAGGTCCTTTTATTATTATTATTATTCGCCATAAATTATGTGGGCAATATCACAATTTTCAGTAGCACCGAGTTAAAACTGTATGTGGCAGGAGACATTGTTTATCATGACATGTGAGGAATTCAGTTACAACAGGGTTAGGGTTAGGTTGTTTAACGCCACTTTCAACAATAATTCAGTTATATTGTAGCAATCAGATTTATTGATGGGGGAAACCGGAGAAAACCACCGACCTGTCACAAGTCACTTATAAACTTTATCATATAATGTTGTATCGAGTACACCTCGCCTGAGCGGGATTTGAACCAGTTACAACAGAACTGTTATTACAGGTGTGTTACATTTGTAAAACAATAAAGACTATAACTTGTTTTTTCATAAAGATTACCACTGGCTAAACAGTTAAATACAACAAGAAACAAAAAATGAAAAACAAATGGCTAAATTTTGTAACAGAATTCACCCATTCGGCTCACTTCTGTCGATTATGACCCTCCATCTATGGAGTTCACGGAATCATCCGAGGTTTGCCGATTGATAATTCACTATTTAAAAGTAAGAAAGGTACCACCTTTATCACACTACAATCAAACCTTCTCATCTCGAACTCAGATTAGCCGTTCCCTTGGTTACTGTGAGTAAACGTTCCTAACATTTAGTTCGTAGTAAATTTTAAATTTAATTTATCTTGGGTGTCTTGAACACTTGAATATTTCGAAGTAAAACGATCGAACAACCAGCTTAGACTGTATATGAACATGTACAAAAACAATACTTACTGATAACCTCTGTTTGATATGTAATATTTATACCACAGAGTTCCTATTAAACCGCTTAAACAATTTCACGTGTCGTGGAAAAAAATACACGTGGTATAAATGATTTGTAACATGAGGCCATGCAATATCACCTCTAGGGCGTTGATTATTGCACGGCTCTCTAAGAGTAATTAAACTACAGCTCATATATACAGTGTGCAATATCTCGTATCTGCGTGTATTATTTCATAGTTCTTAGCTGTTGCTTACATTCTGGTATCAGGGGCGGATCCAGGATTTGTGGTTAGGGAGGCGTGAGTAGGCGAGGGTCCCAGCGGTTCCAGGGCAGAGCACCGGTAGGGGGCCCAGGAGGGCCAAGCCCCCCGGAAGATCTGGGGGTTTGAGGAATTACATACATTTATTTGAACGACAATTTTGAACCAACCACACCATTTTTATCAGACCAAAAAAACTTGACTTTGAGTCTTAATTTTGTCGGATAATTGTTAACAGTTTGTTTTTGTCGGATTATAAGAACCTAAAGTAAAACTTTTTTTGAACAACCGTGATGCGAATTGTTCAACTCATGACCGATTGATCACGATATTTTAACCCTTCAAAGAACTATTGGTTTACTAGTTTTAACGCATTCCTCATTTCACTGTACTTTCGGTGCTTGTCCTTTCGGGTGGTTCTAGTTAATACTGCCCGTCCGGATGGAAATTTTCTTTTCGTCGTTTGATTCATTCATTGAAAACATATGATTCGACCGTTCTTGTTTATAAACAAACAAAAGCAGAAATTGTCAATACATGAACTTGTTGATTTCTGATTAACTAGCGTAACTAAATTAGATGATCAGAATCGTTTCATGCAGCATTAATGTTAACATATTCGCCTTTGTTTGTCTATAAACAAGAACGAATCATACGTTTTCAGTGAATGAACCAACGACGAAACAAATAAGCTTCATCCGAGCGGACAGTAATATGATCATGAAGATGTCTTCTGCGTGCAATTCATCAATTTGTATCTGGTTAGAGACCGACCATTTAACTTGCAGGGGGTGACTATGGGGGGTTTTTTTGTTCAGAAATATTTTTTCGGACAACACGAGAGTTAGAATATTTATTTTTTTTGTCGCGCAAAGCGCGAAATTTTTTCCAGTGTTTAACATTAGGTTATATGACAAAAACTCTGAATCAGGTTATTTTTTTATACCTCCACCAAAATCAGAATATTTTTTCAGCAACATTGGGAATCAGAATATTTTTTTTAGGAAAAAAACATAGCCCCCCCCCTCCCCCCGGTCATTGGCGGTCAGCTTAAAGTAGATTTTGGATTATTTTGTCGGATATACGCTGTAAAAGGTAAGGAAATATCAATATTTTTGCAGATTTGAACTAGAAAATATGTCTATTTATGAAATCTTACATGCACTTGATCTGACACAATCCGTCCATGCCAAAATATCCATCGGAATGCACCGGGTGGTCAAATTAAAAATTTGCAGAATACCCTTGATAGGGCTTGAAACGAGATTAGGATGAAGAACAGACAGAAAATTTCTTCGGAATCCTAATCTCAACGAGATTACAACCGAGCATGCAAAATGATGTCTCCATGGCGCCTATCAGTACCAGAGCACAGTATACTGCAGATCCACGCAGCCAGTCCAATGGTACGTTACAACAAGGTACACATTTAGAGTTTTCTGGGGATTCTCGGGGTTTGATGGGAATGGGTGTTGTACATGAGAGCCAAATGCCAACATTTACACCTAGTTTCATTGACCCGATTAGCGCTCACATTCCATTAAAAATTAAGGAAAACATTTGGGCAGGGGAATATATTGATTTGTATGTCCTCCTAAAGTCGGTCCGAGAGCTCGCAACTGACTCTCAACTTAGCGGCGACCTTTCCATAAAGGGTGGTCAGTTGACAGTCACACAGCCAAAAATCGCAGCAATTTCCAACATACATGTATGGACATCGGCCTTTATGATATTCATGGGTGTTATGCTCGAAAAATGGCCTAACAAAGGCTAGGAATATCTGAAATACATGTTTAATGTACGTCTTGCGGCCTCACGGGGATCAGGTACGGGTTGGGCCGCATATGACGAACAATATCGTCTTCGCAAAGCTAGATATCCTCACACTCCATGGGGTGACATCGATATGGAGCTATGGCTTTTACACGTCTCCACCCCTGCTAAATACGCACACTTTGACAATACAAATGTGAGCCAGAAGTTAGAGAGCAAAAACGAGCCCTTTCTTGCAGACTTCAAAAGGGGGAAAACACCTCAAAGTCAAAAAGGCAACACCCAGCGTGGATTTCGATCCTGCTGGAACTTCAACAAAGGTAAATGTTCATACTGACAAAAGTGTAGATATGCACACAAATGTTCAAATTGCGCAGGGGACCATCCCTTCAAGTTCTGTAATAACAAATAACTCGTACCTTTATTCACTTGGTAGCTCCCCTATTTGTGTGCACGAGGTTGAGAAATCTTTGTCTTTTTACCCGTTCGGGAATGTAAAAACAGAATTAATTCAGGGGCTAAACCATGGATTTAAATTACAATATAATGGACCTAGGTTACCAGTTCAGTCAAAAAATTCGAGAAGTATTTCGGAAAACCCAGATTTAGTACGGGAAAAGATATTTAAAGAAATTGATCTAGGCAGAGTGGCTGGCCCATTCGATTACCCTCCGATGCCTACCTTTAGGGTATCTCCAATTTTTCTCGTAAGAAAGAAGAACGGCGATTATCGACTGATCCATAATCTTTCATACCCAACCCAGTATTCGGTCAATGATTTCATTGATCCAGAGTTTTGCACCGTAAGATATTTAGGCATTGACGATGCCATAGACAAGATCAACAGAATAGGTAAAGGGGGGGAAGTTGGCAAAAACTGACATTAAGAGTGCATTTCGATTACTCAGAGTCTCCCCATCTGACTTCGACCAACTAGGTTTTTCTTTCGATAACAAATTCTACTTTGATAAATGCCTCCCATTTGGTGCTTCGATAAGTTGCTCACTCTTCGAAAAATGTTCAACAGCATTACACTGGTTTACGGAGCAAAAGACTGGTAATAAAGATATTTTGCACTATTTGGATGATTTTTCTCTTTGGCGCAGAAGCTGCTAGCCCGAAATGTCAATTCACATTACAAACTTTTCGGGATATATGTAAATTATGGGGGGTTCCTGTAGCCGAAGATAAAACTGTAGAGCCGACAGAAATCTTAACATTCCTAGGCATTGAGTTCGACACCTTAGCGATGGAACTGCGGCTGCCAAACGAAAAACTCGTTGAATTGAAGCATACTCTCGAATTATTCGTCCAGTCCAAAAAGGTCACATTACGACAATTACAATCCTTAATGGGGTTACTTAATTTCGCGTGTCACCGGGTAGGGCGTTTTGCAGGCTGAGGCTTATTGATGCGACATGTAATATAAGAAAACCTCATCACAGAATTCGCGTGTCAAAATCAATGCGAGAAGATATTAAAGTCTGGTTAACCTTTTTGTCAGAATATAATGGGGTAACCGTTATCACTGATAATGCATGGGCTTCAAATGAAACCCTAGAATTATTCACCGACAGCGCTGGTGGTCAAAACAGAGGGTTTGGTATTTATTTTCAAGGGAAATGGGCGCAAAAATGCTGGCCAAAATTATGGGAAGAAATGGGCATTCTTAAGGACATTACATTTCTCGAGTTATTTCCGGTTGTTGTTGCACTGTGTATCTAGGGGGAACAGTTAAAAAACAAGAAAATTATTTTTAACATAGACAACCAATCTGTGGTTCACATTATTAATAAAAAGTCTTCAAAATCTGTTAGAGTTATGTCCCTTGTAAGGCATCTTGTTTTGTCAACCTTACAATATAATACTATGATCAAAGCTTTACATATTTCTGGAATTTCAAATAAAATTGCTGATTCTTTATCTCGTTGTGATTGGCAGCGTTGCCGGAACCTTTGTCCAGAGGCAGACCAACGAGGTACCGAAATACCAGACCATCTCTGGAAACTTTAACAACTGAAATTGATTCATTGGTGAACGCTTCAATGGCAGATTCTACGTGGAAAACATACAAAACGGCAGTCGAATCTTTTCAATCATTTCGCAAATTGTATAATTTACAAGATACTTGGCCCGCCCCTCTATATGATTTGTTATTCTACATTGCATACATGTCTCACACAGGCTTGTCAGCCAGTACTATTACTACTTACATTTCCGGTATAAGTACAATGCATAAATTAAATGGTCACACGGACAATACGAAATCGTTTTTGGTTACCAAAATACTCGAGGGTTCAAAACGGAAAAACTCCCCGAAAGCTGACTTGCGTCTACCAGTCTCAATGAATTTATTAAAACGATTAATTCAATCGCTCCCCTTTGTTTGTACGTCAGTATATGAATCCACTATGTTCGCAAGCGCGTTCAGTTTGTGTTTTTTCGGACTTCTCCGCGTTGGTGAAATAACTAGTCAAAGTAAAGGTCGAGCCGGGAAGCACGTTATTCACATATCCGACATAAAACTTGTCCGCAAACAAGACTCCGTTGACTTACATTTAATGATACGTAGTTCCAAAACAGATCAACACTCACATAGTACCACATTGATTATTTGTAGTCAAACCGATAACTCCATATGTCCGGTACACCTTCTTAAGGGTTATTTGGAAGTCCGATAACATGCACTCGACTCTAATCTTTATTTGCACTTTGACGGATCAGATCTAACGCGATATCAATTTTCAATCGTCTTACAAAGGGCCTTGTCATTTTGTGAAGTCAAAGGACATTTCCGACCACATTCTTTCAGAATAGGGGCCGCAACAGAGGCTAAACGTTTTGGTATTCATGACGACGTAATAAAAAAATGGGGGCGTTGGACGTCCGATGCTTATACGAAATACATACGATTAGATATCTGAATTATTTATTAAATATCTCGCACGATTTCATTTATATTATAGGTTCCCGCTCTATTTGGATATTGGGATCGAGTATAGTATATTGGGCTGGTAAAGAAGTGGTTTCAAGACAAGGGGGACGTCATCTTGGTCTCCATAATGTAGGTTTTCAAGGGTTTTGGTTCGGGAAAAGGGGTATGGTTTGGAAGGAATTAATTCCAAAGATTGAGTTTCTTTTGAGAAGACATCCTCCTCCGAAATTTGTTGTTATACAGCTTGGGTCAAACGATCTTGGCACCGTTAAAGGCTGGCAACTAGCAGAAAACATAATATGCGACATTCTTCGTATACGCGCCTTAATGCCAAATATGCTTATTGTATGGTCCGATATATTGCAAAGACGATACTGGCACAATGCCAACAATGGCAAATATATTGAAAAAACTCGTAAACGAGTGAACCTCTTGGTAAGAAACCAAGTAATAAGTATAGGAGGGTGCGCCATAAGGCACTGTAACCTTCGTGCCAGAGAAGTAAATCTTTATCGTAACGACGGCACACATCTGTCCATTTCAGGAACAGAAATCTATCTAAACAATATTCAGGGCGCCCTCGAACATTTTATTTCCTCTGGAGGTTCTCTTGTTTTCCCTCCAATTCAAGCTTAAATCGAATCGAACACAAGGAGGAGGATGTTGACTCTTCACTAACGTTAAACTAAAACAGGGTGGTTGCGTGGCGGTGAGTAGGGCTTACCCCACTCATTTGGCGGGATATGGCAAGATGAAGACGGGACACGTCGGTCCCCACATTTTACGTGAGCTCATATTTTGATTATTTTCTCCTGTGGTACCACAGGGATTTGTATTTTCATGTTCGTAAACGGGGGCCTTCTTTGCATACCAGAGGGGTCGGTTCCTGAATCGGTACCGATTCGGAACTTGGTTTGGACTCTTTGAAATAACCAGAGAGTTCGGGATAGTAAATATTTGCGATCGTATGGGGAACGTGTCCTGTAGATCTCTCTAAGTTCCATAGAGGATTGTAGCTTTCGCTGTCACCTGCGAAGCACGGGCTAGCCCAAAATATCGAAATCGGCGGTCTGTCTTCTTCATCTTGCCATCTCGCGCTCACGCAATTTAATACTGTGGCCGTATTTTTCCAATCAACATTAGTATTGTTTAATTTCCAGACAATGAATCTTTGATTAATTAAGTTTATCGTTAAAGGATAAACGGATTTAATAAAAGTGAACTTAGTCTTAACTTAAGTTTTAGAATTTTGGAAATGCGAAAACCGGATTGTCTCCGGATCGCGAACGTCATTTATACAATCTGCGACGTCACACATTCCCAGCATCCAATTTTCGACAACAGGCACATTGTCAACAAAAAATACCACCCACCGCCCCTCCAACTCCTTATCCCCTTTGCTGCAATAATGGACCAGATTCTGCTGCTGTTTTGTTAAAATTTCAGATTTGTCGCTGACATGAACTAGAGCCCAACTCAATGGACATTTAGGGAAAACCAATGGAGAACTTTATTCACAAGGGCGTTCCACGCCGGAGAGATAACTGACACTGTGGAGAATATTAAGTGTTTTTCAAATTTTAGATTTTCTATTCTTATCGTTATATATAATTGTATATTGAAATACGTTGATTTTCTTTTTGACTCAATCGAACATCAGCCGGAGAGATAACTGACACTGTGGAGAGTATTAAGTATTTTTCAAATTTTAGATTTTCTATTCTTATCGTTATATATAATTGTATATTGAAATACGTTGATTTTCTTTTTGACTAAATCGAACATCAGAAGCTGGACATATTTAAGGAACTTTGTCAAAAGCTTATATAAAAACTTTTATAAGGAAATATAGTTTCAATTTTAAATTGCATTTGACAAATATTTTCATTTAATATCTTATAGTTTATAATTATTGTATATACATTTGTACTGTATTATATGACTTAATAAAATTGTCACAGTTTTGGACACATCGTTGGCGGGATATGGCAAGATGAAGACGGGACACGTCGGTCCCCACATTTTACGTGAGCTCATATTTTGATTATTTTCTCCTGTGGTACCACAGGGATTTGTATTTTCATGGTCGTAAACGGGGGCCTTCTTTGCATACCAGAGGGGTCGGTTCCTGAATCGGTACCGATTCGGAACTTGGTTTGGACTCTTTGAAATAACCAGAGAGTTCGGGATAGTAAATATTTGCGATCGTATGGGGAACGTGTCCTGTAGATCTCTCTAAGTTCCATAGAGGATTGTAGCTTTCGCTGTCACCTGCGAAGCACGGGCTAGCCCAAAATATCGAAATCGGCGGTCTGTCTTCTTCATCTTGCCATCTCACGCAATTTAATACTGTGGCCGTATTTTTCCAATCAACATTAGTATTGTTTAATTTCCAGACAATGAATCTTTGATTATGCGAATTTTAGGGTTTGCGAATTTTAGGGGGGGGGGGGGGCGCACGCCCCCTCTAAATCGCCTCTGGGTATATAAACCATGAAAAGATCTAAGGAAAAGAATACATTCATGCTACGACTAACATAAATATACAGATTCTAAAATTATGATTGAGGTAGAACATTAAAACGAAAATAACTTAAAAAAGAACATTGCATACAATTTTATAACATATATCAACCCCTTATAATGTTTATTTATCTGGCAAGGATCTGTATTATATAGAATTAACAAGTATACATGTATATGCAGCGGAAAAAGAGGGGGTTAGAAAGACGTTTTAATATTTTAATGCATTTTGTTTTCACATATCAATAACATATATGGAGAATCATAATCTAAAAGGTAAAATAAATGGGGCCTTGTTATAAAGAGATCAGTAATATGTTTTACAATTGAGTGAGACAGAGGTTAACATAAACCCAATCTAATTAAAATTAGATCTCCGCACTTGCTCACTATTTTCTTTTGGTTCTTTACTAGTCGCAGCGTGGGAGATCTCAGAACGATCCTTTAGGGGTCGCGGCAAAGGTCATCATAAATGCATTATAGCCATTCGGTGTCTATCAGGTTTGTTCCAAAACGCATATACTTGTCTTGTCTGCTGGATTTTGTAGAATAGTCACTGATTGGTCAATTTATAATATATGCATGTTAACCCCTGATGCGACCTCTAATGGGGCGTTTTTTATCTTCCACCTGGTGACTATTAGAAAATAGGTAGCAAGTGTGGAGATCTAATTTTAATTAGATTGACATAAATCTGAGAAAACAGCTGATTTAATTCCTCTCTGAATTCTTTGCAGATCATTGCAGCTTTGTTAAAGGTGTGAAATTTCACAAAACAACTAACATAGAAGATATATATATGGAGCAAACTCCCTGTTTTCATGTTCAATAAATAAACACTCAAGTTTTCCTTTTGAATCAACTTTCCTTTTTTATTTGTTCATCTGACAGTTGTTGAGAAAGTCTGTCTACAAGTTTAGATATATTGTCTTCCTTTTCCTTCACCTCACCATCAATGGCTTCCGCTGAGATGTCACCTTTGGCACATATTTTGTCCTGCTGTGTAAATGTCTTGTATGGTTTTCTTGCAAGAGGATCTATTTTCTGTATCAATTCTATATGTGGTGGAGGCTTTGCCCAGGGTTGCTCGTTGCCTATATGACAATTAGAATAATACATTAAATAGGTGGTTTGGGCTTATGGTGTTTAATGCCACTTTGAACGATATTTCAGTTATATCATGGTGGTCAGTTTTATTGGTGGAGGAAACCGGAGTACCCGGAGAAAACAACCGACCTGTCGCAAATCACTGACTAACTTTATCACATAATATTGTATCGAGTGCACCTCGCCATGAACGGGGTTCGAACTCACGACTTTAATGGTGATAGGCACTGATTGCACAGGTAGTTGTAAATTCAACTACCATACGATCACGACCACACATTTAAATAAATATTCAGAGAAAAATAGAAACAAACAGATGTTAGTCCGCATTTTTTCAGTATTATTTATTCATACTTGGACGCTAGATATCTTGTTATGGGTTAGCATCACCGTAATTTTTGGGCATGTACCAAACCAGATTTTAGGGCATAAACATTTCAAGCACAAGTGCTTTCAGTTCATTCCAACACAAAATGCACAAAGAAATTTCTATTTTAAGAAAAATAATTTTTAGGGAGATTGTCGAGAAAGCCTAATATATTTCTCAAACAAGACCATCATAGAACCACAGCCAATTTTTGCATAATTTGTCTAAGTAGTGTGTATCAGAAGGGAAGAGTAAAAACGTGAAAATCTAACAACGACGGAGGACGGGCATCTCCCGGTGACAAAAGTTCCAACGACATTTGGCCAGTTGAGATAATAAATTTATTGTTTAGTAAGACAATAAAGGTATTGTTTATATACAAAACCCATTAATTGGTTTGATTTTACTTACCCAATCCAAATATTGCAAAAACAACACCACTGAACATAAATAACCCCATTGAAACGTAAAATATATTGTCCCAACCATCTAGTGTCTGAAACAAAAGGGAAAAAAATCATATTGAAACCAAAATAACAAGCAATATCATTTCAATTAAGCTACACTTCTTTCCCATTGTGTAAGATGTACGGTGGCTGTTGTTCAAAATTGCAATTGTGATGTCCAAATTCAGGAGCCTCATCGACACTAAGTAAATTACAATTGCAATTTTGAACAACAGCAGTAATACTCTATTAATTTATCAGTAAAATGTATTAATTTGAAATTCGGCATATTGATATTGATATTCTGCACCGATTTTGAGTTCTATTGTGCCAAGCTTTTAAAACAAGGATTCCATGGGCAGCACAAAAAAAAAGAATAATTTATTGACTAAATAATGTGTACTAACATGTGTATTTCACTAACATAAAATCACAATAATTTGACTGACACTGCAGACCAGTTCTGTTGCCTTTGAACCCACTTCAAATCTCGCCTCAATGTTTACTATTACAACAAGAGCCTTTATCGCTCACCTGGACAATGTTTCTTAGACTGTCCCATAGGTCCCATAAATCCCAATATTATACTATGTTCACCGCTTGCCACCATCTTGGATCGGACCCTGACTTACCGGACACAATTTCGAAAGGGGACCACCCAAGGACTATTGAGACCAAGTTTGATTCCAGTTGGCTTGGTGGTTTCAGAGAAGAAGATCTTTGAATGTGTTTCTCCAGAGGGTCCAATGTCAATTTAGGTACCCCCTGGTGGTCATGTTGGTTTGGACCTAGATCTGCTGGATGCAATTTTGAAAGGGGACCATTGTGACCAAGTTTGGTTCCAGTTAACCCAATTGTTTCTGCGGAGAAGATCTTTGAATGTATTTCACATAAGGTCCTATGTTAAACTAAGTTCGCCGCTGGCCGTCATCTTGGATCAGACCCGGGTCTGCCAGACGCAAATCTGAAAGGGGACCATCCAACGACTATTGTGACCAAGTTTGGTTCTAATCGACCCAGTAGTTTCTGCGGAGAAGATCTTTGAATGTATTTCCCATAAGGTCCTATGTTAAACTATGTTCCCCGCTGGTGGCCATCTTGGATCAGGAACAAAATAATATATTGAGGGAACAAGATTATATGTTGTGGGAACAAAATAATATATTGAGGGAGCAATATGATATGTTGTGGGAACAAACTAATATATTGAGGGAACAAGATAATATGTTGTGGGAACAAAATATCTTTCTTGTGGGAACAAAATAATAAGTTGTGGGAACAAGATATTATATTGAGGGAACAATATAAAAAAATTTCTCGCATGGCCTTAATCAGTCACCGTACATTTCCATAAAAAAGATGATTTTCTTTTCACTAAATAATTCCAAGTTTAGTCATTATGTTGATAGTATCTATACCCTTGAATTTTGAATAAATGACACCACAGATATAGCTGTCTTGACATACACCTAAAAATTGACCGTGAGGACTGGTTAAGAACGCATGAACTTTTTATTCATATGTACAGCCTCGTATCTAAAGTATGGCTGTCGTTAAGTAAGAGTTATCACACTTCAGATGAGACAAAGATATTGGCGATCTATTTCAATTTTAACTTAAATGTGAACATTTTATGAAACTGGTTTTTGGGGGGGGTTTTTGGTTTGTTTTGGTAGAAAATGTATTGTTAATGCAAGTGTATTCAACCTGTCACACCAGTGTATCTTGCCACATTATTTTTTTAAGCTTGACAATAATAAATGGTTTAAGTCATATAATTCATTGACATTAAATTGTTGAAATTCAGTTACATGATCTTGTTTTTAGGTTTATGTGTATGGTGTTTAATGCCACTTTCAACAATATTTCAGTTTATATATCGTGGCGGTCAGTTTTATTGGTGGAGGAAACCGGAGGACCCGAAGAAAACTACTGACCTGCCGCAAGTCACTGACAAACTTTATCATATAGTGTTGTACACTTCGCCTTGAGCGGGATTTGAACTCACAATGTTAGTGGTGATAGGCACTGATTGCACAGGCAGTTGTAAGTCCAGCTACCATATGATCACAGCCACGACGGCCCCTTAGATGATATTGGAATATCTGTCATATTCCATTGCATGCCTATATCATAAAATTACATATTATACTTACTCTTTCTTTTGTAAGTTCTGCTGTTACTAAGGGAACAGCAATGGCACCAAGTGTACCGAATGCAGATGTAACACCAACTAGAACACCTGCATATCTTGCCGAGAGATCATAATGATTTATTTGCCATCCTATTCAAATAAAAGAAAATATTCCTAAAATTATCTTGGGCTAGGGCTACTTAAGAATCAATAACTAGATAACCATAATTATATTTTTGTTGGAATAGAAAGGCACCACTGCACCAGCCATTTAAAATTGCATCAGCTGTGTAACGATTAGTACTCTTGCCTTGTGTCTCGTTTTGCGTACAATTAACGGTGGGTTCGATCTTAGGATGGGTCAAACCAAAGACTATAAATTTGTATTTGCCGCTTCTCTGCTATGCACTGAGCATTGGTTAGTGGGAGCAAATAATATAAGGATAGTGTGTCCAAACGGAGCAACATAACTTCCTGAGATATATAGAATCTAACACCGGGGAGAGTACAAGATAGGGAAATCTCCGACACCCGAGGGTAAGATTTCAATCGTTCTCTTTACGAGGCTTGCCGAGTTAGATAACGATTGTAATCTTACCCAAGGGTGTCGGAGATTTCCCTATCTTGTACTTTTTCCGGTGTTTGATTTTATTTCTCACTAAACACCTAATTGTTTTTGCTTACATTCCATCGAGCGTTTTCCCGCAATTTATTTTTCCATTGCTGAAGTAAATATTCGATTTATCCATATGCAACGTATCTCGGCAGTATTTCAAATGTATTTCATCATAAAGTACAATGTATTTAATAAATATATTATAAATGTTACTACAACAGAGATAAATACATGTAAAAAAATATTTGAATTTGGTCAAAGGGAGGTAATTTCTTTCTTTACGTTAGTTACTAACAAGGGAGTAAGGAAGGGTAATAACAAAATTACCGAACTCCGAACAATCTTACAAAGGGAAAGTCAAAACTCATAATTATATAAACAGACAAAATCAGTCAACAACCGGAAAACTGTGAAAACCGTAATGACCCTGACTTGGTACAGGCATTTCTAAAGAAATGGTGGGTTGAATCAGATTTTAAGGCGCCAAACCTCCCGCTCTCATTACGGTTCAAAGGTTCCGGCTGTCACTGTAACAGTATTTAAATACAGGAACAAAATAGGTAAAATAGTTGTCAAACCAGTACCATATTCGGTGACGTAAATGTCAAAAATATTTTTACGTCACACATTGACAAAAAAAAAATTTCACTTCTTTATCTTTATACATTTTCACTATATGAAAATGCATCGCTTATAATTTTTTCTGCAGAGCACTCTATTATTTACTCAAAGTAAACAAACATTGACTGGAAGAGAGCCTGAAAAAAGAATCAAACACCGTGAAAGGTGCACGTTAGCTAGCAGAATATCATACATAAATGAATTTAAAAATACTTATGTAGTAGAATCGTGGTTAATTGTTTATTTTAAAAAGGAAAAGCATGGATAATTGGGGGGTAGTTGACATAAACTGTACAGCATGCATTTGCCGGTAAAACGCACATGTTTTTTTTGTCTTGCACTAGTGCAGGAAAAGAAAATCTCACATCGCTAAGAATAGGAACTGGTCTGTCTCAAAAGTGAGAAATAACATTGGATTATCTGAGATAAATAAAAAATAGTTCAACTAAGATTTTAAATTGATTTACATGAGATATAAAATTAATTTACCTGAGATATCAAATTGATTAACCTTAGATAAAAAAAGATTCACCTGAGATATAAAACTGATTTACCCGAGATATAAATTTGTTTTACCTGAGATATAAAATTGTTTTACCCGAGATATAAAATTGATTTACCTGAGATATAAAATTTATTTACCTGAGATATCAAATTGATTAACCTTAGATAAAAAAGAAGAAGATTTACCCGAGATATAAAATTGATTTACCCGAGATATAAATTTGTTTTACCCGAGATATAAAATTGTTTTACCAGAGATATAAAATTGATTTACTTGAGATATAAATTTGTTTTACCTGAGATATAAAAAGACTGATTTACCTGAGATATAAAATTGATTTACCTGAGAGATATAATTGATTAATCTAAGATATAAAATTGATTTACCTGAGAGATATAAAATTGTTTTACCTGAGATATAAAATTGATTTACCTGAGATATAAAAATTGGTTTACCTAAGATATATAATTTATTTACCTGAGATATAATTGATTTACCTGAGATATAAAAATTGGTTTACCCGAGATATACAAAATTATTTACCTGAGATATAAAATTGGCTTACCTGAGACTGAAATTCCAAAAAATCCCCCAATGAACGACAGAACCAAAATAGCGGTAACACCTGTTTCGCAAAGTGTTAAGATGAAAAAACACAATGCAACAACTCCAAAACCTGAAATTAATTTGAAAAAGACATGATTATTAGGAAACACTTGTTTTGCCCATATTCTACCATTAACTAATAATATCATTTTAAGATTATATAGAATCCTTTATTCCTTTGGCAAATCTTCTAAAAAATGTTTTACATTAATGTGGCATAAATCAACTTTCGCAAGGTTTATCAACATTGAAATGAATACCATGTATTCACTACCAAAAGGTTAACCTACTCACACTATAAAATAGATAGTGCTATGAATCTACTACCAAAGTCTTACCTACCTACTCCAGTGAGAATATTTCTGACAATGATGTGAGAAAATTGTGGAAGGTACCAAGCAGTTATATATCCATAACCAAGGGCTTATACATATCAATATTTCTAAAAAATAACATTTTAACTGACTGCCAGAGGTTTACCTTCTAAGACTACAATCTCTACCAGAGTTATCCTTCCTTGCTTTCACATGATTGCCAAGACTAGTGAGTCTTTTCTTCGGCAACAGTAGGGGAAACCAGATAGCCAATTAGCTATGAATAGCAGAAGAACATTTGGGGAGTAACCAGTCAGATAGTCGTGTATCCATTACCTACCAAGACTAGTGAGAATCTTTTTTGTCGCAACAGTAGGGGAAAAACAGATAGCCAATAAGTTATGAACAGTAGAAGAACATTTGAGAAGTAACCAGTCAGATAGTCGTGTATCCATTACCAATCGTTACCTACCAACACTAGTGAGAATCTTTCTGACAACAGTAGTAGAACATTTAAGAAGTAAACGGTCAGCTATGTGTCCGCTAGCAAATGCTGCAAATACCTTTGCAATATGTGGTATAGCTGAATACACGCCAGACTGAAAATAGAAAGCACAGCATTTTTTTATGAAGCCACCTGGAATCTGAACATGAAAACATTGCAATGCAGATAGAATAAAATCTTGAACAAAACAGATTTTGTATTCACTACAATACATTACCATAATGCTATTGGGGGCCGTCGTGGTCGTGACTGTATGGTAGTATGATTTACAACTTCCTATGCAATCAGTGCCTATCACCACTACAGTTGCGCATTCGAACCCCGTTCATGGCGAGGTGTAGTCGATACAACATTATGTGATACAACATTAAGTTTGTCAGTGACTTGCGACAGATCGGTGGTTTTCTCTGGGTACTCCAGCTTCCTCCACCAATAAAACTGACCACCACATATAACTGAAATAATGCAATTGGTAGACAACACGAGGTGGCTCCAGCATTGTGTACAATTGACTTGAATAAATGTTCTGGCTCTTTGTACAAACATGACTGATTTACTACTAATGAAATGCGTTAGTAATTGTGGCCTAACTATATGGAGTCACATTATTAGTGTAGGAGGGCTCATTTCATCTCTGTGTTTGTTTGGGTATACTGGTGTCATGACTATATGAGTAATATGACAGGTGTCTTATAAGAGATAGGAACTGCTTACCCTTCATAAGAACATGGGTTCATCCCCGGTTTTTGGCTGGGGCCGTGTTGCTCATCTTTTAAGTTTTATGTGTTGTGGGTTTTTTGGGGTTTTTTGTGTGTTTGTCTTCGTCTTGTGTCTTGTGTACCCAATGTTGCCTGTGATTGTCCATTCTTGATTGCCCCTTCGGGTTTCTCTAACGTTTATTTAGTGAAATAAGTCTTACTGATATTTACCTCTGCAACAGAGAAACCAAAATTGTTAAGATAATAAGGTTCGTTTGTCAACATAAATACGAAAATCCAATTTCTGGCAAAATGGCATATACAAAGAGATATAACAGGGAATGATGTTAAAATCTGTAACCATGGAATTTTCAGATTCTGAAACAAAACAAAACCGAAAAAATATATTAAACAAGTTGTGATTATTGCCTATAAGGAGATGTTATAAAACAAATCGGAGTCGTGGGCGTGGTCGTATGGTAGTTGGATTTACAGCTACCTATGCAATCAGTGCCCATCGCCTCTGACGTTGTGAGTTCGAATCGCGCTCAGACCAAGTGTACTTATACAACTTAATGTGATAAAGTTTGACAGTGACTTGCGACAGGTCGGTGGTTTTCTTCGTGTACTCTGGTTTCCTTCACCAATTAAACTGACTACCACGATATGACTGAAATATTGTTGAAAGTGTCATTAAACACCATAACCCTAACCTTATAAAACAAATCCATCAATAAACAAAACTATATATTTCGATGAGTATGCATAATCATATGAAAAGAACTTGCATGACAGCATTATTTCACTAAGAAGGAAGTTTGTACCCATAATACTAGTTTTTAATGAAGTTCCTGTACCAAGCCAGGAAAGTATGGGTCATGTATTTGTGTGTTAGGGTATCTACCAAGCCAGGAAAGTATGGGTCATGTATTTATGTGTTAGAGGTCATGTATTTATGTGTTAGAGGTCATGTATTTGTGTGTTAGGGATATCGATTTTGCATCTTTCTGTAATTTTTCTATTGGATTTTGGAACAAAATTTCTTTTATGAGAGATCATTTTTGCATAATATTTTAGTACTTACAACATAATCAATGACGTCATGGCCTTGTGCACTACAAAGATAGTTGTATTCTTCATCACTGATAGTATTATGATGGGAAGGTTTCTCATGGATCAAGCATAACCAAACAAAATACCATACTATACAGGCTCCACCTAAAATATTATGTCATTGCATTGTATTTGTGAGAAAAAAATCAATGACGGTTGAGGTCATCGTTTCTCTTTAGATTTATGTCTATGGTGTTTAACGCCACTTTCAACAATATTTCAGTTATATCGTGGCGGTCAGTTTTATTGGTGGCGGGTGGCGGAAGGTGGAGTACCCGGAGAAAGCCACCGACCCGTCGCAAGTCACTGACAAACTTTATCACATAATGTTGTATCGAGTGCACCTCACCATGAACGGGGTTCGAACTCAAATTTTAGTGGTGATAGGCTGCACTGATTGCACAAGTAGTTGTTAATCCAATAACCATACAATGACGACCCCTCATCTCTCTTTTGAACTAATATTAAACAAAAGACATCTTCTGTGTCACGAAGATTAAATATATTATGCATAATGTTCAAGATTAGAGTGTTTTAGAATAAGGTTGTTCGATCGGTCATGAGCGAATGTTGACATTTTACTCACATATGGAAAACGCTTCCGTAACCGCATCATTTCACTAAGAGGTGAGATTTGGACTCATTAAACCAGTTTAACCCCGTCACTTTTTATTGAAGTGCCTGTACCAAGACAGGAAAGTGAGCGGCCATGGATTTGTGGGTTAGAGGTATCCAATTTGCTTCTCTCTACGATTTTTCTATTGGATTTTGGCACTGTTCCGAAAGTGTGGTAGTTCTTGTCTTTCATTTTATTAACCGGACTTATATTTTATGCATTGGATTTAAAACTTGAATTGACATGGGAGACAACAAATAGTTTCTAAATCATTTTCTAACTTACCACAGGCATAGTATACATACTGCCAGCCAAAATAATGTGTTAAAAATCCAGCCAAAGGAAACCCTATAATGGCACCTGCATAACTACCTGTAAAATGAGATACAATAATTGATTATTGCAGACATAAGCTGTATTAATTTACTACATTTTGCTAAGAGTGGGTGGTGGGTGGATTATGATGTTTAACACCACTTTCAACAATATTTCAGTTACATTGTGGAGGTCAGTTTTATTGGTGGAGGAAACCGGAGTACCCAGAGAACGCCACCGACCTGTCACATACAGTTATATCGAGCACACCTTGCACTAGCGGAATTCGAACTCACAACGTTAGTGGGGATCGGCATTGATTGCATTGGTAGTTATAAATCCAACTACCAAACGACCACGACGACCCCCACCCCCCCCCCTCCCCCCCCCCCCCCACCCCCATTTTGTTAAGTAAATTGTAAAATAAACATTACAAATCTTTAACATGTACAGGACATATTTTATTAAAAGTTTGTTTTCATTTCAATTTTCCTTTAACATACACATGTGATTGATTAATTGATTGATTATTGCTAATTGTACAATGGGCAGTATTTCAGTTATCTTAAGGACGAGTACAAATTCAATAATATATAAAAGTTATAAAGATCAACGACTTTTGACTGCCACTGACGTAGATACGGAAAAAAATCTTTTCTAGAATCTACAATGCGCCTACCCTTTTTCAAAATCTACAAATGAGGTCTTAAGTGTGCAGGGAACGTTGCACTCTCCAAGCACGTTATCCACTATGGTTCACGGACAGGATTTCCGTCCGTATTATAACCTGACAGCCCACCCCCGCCCCCTCATCGAGAGGGCTCATCCTATCCGCTACCCGTGCCCGTGGACGCGCTGAGCAGGTTTGTGAGTTTTAACTCCGGGAACCTTCATCAGTATCCAACATAAACATGTGTCATTTCATGTATTCAAAATATTAAAATATTTCTAATTATTGCCAGCATTATTAAATAAAGTACATAATTTTTTTTTATCAGAAAATCTATTTTTTTATATCAGAATTGTTAAACAACATTATTTAAAAAAAACTGGTGGAACGTGCTAATCTGGGTCACGGATCACTGTAATCGGGCGGCTGTATCGAGAAACAGATACGATGTTGAAAAAACTGTTGATACTCATAAAATATTGATAAATGCAATAACATGTTATGTTTGTCTTCAAGAAATATGATAGACAAAACCATGTGTGAAGTTTTATGACGAAATATCTCCGATTTCTATGTAAATTTACGAGTTGAAGTTGCGGCTGTATCGAGAAACAGATACGGTGTTGAAAAAACTGTTGATGCTCATAAAATATTAATAAATGCAATAAGATTTTATGTTTGTCTTCAAGAAATATGATGGACAAAACCATGTGTGAAGTTTTATGACGAAATATCTCCGATTTCTATGTAAATTTACGAGTTGAAGTGGGGAAACACTCACAGGTAATTTTAGCGATGTATTTTTATCTTGGACAAGAATAATGAGCGTCCTGATTGGGTGACCGATTTAAAACACACTGACTCCGCATGGTAAAAAGATGTATGTGAAAGAAATCTATGTTATATTTATTCATTTGTTTAATTCTGGAATATTGTTGATCATTGATTTAAACAAGAAAAAAGGGAAAAAGGGGGGGTGAATTTTATTTGTGAATTTTACAGTTAAATAAATGTTATGTTTCGACAGTTTAAAGAGAAAAATTTGTTGCGACTAAACTTAAATCAGCGTTAAAAATTGAACAAATATCAGTGGTTTTGTAAATGAGATTTATTTTAAATAGAAAATCTGAATTTATTATTTATTAATTTATTATTAATGATACAATTTTATATCCCTTGGGAGGGGAGGGGGGCTATGATGAAAATTTGAAATAAAAACACAGGACCGGACTTTAAGCAAAAATAAAGGACCCCTGTGTCCATGAATTTTTTTTTTTTAAAGTTAATAATATGAAATATTGACATCCACACTTGCCTTTTGGACAGCACATTTCTGTGTCCACACTTGTTTTCATAATAATAAAAAAATGCAATACATAACCTGCGTTCAAGGTTCTCCCAGTTGTCACCGATGGTAAAAAATTGTAGCAAATGGTATATTTTGGATACCAATGTCTACAATTTGTCCCCTCGAAAATTAAATGTATGTCACCAAACTTGCCGCCAATCTTGGGCAAGACACGTGACTTCAAATTTCAACACAAAATGGCCGGACAATCACAAGAAAGCGTGGATTTTAAAAGATTTTACAATAGATCAGAGTCAGTATGCGCGCTATGATTAAATTAAAGGATTATTATTTATATACAAATGTACATGGTGACATCTAGAGCTGAAAAGTTTCCGCCCAGATAAATGCATATGATATGAAATAACAAAGAAGGCATAATTTAGGGTTCTTGGAAACTGATACTGGACTATTTTGCTTCTTTTGAATGAAATTACATACAAAAAAGTGGATATGCATTACATGCAAATTTGCTTAGTGATACCACCACCATATATATCACAAATAAATAAGAAGAGTTTGAAGATACCAAAGGGGTAATCAGAATCCGTACATCGAAGAAGAACAGACAACACAATGACCAAAAAAGGACAAAAGGACAAGCAACGATCTACAAAACACACACATAAAACTAAAGATCGAGTAACACGAACCCCACCAAAAGCCGGGGGTGAACTCGGGTGTTCCAGAAGGGTAAGCAGTTCCTGCTCCACTAGTGACACCCGTCATTTAATCTAGTTACAATCCAGGTGATAAGTTATGAATGAGGAAAGGACCGGGAAGTGTTAGTAGAACATATCCGTGGTCATTTGTGACACAGATATTCCATTGTGGTCAACCAAGTCATGGTGGCGGCGACGGTACAACTTTCGAAGTGATGACTTCAACTTAACCAAGAGGAACCCTTGGTTCAGTAGCTTCCTTTGTTAGCAGCAACCCTCAATCAAGGAAACCCTGACAGGAACCACAAGCTTTGGAATATCGTATCAACTGAGAGATATATACTCCATATGCAGGTGCTGCTGGAATATTGCTACATATAAATGGAAAGTTCACAATGGGAAAATTGAAATCATGTATTTTGTCGTAAAGTTTCGTTCTTAACCGACCCTCACTGTCGATTTCGAGGTGTAGGTTAAGATATGAAGCAGACCTATCTGTATCTGTGGTATCCTTTATTTAAAGCTCAATGGGATCGATGCGATCAACGAAATCGCCAAACCTAGAATTATTTAGTGAAAGGACATCACTATATAAGTACAGCTTTCGTAGGATATATAGAGTTGGACCAGTTCAAGAGGCTTTCTAAATGCTGCACAATTTGTATTTCGTCGGGCATATATCTAGGTATGACATCTTGATAGTATCTTTTAAAGCAATAAAAAAAAATTATTAGAAAACGGAAAATTTGAGTTTGAGGAAAGCTGAATCCAGTCCAACATGATTACAGATTGAACGGGTACACCGGTTGTAAATGACAGATTGTACATAACGTTTTTACCTATAAAATTTTATTCATATCCAATAATTGTGTACTCTATGTCTAACTTCAGTGAATTTATTAGCAGAAAAAACCGTTCTTTTTCGAATTATTTCCGAAAGATTGAAATAACTTGGTCAAATTAAAAATCAGTAATTATGGAAATTTATAATTTCACGTTTTTTTCACAATTTTCCCGGTAAATCTCAGGTAAGCCTGTGTATAAATGTCACGTAGTCAAATGCATAAACCATGAAGTGAACAATAGCCTTCTCCGGCACTTCGACGAGAGACAATAGACCAGCTGTGGGACCACCGTCGTTCCTATTTTTATATGGGATTACGTCCGCGGTGAGTTGGCTGCCACATTTAACGAGCAAACTTTGCGTATTTTGAAGAACTTAGCCTGAAATAAAGACCAAAATAACGCTAAAAATTGGTAATTTTTCAGATGAGCAGGACCTTCAGAATAATTCCAACCGTAAATATTTATATAATTCCAAAATGGTAGTAAAATTCCTGACAAAACTCTCGTTGGATGCGCTAACAAAAATCTACGGTTTACGAAATATTTAGATTTTTCCGTTTTCTAATAATTTTTTTTATTACTTTTAACTCTTGTACCTCTGGTATAAAAAGATAAATATAATTGTTGATGCGATAATGCAGTGTACAAAACCAGAGCACGTTATGTGTTTGTATACTAGAACAGATTGCTCTAATAAATATATTCATATCAGCCTTGATTAAAAACAAAGGGATGTCAATAACAGCATTTTGAAACCATATGTCACAAATAGTTAACACTGGCAAATTTGCTACCATGTATTACCAATATCCGTTCAAGGTTTTGTTGCAAATAAATGCTGCGAATGGTTGCCTTTGGTGACTGATATCTACCAAATGGTTACCAGTTGTAGCCAATGGTCGGTTTCAGTTTCACCAATGGTAAAACGTTGAACACAGCTATAGTAAACCGGCATCTCACAGAACCGAATTTAACAAAATTGTAGAATATAGTTTAGGGGACCATGTTCGACTTGTACAGACCTGTTAATACTGCAGAAACTTGTCTCCCACGTTCTCCTGTGGTCGACCAATGTCTGAGAAGACCATAACAAGCTGGATACAGTAAACCCTACAACAATAAATAATAAGTTAAACCTTAAATTTATAATTCCAATTTCTGCCAAAAAAAAATTCTGCTACTTTATGTTTGTTTGTTTGTTTGTTTGTTTGTTTGTTTGTTTGTTTGTTTGTTTGTTTGATGGTGTTTAACGCCACTTTCAACAATATTTCCGTTATATCATGGCGGTCAGTTTTATCGGTGGAGGAAACCGAAGGACCCGGAGAAAACCACCGACCTGCCACAAGTCACTGACAAACTGTATCACATAATGTTGTACACCTCGACCTGATCGAGATTCGAACTCACAACATCAGTGGCACTGATTGCATAGGTAATTTAGATCGCATTGATAATGTAAATGATTAGCGTGCTCGCCTTGATCGCATTTGATTGTTAGATCTTGAAGCTCCGGTCGTCGGGTAAAACCAAAGACCAATAAATTGGTATTATTGTGTTGCTTCTCCCGCAAGCACGCAACAGTAAGAGCAAATGCTGGTTGGCTCGGAATCATGATTATGTGTCCGAGGGAGCGACATGTTTACTCGCGGACTGTTCTTTCTATGAGTTTACACTATAAACATCAAACTAAGCTTGTTGGTCTGGTACAAAGCGGGTATTATCATCATTTATTAAATTGAACTTGTTCTCACCATGATATAGCTGACAAATTGCTGATTTGGCGTTAAACACCAATCACTCACTTCCTTTGTTAATTTGGAGAGATTGCAATTACATTTCGTCGTGTCAATCTTATAATGATACATGTCCATTTTTTTGACAATATGACTTATGGGTATCAGTGACTTTAATTGTCAATGGTGTCTCTCCCTATAGTTTAAACATATTTTATTTGCTCAAATATGCAAAAAGGATAAGACACAAGTTAAACAAACTTATGAAGTCTCCTCCTACATACAATAAGTTACAACATTATTTGATAGAGCATGCATGCATATGAATATTTCTTACATTAATATGTGTAAATTGAAGAAGAACAGAGAATGAAGAAAGGAATTAGAGAAGGAGAGAGAGAGGTTGGTGGTGATGGTGTGTGTGGTTGTTCATTTGGTGAACCACTTAAACAAGAAACCTTTCAGACCTCTTTATAAATTCAAACACGTGCTTAAAAATAATTTTGTTCTGTTCATTTAAAAGAATAGGATTACCACTGGTTAAAAGCTTGAGGTCTATAGCATAGTCATTAGGTAGCCAGCTGAGATTGTGAAACAATTTATATCTCATATTTGCATAATGGGAACAATCAAAGAAGAAGTGATACGAGTCTTCACGATTGGCCCCACAACGACAAGACGGATCTGAGACTATATTTACTTGGTACAAATCATAATTTAAGAAAGAAGCAAAACATCGAAGTTGGGTTAATGCAATATTAAGTTTTCGAGGTCCAATTTCGAAATGTTTAGGAACTTGTCTATTATCTTTCTGTTTTCTTAATTCAGTTTTAAATTTTGCTCCCTATATAAGCCATATAACGAAATATACTGGTTTAAGACAATTTGAGAAGTGTTATAATGTTATATCTCCAATGTTTTTATTCAACTGCCCAAACTTTGACCTCTGATATCTCCATTTCTACAAAAATGGATATGTATCATTATAAGATTGACACGACGATTTGTATATATAATGTTTGCCTCAGGTAACATTATGTGCGATACTTACTCCTGATAAGCTATTTAACTCAAAATATAATGAAATAAAAATATTGACAAATCGTATAGTATTTGTATAGCATTTGTCCACGTGGTTCTTTTGTTAAGTTATGATGAAATTTCGATCGACACATACAAAATACAAACCATCAAAGTATCATTAGGTCAGTGGTTCAATATAGATTTTTCGATATACTTACTTTAGAGTCTTTGTTGAACTACGAAAGTATATAGAAATATCTATACATAAGACTCGACATTTTATAAATTCAATTAATGTTGTTGATTAGGGATAATGTCATTACTCCGACATTCAATACTCCGACAGTCATTACTCCGACACTCAATACTCCGACAGTCATTACTCCGACACTCAATACTCCGACAGTCATTACTCCGACACTTATTACTCCGACAATCATTACTCCGACACTCAATACTCCGACAGTCATTACTCCGACACTTATTACTCCGACAATCATTACTCCGACTCTTAATACTTCGACAGTGACCGATAGTCTTTGCAATTCTGGCGCTTTCAGCAATCCAAATGCAGTACGGGACTGCCCATTTAACTTTAAAGGGGCATGGTTTTTATCCCGGAGTCGGAAGTTTTTATCGTATGCAGCGCTATTGTTTTTAAAGCTTTTCAACGCGGCCCAACAAAATATTTTTTACAAAAGAAAATATTATTTCATGTAGATCTAATAAAAATGCTTTCTCTGATTAGCTTGTTTCTTCGATTCCCGTCATATTTTCCTCAAAATTCAGGATAGCAAAAATACACGGCCTACCTTTTCAAGTTATCAAATCGTCTCATAGTTGATAAGGGTAATAACAAAATTACCGAACTCCGAACAATCTTACAAAGGGAAAGTCAAAACTCATAATTATATAAACAGACAAAATCAGTCAACAACCGGAAAACTGTGAAAACCGTTGAGCAACACCTACCTACCATGGCATTAGATGCGTACGGAATTGGGTTTATTGAAGAGACCTGTACTACCCGCGACCAATACTACGGGTGCATTACAACAGTTTCAGACAGAAATTGCTTCACTAGCATTCGGTCGAACTCATTGGGCTCGTAATTGTGTGTTTTTCCCCCTTTAGATTGTTGTCTGTGCTCCCCGGGTTTGTATATAAAAGGCCAAGATTGGATTTGGTTTTTCGTTGTTGTTATTTTCCTTCACTTCTTTATTGACACCGCACAGGACACTTGTAAACACACATAAAATTAACAAATGTGCCAAGTTTGGTAGTATTCTGTTGGGTGTTTCTCGTGTTATTCAAAATTTGTTGTAAAGCACCATACCAAGAGGATATCCGGTTTTCATATAATTTTCTGGACTGTGTGTATGCATCCTTCAACAAGGGAAAAGTGTCCAAAGTTTCTAATAAAAAGTTCCCATATTTCAGAGCAATATAGTAAAACATGTTAAATGGTATGATCAAAAACATATGTCCTTAAGCGACGTCGCTAAGGAAACATTGACGCGCAGGAACACTGAAAACATAGTTCATCTAAAATTTCGACTATATCTTTTATTTTCGTCAATGAAATAAATATAATAATCAATTACACGTGGTGAATATTGAATATATGATCACTCGTGTCGAAACGCATTCAGATTAAACTCGTGCGCGTAGCAAGTTCCGCACACTCGTTTAATCTGATGCGTTTTGCGGCACTCGTGATCATATTATCAATATCCACTCCGTGTAATTATCCTATAGTTGTTTGGAGTTGCGATTAGATAGGATATGATGATACAGTCCGGGATGCATGGTCGGAATATTAATGAGTGTCGGAGTAATGACTGTCGGAGTTATGAGTGTCGGAGAAATAACTGTCGGAGTTATGACTGTCGGAGTAATGAGACGACCCCGTTGATTATGTATTGGATAAGAAAGAGAAGAACACTATTTAAATTAAATAAATGTGAGTTTGAAACTATCGTGTGCAACCAATTTGTAATGTGCAACTTCTGACATAATCTTGAACATGTTGAAGGCCGTCAGTATTTGGTAGAAGTAGAAATAGAAGTTAGAAAGCACATTCAATATGTCAGCATAAATGATGGAGGATGGAGGCAAATGCAAAAAAAAAATTATTTCTGTAACATACTTGCCTCCCCCATTCCTTGGAGAGCTCTGATACAGCATGTCCCAACATAGCCAACCTCTTCTACAAACAGAGGAAGTAGCATGTTCATCAAGGCAGAATATAAAATACATCCTCCAAAAATTCTGCAAATAAAGCAATAATAAAATCAGTGTTGTAAAGGATCCTTCAATATCTGACAACACAAATGTTAATGTGGCAGATATGGGGAACCCTCTCGATGGAGTTTGTAAGGTTATTTTACAGAAGGCATGACCGTGGACCATGTCCAAATTTTAATAGCTTAAATGATGTAAAGAAATTAGAATGGATTTGCAATTGTGAAAATCACAATATACTAACACATTTGGGTGTGTTCTTGAGAAAACACTGCAGATAGATATTTATTTTCTTTATTTATCTTTGTCTGTGTTTCTCCCCCCCCCCCCCCCCCCCCTTGATGTCTTGCTTCTCTGCCTCAGACACGAGGTGGAATGTCGCAGCTATATATTCTGGACATCTCCAGAAGCACTGTCCCTTGGTATCTGTGGTTGAGTAGCAATATATCTCTATATATATTTGTATATTATTTAACCTTGGAGTTCTGCTGGGGGCACGAGGTGGAATGTTCAATGGAACATATCCATAAGCACCGTCCCTTGGTGACCCTTGCAGATATCCAATGTTTCATCCATAAGTCCAAATATATTATCCACAAACTAAGATATGCAGTACAAGGATTACATTTTTTGTTAGTGTGTGCGATATCGTTTCTTTGAATCTCCTGGATTGCACTTTGGCAGAGATCAGGTACAATAGTAACACATATGCTGTATTACTACTGAGTATAATCTCAATTATTGACATTTACTGTTTATAGCAATGTACTGTCTACTGTATTAATCATAATTGCTGTATTTATGTAACTGCCCCCTGTGGGACCATGATTGGATTAATAAATATTTGAATTTTTGAATTTGAATTTGAATATATATTTTCTAAGGTGTAAAAATCTGGATGGAGTGAGTATACAGATAGTGTAATAGCCAAGCCATGAATACAAAATAATAAACATATGCTTTGTTGATTTCAAAACTGGATTTTTCATAATTTTTTTTTGAAGATTTATAGAAGTCAAACGGACTATGCGCCATATGCTTGTATCTACAAATTAAATACAAATTTATGGACGCCCAAATACACACAAGAAACCATACTGTATATTTGTATATTGTCAATTCATTTCAATTTAATATTTATTTCAAAGATTCAAATAGATTGAATTTGGAAATGAAAAAAAAAGACTTTATATACAATTTTCGTATTTCGTCCCGACGCCAACAAAAATGTTTTTGACAATACCAGTGAGTGAGTCATTGTTGTTTAACGCCAACTCATTAATTTTCAGCTATATCATGGCGACCGTACATAAAGTATACATTGGAGGAAAATGTAGCGTGGTCGTTGCAGTATTATTTCCAACCTTTAATACTGTCATATGATATGCGAACGCGTTTGTTTTATCTCTTATATTGGTTTATATGTTGCAAGGTCACAAGAGGAGCGATGAAAGTCAATCTCAAGCACGACAAGAACAGTGAAAACGCATCCGTTTCTGCAATTGCTGATATCTTTTTGTTAGATAATTTAATATCAGACTCGCCTATGACTTGGCCATATAGTTGTAAGATAATTTAATATCAGACTCACCTATGACTTGGCCATATAGTTGTTAGATAATTTAATATCAGACTCACCTACATGTATGACTTTACCCGGCATAAAGTTGTAAGATAATTTAATATCAGACTCACCTATGACTCGGCCATATAGTTGTAAGATAATTTAATATCAGACTCACCTATGACTTGGCCATATAGTGGTTAGATAATTTAATATCAGACTCACCTACATGTATGACTTGACCATATAGTTGTAAGATAATTTAATATCAGATTCACCTATGACTTGGTCATATAGTTGTAAGATAATTTAATATCAGACTCACCACTGACTTGGTCATATAGTTGTTATATAATTCAATATCAGACTTACCTATGACTTGGCCATATACCTGTAAGATAATTTAATATCAGACTTACCTATGACTTAGCCATATAGTTGTTAGTATAATTCAATATCAGACTTACCTATGACTTGACTATATAGTTATTAAATAATTGTGATCAGACTCACCTATGACTTGGCCATATAGTTGTAAGATAATTTAATATCAGACTCACCACTGACTTGGTCATATAGTTGTTAGATAATTTGATACCGGACTCACCTATGACTTGGCCATATTGTTGTAAGATAATTTAATATCGGACTCACCTATGATTTGGCCATATAGTTGTTAGATATCCGCCAGGTATATGTGTGATGATATATCCTATGTAAAATACAGCGTGTAAAAAACCCACATCTCGTGTGTCCCAATCCACTGTTGGTAACTGTCAATTAAAGAAATTATTATCAATGGTAATAGAAATGTGTACAAAAATAGAAATTAACTCTTAATTACTGAAATTTACAGTTCCTAAATAATGTAATTATTAATGAAACTAAGGTTCTCCTCCCTCAGGCATAGGTGACCTTATCTGATTTTGGCTATCCTGTTTAAGCTCATTGGTTTTATTATTCTCAAAACTTTAAATTATTTGGCTTTCCAATCTTTCGATTTGAGCCTACCTGGTGAAGGTTATTTTGCGCACTAAATTTGATATCTACGCGTGTTTTTTTGCGTCATTATAATATACTGAACCGACGAATAATTTTTAGATGTTTATCTTATGGTATCAAACCAATAATTCACCAATCAGAGCTTAGAACATATACAAAAATAGTTCCTTTCGCTTTGTTGTATTGTGACAAATACTGAATGGAATGGAATAATTAAAATTGATAATTGAAGTTAAATATATAAGGATTATTTTGAGCCCAAATTTGATGCATTTAGTTGTATTTTAATACCACTATGGAGGATTTGATGTTTAAAGTCTTGCAGTGAAATGCCAGGCTATGGAAAACACCTACAGCTGTTTTTGTATATGTTCTAAGCTCTGATTGGTGAATTATTGGTTTGATACCATAAGATAAACATCTAAAAATTCTTCGTCGACCTATAAATATTGAATTTCCCGGGGATGACCGAGCTATTTTTAGAGTAGGTGTTTTCCATAGCCTGGCATTTCACTGCAAGACTTTAAACATCTCCTGATATTTTCACAGAACGTAGAGGAATCATGTACGTTTCAGAAAATATATGGTCTTAGAAAGGTTAAACTTAAGATAAAATAGCCAGGCAGGCTCGAAAAAACACAAATTTAGTAGAAAATGTTAAAGAAATTAATTATAGGTTTCACACCTTAAGCATCACTGTATGCTCAGCACAGTGATGCTTAGAAAACAGATTTCAGCTTTATTCATGAGATAAATACACAAATTACATATTGTGCTGGTAATCAATACAACTGTTTGTATCATCAGTTCTCCTATTCGTGGTTATTGTGTTTATTCAGTTGGTTAAATTTTCGTTCTATTAAATTCGCCACGGTGGTTAAATTTTTGCATGAGAATTCCCTCCATTCGACGGTGATTAAAGACGGAAATTAACCAATTAAAAACCTGTTTGAGGATTTTGTCATTGGTGAAACAGTGGATTACGATATTTCTCCATTCTTGGTAGTTCAATTTTCAAATTTAACTACAATGTACATGTATCTCATATCGTAATCCACTGGAAGCAGAAGGAGAATCTATATAATTAACGATTCGGGATAATCAGAATGGATAAGAAACAGGCTGTTTACATGACTAATTTCTGGAATGTAAACTAAAACTAGCAGGATACATTTGAACAGTTAAAATGATGTTAGTCTATCAATTAAACGCAGTGACCTTTAAAGGGAATTAGATAAATTGAAACTACAACAGCTGTTGAGAAATGTGACTCACTCTCTGAAATCATGTACGGATGAACAATAACATGTGTAAATTGAGTCCAATATTAAACGGTTGATATAATACGTAAGTAAGAAGAGTTTGAAGATACTAAAGGGGCAATCAGAATCCGTATATCGACAAAGAACAGACAAAACATTGGCCAAAAGAAAAAGTACAAAAGGACAAACAACTATCTACAAAACATTCACATAAAACTAAAGATGGAGTAATACGAACCCCCCTAAAGACTGTGTGTGGACTAGCCAAATATCAAATTATGATAAACAAACACTACATTAATGAAGGTTATGGATAGAGTTATGGTGTTTAACGCAACTTCCGACAATATTTCAATTATATCGTGGCGTTCAGTTTTATTGGTGCAGGAAACCGGAGAACCCGAAGAAAACCACCGACCTGTCGCCAGTTACTGACAAACTTGATCACATAATGTATCGAGTACACTCCGCCATGAGCGGGATTCGAACTCACAACGTTAGTGGTGATAGGAACTGATTACATAAGTTGTAAATCAAACTACCATACGATCACGATCACGACGGTTTTTTCTTATAACAATCTGAGTAAAACTTATTATCTATCCCATTCATTTGTTAATGGAACGATCGGAGTGTAACCAAATGCTAAACATTTTGAATACGATGAAAAATAAGAAATAACACACCGTCAGAGCTGTTCCAAAATCTAATCGGTAAATCGTAGAAACGGGGGCAAAATTGATACCTCTAACACCTGTACTTGACCGCTCTCTCTCCCCTTGCTTAGGACAAACAATTCAATAAAAGTGGCGGGGATAAACTAATTTTTTATGGGCCAAAATATCCCTTTAAGTGATATGATACGGTCAAGCAGGCGCGTTACACATGCGAGTAAACTGTTGACTTGGGTGAGCAGCGTACGTAACAATTGCGTTTTTAACACTTACATTCCACATTGCACGAGCGGTTCCTACTTTAGTGTGGGGAGCAAAGTCTAAAATGAGAATAACTGTTACTCCTAAACTAGTTCTCATGGCATACACAAGCATCATTCCTACAGCCGACAATACTGTCACAATATAACGTTTGGGGACATAACAACAGCCCTTTCTACAAGTTCTACTACATCGTCCACATCTTCTATACTTCATCAACTCATCCTCCTCATCGCTTTCATTATCATTTACCTCCTCTTTAATTTGATAATCCATTATGTTCATATGATAGAACCATAGATATTGTTATTAGAGACGACACCATAGATATTGTTATTTTAAAGACGAAACTATAGATATTGTTATTTTCCCAGTTGTTGTATAAAGTAGTCTATAATGTGTATTGAACAAAACAGCTGACATCATGTCTATAATATCATAATCCATATCGAGCTAAGAAAACATACGTGACATTTCCCTGAGGTTCTATATAGGTTTTGTTACGCTTATGTCAAAAGGGGTCAAACAGGTGTTTAACGCCACTTTCAACACTATTTCAGTTATATCGTGGTGGTCAGTTTTATTGGTGGAAGAAGCCGGAGTACCCGGAGAAAACCAACGAATTGCCGCAAGTCACTGACAAACTTCATCACCATGTGAATATAAATTATTTGCATCATTAAACAAATCAAATAATTAATATATAACAAAACAAATGGTGTATACGATCAGTCATGTTTGTACAAAGAGCCAGAACATTAATTCAAGTCAATTGTACACAATGCTGGAGCCACCTCGTGTTGTCTACCAATTGCATTATTTCAGTTATATGTGGTGGTCAGTTTTATAGGTGGAGGAAGCTGGAGTACCCAGATAAAACCACCGACCTGTCGCAAGTCACTGACAAACTTAATGTTGTATCACATAATGTTGTATCGAGTACACCTCGCCTGATATATACTTGTAAAGATTATCTCTGACTCTGATTCTTCTTCATCAAGAAACACACTTGTTATTATTAAAAACTGTGCAGTACGATTTGAACACGATAAAAAAATAAGCATTCCCCCAGTAATACACACAGAAATATGATGTAATCAATATTTATATCCTTTATGACCAATATTAATGTCATCTGAAAATATTTGTAACAATCATCTGTTTCTAAATCGTTTATATGATAAATCGCTTTGATTTCATTTCAGATTAAGGTCGTATTGTTGGCATTAAAACTGAAAATGTCATAAAAAACACGTGCCATAACAGAATTGAAACATGCAGCACAATTTACGTGCATGCATTTTTAGGGGTATCGTGAAAAAGAATATGTTCATATTGGTATTTTACCCCATGTTTTTTTTATGCCTGAAAGTTAGCTGAAACTTTATGATGTGCAAAATACGTTTTTCTCTTCAATGATAATTGAATGACCTGTAAGGGCATTGTGCTCAATTCGAGACACTGACATTGTGCAGATAATGATACACAGCTAAAACAGTGACTTTGCAGAACTACATGTTTATATTAGAAACTCATGTATATATATAATTATATATAGGAGGTAAATCAAAATCTGATGACATATATCCTTAAATAAACTATGTATTTGGTTTATTGCATGGAGACAAGGGGACACAACATTTCATATGTTTGTATTGAAAATGTATGTACAAATAATGTCTTTGTCTGTGCTGTTGTGTAATGTCTGTGTTTGTTATGTATATATTTTGAAAATGTCTAAAAAAAAAAAGAAAAAAAAGAAAGAAAAGAACTACATGTATATATTGATCACAAAATAAATTCCATTGAATTCTGTTTATGATTTAAAGAGTTTTAAAACCCCAAAAATAGTCCACAATACAAAATGTTGCCGTTAAATTCTTTTGAAATTCATTATTTAAAGTTGATAATTATGAAAATGTTCAACTGTAATAAAATACAAAAGGGAGCAATGAAATCATGTAATAAAATTTTGAAAAATCTAGGAAACTCAAAATTATACACTGTCTACATGATTAACAAGTTTAAATATAGAATAAGCTTAGTAAGTAAACTCTCTTTAATATATATACGCTGAAATATTGCTAAGGTTGTCGTTAAACACCAATCTATCAATCTCATTTATATACGAATATATATATCGGTGACTGATATTAGATAAAGAATTTCTCTAACCAACATGGAGAGTCCGTAACAATTTCACTTACTTTTTCAAGACTTTTCCCAAAGTGTATACAAATGTAATACAAAAAGGTGTATTTGACACTCTGATATAGACGGGGCGGTGCACGCTAAAGGTATACAATTCCTGTTTCTTATAAGACACCCATCGTGCTCCTCATAGCCAGGGAAGCGATTATCAATTCTGAAGGGTAACGATTGTTCCAGTAGATTTTTGAAAGTCTTATTATAGTTTTGTTATAACATAAGCTTATCAATTATATCAAGGTTATAATGTATTGTCATAACCCTGCTTTACTGGAAATATTTTTGTAATGATTCATGGCGTTCGTTCGTTCATCGGCAAGTCTGTCCGTCCGTCCGTAACATATGCAATCAATAATTTCATTACTGGACAGATTTCAATCAAAACAGGTTGTATTCGGTGTGCAGTGCCGTACCGTGTAATTATTTTTTATATAGAGTCTGAAGGTGGACACATTAGTTTTCACCATATGTTTTGTTGTAATTTTTACAACTGCAGATTTATTTCTCACAGATACCCACAAAACATGAATAACATTAATTTCATTTGAATAATGAAATATATACTAATTCTTGAACGTGGTATACATTTGTGCACGTTGTGGGCGTGCATATTTTACACAGCAATCCAATTTGATTAAAATCAGAACTAAGTGTTAGAAAAAAACTAAGTACTCTATACATCTTTACTTATTTATCATGTCACTGAAGTACAGAAGAAAAGTACACCCTCTAGTATTAAAATCAAAAGTGAAAAGAACTTCGTGTTTATGGCCTGTCACGTTTTCATATAATTTATTACTTATTAGAGATATCTTATAAATAGTGGAACAGCTTGGCCTTCCGGAGAACCTGACTTCACCCTGATTCTTAGTGAGGTTCGTGTTGCTCAACCTTTAGTTTTATGAATACTGTTTTATCGACTATTGTTTGTCCTTTTGTCCTTTTTTCTCTTGACCATTGTATTGTCTGTCCTTTTGTCCTTTTTTCTCTTGGCCATTGTATAGTCTGTCTTTTTGTCCTTTTTTCTCTTGACCATTGTATTGTCTATCCTTTTGTCCTTTTTTCTCTTGACCATTGTATTGTCTGTCCTTTTGTCCTTTTTTCTCTTGGCCATTGTATAGTCTGTCTTTTTGTCCTTTTTTCTCTTGACCATTGTATTGTCTGTCCTTTTGTCCTTTTTTCTCTTGGCCATTGTATTGTCTGTCTTTTTGTCCTTTTTTCTCTTGACCATTGTATTGTCTGTCCTTTTGTCCTTTTTTCTCTTGGCCATTGTATAGTCTGTCTTTTTGTCATTTTTTCTCTTGACCATTGTATAGTCTGTCTTTTTGTCCTTTTTTCTCTTGGCCATTGTATAGTCTGTCCTTTTGTCCTTTTTTCTCTTGACCATTGTATTGTCTGTCCTTTTGTCCTTTTTTCTCTTGGCCATTGTATAGTCTGTCTTTTTGTCCTTTTTTCTCTTGACCATTGTATTGTCTATCCTTTTCTCCTTTTTTCTCTTGACCATTGTATTGTCTGTCCTTTTGTCCTTTTTTCTCTTGGCCATTGTATAGTCTGTCTTTTTGTCCTTTTTTCTCTTGACCATTGTATTGTCTGTCCTTTTGTCCTTTTTTCTCTTGGCCATTGTATTGTCTGTCTTTTTGTCCTTTTTTCTCTTGGCCATTGTATTGTCTGTCCTTTTGTCCTTTTTTCTCTTGGCCATTGTATTGTCTATCCTTTTGTCCTTTTTTCTCTTGACCATTGTATTGTCTGTCCTTTTGTCATTTTATCTCTTGACCATTGTATTGTCTATCCTTTTGTCATTTTTTCTCTTGGCCATTGTATTGTCTGTCCTTTTGTCCTTTTTTCTCTTGACCATTGTATTGTCTGTCTTTTTGTCCTTTTTTCTCTTGACCATTGTATTGTCTATCCTTTCGTCCTTTTTTCTCTTGGCCATTGTATTGTCTGTCCTTTTGTCATTTTTTCTCTTGGCCATTGTATTGTCTATCCTTTTGTCCTTTTTTCTCTTGACCATTGTATTGTCTGTCCTTTTGTCCTTTTTTCTCTTGGCCATTGTATAGTCTGTCTTTTTGTCCTTTTTTCTCTTGACCATTGTATTGTCTATCCTTTTGTCCTTTTTTCTCTTGACCATTGTATTGTCTGTCCTTTTGTCCTTTTTTCTCTTGGCCATTGTATAGTCTGTCTTTTTGTCCTTTTTTCTCTTGACCATTGTATTGTCTGTCCTTTTGTCCTTTTTTCTCTTGGCCATTGTATTGTCTGTCTTTTTGTCCTTTTTTCTCTTGGCCATTGTATTGTCTGTCCTTTTGTCCTTTTTTCTCTTGGCCATTGTATTGTCTATCCTTTTGTCCTTTTTTCTCTTGACCATTGTATTGTCTGTCCTTTTGTCATTTTTTCTCTTGACCATTGTATTGTCTATCCTTTTGTCATTTTTTCTCTTGGCCATTGTATTGTCTGTCCTTTTGTCCTTTTTTCTCTTGACCATTGTATTGTCTGTCTTTTTGTCCTTTTTTCTCTTGACCATTGTATTGTCTATCCTTTCGTCCTTTTTTCTCTTGGCCATTGTATTGTCTGTCCTTTTGTCATTTTTTCTCTTGGCCATTGTATTGTCTGTCCTTTTGTCCTTTTTTCTCTTGACCATTGTATTGTCTATCCCTTTGTTCTTTTTTCTCTTGGCCATTGTATTGTCTATCCTTTTGTCATTTTTTCTCTTGGCCATTGTATTGTCTGTCCTTTTGTCCTTTTTTCTCTTGGCCATTGTATTGTCTGTCTTTTTGTCCTTTTTTCTCTTGGCCATTGTATTGTCTGTCCTTTTGTCCTTTTTTCTCTTGGCCATTGTATTGTCTGTCCTTTTGTCCTTTTTTCTCTTGACCATTGTATTGTCTGTCCTTTTGTCATTTTTTCTCTTGGCCATTGTATTGTCTATCCTTTTGTCCTTTTTTCTCTTGACCATTGTATTGTCTATCCTTTTGTCCTTTTTTCTCTTGGCCATTGTATTGTCTGTCCTTTTGTCATTTTTTCTCTTGACCATTGTATTGTCTATCCTTTTGTCCTTTTTTCTCTTGGCCATTGTATTGTCTGTCCTTTTGTTCTTTTTTCTCTTGGCCATTGTATTGTCTATCCTTTTGTCCTTTTTTCTCTTGGCCATTGTATTGTCTGTCCTTTTGTCCTTTTTTCTCTTGGCCATTGTATTGTCTGTCTTTTTGTCCTTTTGTTCTCTTGGCCATTGTATTGTCTGTCCTTTTGTCCTTTTTTTCTCTTGACCATTGTATTGTCTATCCTTTTGTTCTTTTTTCTCTTGGCCATTGTATTGTCTATCCTTTTGTCCTTTTTTCTCTTGGCCATTGTATTGTCTGTCCTTTTGTCATTTTTTCTCTTGGCCATTGTATTGTCTGTCTTTTTGTCCTTTTTTCTCTTGGCCATTGTATTGTCTGTCCTTTTGTCATTTTTTCTCTTGACCATTGTATTGTCTGTCCTTTTGTCCTTTTTTCTCTTGACCATTGTATTGTCTATCCTTTTGTTCTTTTTTCTCTTGGCCACTGTATTGTCTATCCTTTTGTCCTTTTTTCTCTTGACCATTGTATTGTCTGTCCTTTTGTCCTTTTTTCTCTTGGCCATTGTATAGTCTGTCTTTTTGTCCTTTTTTCTCTTGACCATTGTATTGTCTATCCTTTTGTCCTTTTTTCTCTTGACCATTGTATTGTCTGTCCTTTTGTCCTTTTTTCTCTTGGCCATTGTATAGTCTGTCTTTTTGTCCTTTTTTCTCTTGACCATTGTATTGTCTGTCCTTTTGTCCTTTTTTCTCTTGGCCATTGTATTGTCTGTCTTTTTGTCCTTTTTTCTCTTGGCCATTGTATTGTCTGTCCTTTTGTCCTTTTTTCTCTTGGCCATTGTATTGTCTATCCTTTTGTCCTTTTTTCTCTTGACCATTGTATTGTCTGTCCTTTTGTCATTTTTTCTCTTGACCATTGTATTGTCTATCCTTTTGTCATTTTTTCTCTTGGCCATTGTATTGTCTGTCCTTTTGTCCTTTTTTCTCTTGACCATTGTATTGTCTGTCTTTTTGTCCTTTTTTCTCTTGACCATTGTATTGTCTATCCTTTCGTCCTTTTTTCTCTTGGCCATTGTATTGTCTGTCCTTTTGTCATTTTTTCTCTTGGCCATTGTATTGTCTGTCCTTTTGTCCTTTTTTCTCTTGACCATTGTATTGTCTATCCCTTTGTTCTTTTTTCTCTTGGCCATTGTATTGTCTATCCTTTTGTCATTTTTTCTCTTGGCCATTGTATTGTCTGTCCTTTTGTCCTTTTTTCTCTTGGCCATTGTATTGTCTGTCTTTTTGTCCTTTTTTCTCTTGGCCATTGTATTGTCTGTCCTTTTGTCCTTTTTTCTCTTGGCCATTGTATTGTCTGTCCTTTTGTCCTTTTTTCTCTTGACCATTGTATTGTCTGTCCTTTTGTCATTTTTTCTCTTGGCCATTGTATTGTCTATCCTTTTGTCCTTTTTTCTCTTGACCATTGTATTGTCTATCCTTTTGTCCTTTTTTCTCTTGGCCATTGTATTGTCTGTCCTTTTGTCATTTTTTCTCTTGACCATTGTATTGTCTATCCTTTTGTCCTTTTTTCTCTTGGCCATTGTATTGTCTGTCCTTTTGTTCTTTTTTCTCTTGGCCATTGTATTGTCTATCCTTTTGTCCTTTTTTCTCTTGGCCATTGTATTGTCTGTCCTTTTGTTCTTTTTTCTCTTGGCCATTGTATTGTCTGTCTTTTTGTCCTTTTGTTCTCTTGGCCATTGTATTGTCTGTCCTTTTGTCCTTTTTTTCTCTTGACCATTGTATTGTCTATCCTTTTGTTCTTTTTTCTCTTGGCCATTGTATTGTCTATCCTTTTGTCCTTTTTTCTCTTGGCCATTGTATTGTCTGTCCTTTTGTCATTTTTTCTCTTGGCCATTGTATTGTCTGTCTTTTTGTCCTTTTTTCTCTTGGCCATTGTATTGTCTGTCCTTTTGTCATTTTTTCTCTTGACCATTGTATTGTCTGTCCTTTTGTCCTTTTTTCTCTTGACCATTGTATTGTCTATCCTTTTGTTCTTTTTTCTCTTGGCCACTGTATTGTCTATCCTTTTGTCCTTTTTTCTCTTGACCATTGTATTGTCTGTCCTTTTGTCCTTTTTTCTCTTGGCCATTGTATAGTCTGTCTTTTTGTCCTTTTTTCTCTTGACCATTGTATTGTCTATCCTTTTGTCCTTTTTTCTCTTGACCATTGTATTGTCTGTCCTTTTGTCCTTTTTTCTCTTGGCCATTGTATAGTCTGTCTTTTTGTCCTTTTTTCTCTTGACCATTGTATTGTCTGTCCTTTTGTCCTTTTTTCTCTTGGCCATTGTATTGTCTGTCTTTTTTTCCTTTTTTCTCTTGGCCATTGTATTGTCTGTCCTTTTGTCCTTTTTTCTCTTGGCCATTGTATTGTCTATCCTTTTGTCCTTTTTTCTCTTGACCATTGTATTGTCTGTCCTTTTGTCATTTTTTCTCTTGACCATTGTATTGTCTATCCTTTTGTCATTTTTTCTCTTGGCCATTGTATTGTCTGTCCTTTTGTCCTTTTTTCTCTTGACCATTGTATTGTCTGTCTTTTTGTCCTTTTTTCTCTTGACCATTGTATTGTCTATCCTTTCGTCCTTTTTTCTCTTGGCCATTGTATTGTCTGTCCTTTTGTCATTTTTTCTCTTGGCCATTGTATTGTCTGTCCTTTTGTCCTTTTTTCTCTTGACCATTGTATTGTCTATCCCTTTGTTCTTTTTTCTCTTGGCCATTGTATTGTCTATCCTTTTGTCATTTTTTCTCTTGGCCATTGTATTGTCTGTCCTTTTGTCCTTTTTTCTCTTGGCCATTGTATTGTCTGTCTTTTTGTCCTTTTTTCTCTTGGCCATTGTATTGTCTGTCCTTTTGTCCTTTTTTCTCTTGGCCATTGTATTGTCTGTCCTTTTGTCCTTTTTTCTCTTCACCATTGTATTGTCTGTCCTTTTGTCATTTTTTCTCTTGGCCATTGTATTGTCTATCCTTTTGTCCTTTTTTCTCTTGACCATTGTATTGTCTATCCTTTTGTCCTTTTTTCTCTTGGCCATTGTATTGTCTGTCCTTTTGTCATTTTTTCTCTTGACCATTGTATTGTCTATCCTTTTGTCCTTTTTTCTCTTGGCCATTGTATTGTCTGTCCTTTTGTTCTTTTTTCTCTTGGCCATTGTATTGTCTATCCTTTTGTCCTTTTTTCTCTTGGCCATTGTATTGTCTGTCCTTTTGTCCTTTTTTCTCTTGGCCATTGTATTGTCTGTCTTTTTGTCCTTTTGTTCTCTTGGCCATTGTATTGTCTGTCCTTTTGTCCTTTTTTTCTCTTGACCATTGTATTGTCTATCCTTTTGTTCTTTTTTCTCTTGGCCATTGTATTGTCTATCCTTTTGTCCTTTTTTCTCTTGGCCATTGTATTGTCTGTCCTTTTGTCATTTTTTCTCTTGGCCATTGTATTGTCTGTCTTTTTGTCCTTTTTTCTCTTGGCCATTGTATTGTCTGTCCTTTTGTCATTTTTTCTCTTGACCATTGTATTGTCTGTCCTTTTGTCCTTTTTTCTCTTGACCATTGTATTGTCTATCCTTTTGTTCTTTTTTCTCTTGGCCATTGTATTGTCTGTCCTTTTGTCCTTTTTTCTCTTGGCCATTGTATTGTCTGTCCTTTTGTCCTTTTTTCTCTTGACCATTGTATTGTCTGTCTTTTTGTCCTTTTTTCTCTTGGCCATTGTATTGTCTGTCCTTTTGTCCTTTTTTCTCTTGGCCATTGTATTGTTTGTCCTTTTGTCCTTTTTTCTCTTGACCATTGTATTGTCTATCCTTTTGTTCTTTTTTTCTCTTGGCCATTGTATTGTCTGTTCTTTTGTCCTTTTTTCTCTTGGCCATTGTATTGTCTGTCCTTTTGTCCTTTTTTCTCTTGGCCATTGTATTGTCTGTTCTTTTGTCCTTTTTTCTCTTGGCCATTGTATTGTCTATCCTTTTGTCCTTTTTTCTCTTGGCCATTGTATTGTCTATCCTTTTGTTCTTTTTTCTCTTGGCCATTGTATTGTCTATCCTTTTGTTCTTTTTTCTCTTGGCCATTGTATTGTCTGTCCTTTTGTCCTTTTTTCTCTTGGCCATTGTATTGTCTGTCTTTTTTTCCTTTTCTCTCTTGGCCATTGTATTGTCTGTCTTTTTGTCCTTTTTTCTCTTGACCATTGTATTGTCTATCCTGTTGTCCTTTTTTCTCTTGACCATTGTATTGTCTATCCTTTTGTCCTTTTTTCTCTTGGCCATTGTATTGTCTATCCTTTTGTCCTTTTTTCTCTTGACCATTGTATTGTCTGTCTTTTTGTCCTTTTTTCTCTTGGCCATTGTATTGTCTATCCTTTTGTCCTTTTTTCTCTTGGCCATTGTATTGTCTGTCTTTTTGTCATTTTTTCTCTTGGCCATTGTATTGTCTGTCTTTTTGTCCTTTTTTTCTCTTGGCCATTGTATTGTCTGTCCTTTTGGCTTTTTTCTCTTGGCCATTGTATTGTCTGTCCTTTTGTCCTTTTTTCTCTTGACCATTGTATTGTCTGTCCTTTTGTCCTTTCTTCTCTTGACCATTGTATTGTCTATCCTTTTGTCCTTTTTTCTCTTGGCCATTGTATTGTCTATCCTTTTATCCTTTTTTCTCTTGACCATTGTATTGTCTGTCTTTTTGTCCTTTTTTCTCTTGGCCATTGTATTGTCTGTCCTTTTGTCCTTTTTTCTCTTGGCAATTGTATTGTCTGTCCTTTTGTCCTTTTTTCTCTTGACCATTGTATTGTCTATCCTTTTGTTCTTTTTTTCTCTTGGCCATTGTATTGTCTGTTCTTTTGTCCTTTTTTCTCTTGGCCATTGTATTGTCTGTCTTTTTGTCCTTTTTTCTCTTGGCCATTGTATTGTCTATCCTTTTGTCCTTTTTTCTCTTGGCCATTGTATTGTCTATCCTTTTGTTCTTTTTTCTCTTGACCATTGTATTGTCTGTCTTTTTGTCCTTTTTTCTCTTGGCCATTGTATTGTCTGTCCTTTTGTCATTTTTTCTCTTGACCATTGTATTGTCTGTCCTTTTGTCATTTTTTCTCTTGACCATTGTATTGTCTATCCTTTTGTCCTTTTTTCTCTTGGCCATTGTATTGTCTGTCTTTTTGTCCTTTTTTCTCTTGGCCATTGTATTGTCTGTCTTTTTGTTCTTTTTTCTCTTGGCCATTGTATTGTCTGTCCTTTTGTCATTTTTTCTCTTGACCATTGTATTGTCTATCCTTTTGTCCTTTTTTCTCTTGGCCATTGTATTGTCTGTCCTTTTGTCCTTTTTTCTCTTGGCCATTGTATTGTCTGTCTTTTTGTCCTTTTTTCTCTTGGCCATTGTATTGTCTGTCTTTTTGTCCTTTTTTCTCTTGGCCATTGTATTGTCTGTCCTTTTGTCCTTTTTTCTCTTGGCCATTGTATTGTCTGTCTTTTTGTCCTTTTTTCTCTTGGCCATTGTATTGTCTGTCCTTTTGTCCTTTTTTCTCTTGGCCATTGTATTGTCTGTCCTTTTGTCATTTTTTCTCTTGGCCATTGTATTGTCTGTCTTTTTGTCCTTTTTTCTCTTGGCCATTGTATTGTCTGTCCTTTTGTCATTTTTTCTCTTGGCCATTGTATTGTCTGTCCTTTTGTCCTTTTTTCTCTTGGCCATTGTATTGTCTGTCCTTTTGTCCTTTTTTCTCTTGACCATTGTATTGTCTGTCCTTTTGTCCTTTTTTCTCTTGGCCATTGTATTGTCTGTTATTTTGTCCTTTTTTCTCTTGACCATTGTATTGTCTAATCTTTTGTCCTTTTTTCTCTTGGCCATTGTATTGTCTGTCCTTTTGTCCTTTTTTCTCTTGGTCATTGTATTGTCTGTTCTTTTGTCCTTTTTTCTCTTGACCATTGTATTGTCTATCCTTTTGTCATTTTTTCTCTTGGCCATTGTATTGTCTGTCCTTTTGTCCTTTTTTCTCTTGGCCATTGTATTGTCTGTCCTTTTGTCCTTTGTTCTCTTGACCATTGTATTGTCTGTCCTTTTGTTCTTTTTTCTCTTGGCCATTGTATTGTCTGTCCTTTTGTCCTTTTTTCTCTTGGCCATTGTATTGTCTGTCCTTTTGTCCTTTTTTCTCTTGGTCATTGTATTGTCTGTTCTTTTGTCCTTTTTTTCTCTTGACCATTGTATTGTCTATCCTTTTGTCCTTTTTTCTCTTGGCCATTGTATTGTCTGCCCTTTTGTCCTTTTTTCTCTTGGCCATTGTATTGTCTGTCCTTTTGTCCTTTGTTCTCTTGACCATTGTATTGTCTGTCCTTTTGTTCTTTTTTCTCTTGGCCATTGTATTGTCTATCCTTTTGTCCTTTTTTCTCTTGGCCATTGTATTGTCTGTCCTTTTGTCATTTTTTCTCTTGGCCATTGTATTGTCTATCCTTTTGTCCTTTTTTCTCTTGGCCATTGTATTGTCTGTTCTTTTGTCCTTTTGTTCTCTTGACCATTGTATTGTCTGTCCTTTTGTCCTTTTTTCTCTTGGCCATTGTATTGTCTATCCTTTTGTCATTTTTTCTCTTGGCCATTGTATTGTCTGTCCTTTTGTCCTTTTTTCTCTTGGCCATTGTATTGTCTGTCTTTTTGTCCTTTTTTCTCTTGGCCATTGTATTGTCTATCCTTTTGTCCTTTTTTCTCTTGACCATTGTATTGTCTATCCTTTTGTCATTTTTTCTCTTGGCCATTGTATTGTCCGTCCTTTTGTCCTTTTTTCTCTTGGCCATTGTATTGTCTGTCTTTTTGTCCTTTTTTCTCTTGGCCATTGTATTGTCTATCCTTTTGTCCTTTTTTCTCTTGACCATTGTATTGTCTGTCCTTTTGTCCTTTTTTCTCTTGGCCATTGTATTGTCTGTTTTTTTGTCATTTTTTCTCTTGGCCATTGTATTGTCTATCCTTTTGTCCTTTTTTCTCTTGACCATTGTATTGTCTGTCTTTTTGTCCTTTTTTCTCTTGACCATTGTATTGTCTGTCCTTTTGTCCTTTTTTCTCTTGGCCATTGTATTGTCTGTCCTTTTGTCATTTTTTCTCTTGGCCATTGTATTGTCTATCCTTTTGTCCTTTTTTCTCTTGACCATTGTATTGTCTGTCTTTTTGTCCTTTTTTTCTTGACCATTGTATTGTCTGTCCTTTTGTCCTTTTTTCTCTTGGCCATTGTATTGTCTGTCTTTTTGTCCTTTTTTCTCTTGGCCATTGTATTGTCTGTCTTTTTGTCCTTTTTTCTCTTGGCCATTGTATTGTCTATCCTTTTGTCCTTTTTTTCTTGACCATTGTATTGTCTGTCTTTTTGTCCTTTTTTCTCTTTACCATTGTATTGTCTGTCCTTTTGTCCTTTTTTCTCTTGGCCATTGTATTGTCTGTCTTTTTGTCCTTTTTTCTCTTGGCCATTGTATTGTCTGTCTTTTTGTCCTTTTTTCTCTTGGCCATTGTATTGTCTGTCCTTTTGTCCTTTTTTCTCTTGGCCATTGTATTGTCTATCCTTTTGTCTTTTTTTCTCTTGACCATTGTATTGTCTGTCTTTTTGTCCTTTTTTCTCTTGGCCATTGTAATGTCTGTCCTTTTTTGATTTACGGCTTCTGATTGCCCCTTTGGTATCTTCAAACTGTTCTTATAAATTTTTAAAGCTATTTTATATAATTTATGTAATATCTTATCTAAAACATTTTAAACACTTTAAAACATTATAACATATATCTTAAATGATATTTATGAAACATTAACCCGGTTCTAATCAATGAAACTTTGTAAAAGTGACATAATTCGTTGATAATTCTGTCATATCTTGCGGTCTTTGCAATAATTGAATTTTTGCTTCCTGGACAAGAATTCTTTTCGACCCTTTTAAGTGATATTTTAACGATATTAAGGATTATATGGGCGTGCTAGGGATTATATGGGCGTGCTAGGGATTATATGGGCGTGATAGGGATTATATGGGCGTGCTAGGGATTATATGGGCGTGCTAGGGATTATATGGGCGTGCTAGGGATTATATGGGCGTGCTAGGGATTATATGGGCGTGCTAGGGATTATATGGACGTGCAAAGTATTTTTTGGATTGTTTTTACAATTAAATTGAAAAGAAACAACATTCGTCACGAGTTGAAAAAATATATGTTAAAACGAGCTTTTAAGAATTAAACTGAATTCTGACCATCTTGAACATAACAAAATTGAAAAATAAATTTAAAAAAAAAGAGAATGGGCCGATTAATTAGTTTTAAATGTTAGACTCATTATAATTTAACGACAAAATCATGTTGTATAGCCATTGTTTTCTTCTGCCCTTTACTGCCATTTTACAACTGTTGTTTATTTTATGCGGCCTTGAAACAAACATTGTGTTGAAATAGACCGTAAATGTCACAACCTCCACTAGAGATATCGTGTTAGAGATATAACTATATACAGGTATGAACCATTAAATAACTTTTTTCTATATTGATACCACAGTAAAAGTATAGAGTTGGGTTTAAATAAAATAGTTATTTCAACCAATTTGATAATCAAATAGATCTTCTTTTTAAAAAAAGGGGGGTGGTCACTTGGGGGAAGGTTGCTCGGGTCAGTGTTTCAGGTCGTTGACTTTTCTGACCACAAACCTAACATCACTGGGCATGGATGTCTGTTTGCGCCCTTTTTTTTTCTTTTTTTTTTAAATTCTCAAAATATTCGACGATGTGTATTATATATCAAACTCGTGAAATAGACTGTGATGTTAATGCTGACAACGATTTACTTCTGAATTAGACGTTGCTTTATATTTTAAGAATTTTAATGATGTCATCCGATGTAAAATACACTCATTTAGATAATAAGGGTAATAACAAAATTACCGAACTCCGAGCAATCTTACAAAGGGAAAGTAAAAACTCATAATTATATAAACAGACAAAATCAGTCAACAACCGGAAAACTGTGAAAACCGTAATGACCCTGACTTGGTACAGGCATTTCTAAAGAAATGGTGGGTTGAATCAGATTTTAAAGCGCCAAACCTCCCGCTCTCAGATAGGGCCCTGAACATAAGTATCCAATTATTGAATGTGTTTTTAAAATGGGGTCCTCCACCAATAAAACTGACTGCCAAAATATAACTGAAACATTGTTGAAAGTGGCGTTAAACACCCTAACCCTTTAAAATATGGTAATCCTTTTAACAGTTTATGATTCAAAGTTTTTGAAGAATTGTCTATGTTATAGACGGTGGCAATATCGAGTAAATTAGTTAATAACATTTTCTTAATCCATTTACATGTATCTGAAATATGGATTCAAAATATCAACTATACGTGTAACTATGACATTTCATACTCAGATTGACTGTCGGATGTCGAGATCAAATTTCTGATGCCATGTTAAATAAACAAAATAAATAAAATATAAATACACCTGTCACATTTATCAGTATTAAATTCCATATCATTATTAGAAAAAAAAAACAAATCGATAAAATACAAGATATATTTCCCAACTGTTTATTTCTACACACAGATTCTCGTATTAATGTTGCTGTTTATTCAATATAATCACGAAAAGTTAATTAAAAAAGTGGGATCCTAGCCTCAGCACCTCCCTATGGCAATTTCAAAACTCTCAATAGCTACATGTATAGACATGCAGTGGAGTTTCCCCCCTTTTCATAATTCCGCATATATACGGAATAAATATGATTTCATTGATAGAGGGTTGATCACTGCTAACAAGGAATCTACTGAAACAAGGATTCCTAGTGGTTCAGCGTAGTCATCATTTACAATGTTTTACGATCGCCACCATAAACTTCGACAACTGTAACAGAATATCTGTTTCACTTTTCAACCGTTACGGAATATGTTTCACAAATGACCACGGATATGTTTCGATTGTCGTAATAACAATCAGCTCCTTTCCTCGTGCATTGCTTATCGCCAGGTTCGTAACAAGAGTAACACAATGGGTGTCACTAGTGGAGCCGGAACAGCTTATCCTTCCATAACACCTTGAGTTCACACCGGTTGTTAGTGGGTTCTTGTTGTTAAATCTTTAGTTTTGTGTAATGTTTTGTAGATCATTGTTGATCCCTTTGTACTTTCTCTTTTGGTCATTGTATTGTCTGTACTTCTTCGATTTACGGCGTCTGATTGTCCCTTTGGTATCTTTTAACTTTACTTATATATGTATACAAGTACACAATGTCATTCCAATAATGAAATGATATAATTGTCACATTTGTCAACGACCGATGTTTTGAATTTCCTTTATTTAATATGACTTTTCTGCATAAAAATTTTACTTTTCCGCAATTTCAATTTTTTTTTCATTCGCAAAATTTAGTTATTTATACATTCCGTTCAAAGGGGTTGTTCATATGTTGTCCTTTGCTCACCACGGGAAATTGGAAGTAGAATTTTGAAGACAGGTTTCTGTATCTAAAACCATATAAACTATTAATACCGTTAAATACAATGGAACAGAAAACACTGAAATGTTCATATTCTGTAAAATATTTAAAACATCTAAGACCAAGGAAGATTTGCCTATACATGTATATATTTATCTCGGAAAATATAAACTCCATTTTACCACAACTCAAATTTTAAAATGAACGAAGAGGTGGGTCTGGAGTTCTATATTGAACACAAATTGAGATCTTTTTAATGTCATTTTTCATATATAAATACAACTAAATTGCAGAAAAGTAAAACAATATTGCGGAAATTAACAAAAATACCTTCTTACAAAATGCGGAAATGCAATGCGCTCGTCGACGACATAATGCGGCGTTAAACTGTTCACTTGTTGTGATTTCTATATCATTTTCACTCTCAAGAGAAAACTCACGTGGTAATAGAAAATGTAAAATATGTCGACATATATGGTCTTATAAATCTACATAAATATTGTTGAGACTGGCGTTAAACACCATTACCCTTATATGTCGCCTTGCCGTGAAAATCGAGTAATTAAAAAACTTATGATGGCACTCCAGTACTTCGATCCGTAACATGTGGATATAAATTCTAAATCTTATGAAAAAATCATGTACAGAATTTCCATCATTTATACATGGATTTTTTTTTATCTTCCAATTGCATTTGTTTTAATTGAAATCGGATATAGATTTAGCATTTTTCTTCTACATACATGCATAAGTTTAAGAATATACCAACTTGGGGTATTACTAATGTAATTTTCAATAGGACTTATCTATAACCACAATCCTGTCCTTTCTTCTCCTCATTCATGACTTACTACACGACACCAGAGAAGCAGGAACTGCTTACCATTCCGGAGCATCCGAGGTCACCCCTGTTTTATAAGGGGTTCGCTTTGTTCAGTCTTAAGTTTTCTGTGTAGTATTTTGCATCTATCATTGTTTGCCCTTTACCTTTTGATCATTGTATTGTCTGTCCTTCGAGTTACGACTTCAGACTAACCTTTTGGTATGTTTTAAGTTTTCTTATAGATTAACACAGAGCTTCTCAAACGCAAGAATGATGCAAAAATCGTATTTGCAATTCCCATATTACAAAGTAAGAACCAAAACAAGTTCCAATCGTTGGAGGGGTCCCTAAACCTGTGCTGGATATCTTAACTCCTCTCTGTAGGCAGTGCCGTCTTAACGCACGGGAACGCAGCGCTGTGGCCCGGGACCCTAACGAACATAGGGACTCCATGCTAATCTATGTATGTTGTGTACGGCATGTTTTTTAATGTCTAAGCACTGATTTTGTTGGAAGTACTAATACAATAATTATATGTTTAATTTTATCGGCATTTACAGTTTTATTCCTGTGAGTGGTTGTGTAAGCATGGGCCCCAGTGCAATGCTTTGCACGGGGGCCTATGTAGTATGATGTTGTGAAGACGGCCCTGCCTGTATGTATTTCTACTACTACTGGTCGTTAATGAACTTACGTTTTTTATTGCATCCTCATGGACCTTCTTGTAAGAGGAATGATCTAATATTGTTATCACAGTTACTCCTAGATTTGTCCTCATAGAATACACAAGCAGCATCCCGACGGCCGTTAATGCCGTTGTCACATAACGTTTAGGTATATAAACACCACACCATTTACAAGAGAGACATTTTGGTCTGTTGATTTTCTTAGTTTTGTCGTCGTTGCTTTTCTTAATTTCGTCATCGTTATCATCGTTGTAATCATCTATTGATTCGTAATTTTCCTTATTATCCACAAATTTAATTTTGTCGAAAATATTGTCCATATTTTTCCTTTATATTTTCTATTTTAGACGACTGTACATATCATAGATACATACTTATCTGATCAACAGAAAATATATATCTACAGTATATATGTATATCAAAGCTAAACAAATTTAACATCTGTTACTATCTCTCATTGTCTTCCTTCCTATTGTGTATATTCTACTGAACAAAATGTCAAAATAAAATGGAAAATCATATTATCTACGACACGTCATAGTATTGTCACAATGATCATAATTATATATAGGTTTACGTGACTAAAATAATATATTTTAAATTACAAACTTTTAAGTACTTAAATCAATTTAATGAAATAGTTAAAAGGAAAATTTGGTAGATATTGAATTAAAATCAAAATGTTATATGACCCTTGAACCAAATGAACCGTAATTTTGACCCTTGAACCAAATGAACCGTAATTTTGACTCTTGAACCAATTGAACCGTAATATTAAAATTGAAAATTGTCTGAGTAAAATTTTTCGCTATTTGATTATCTGCTATCATGCACGGATTTTTTGTATGAGATATTGTACAGAATCTTGCGTCCAAATACTCGGACCATAAAGTAGTTAGCATAATCTTTTATACAAGGCTTGGTTGGGTTGATTACTATATCCTGACTACCAGACCTATTAGGGGAGGGGAGAAGGGCAGATAGTCTACAACAAACTGACTGGTGAAAACCCTGGCCTTAGAAACCATAATACTTCTTCAAGGTGTGTTTAAATCAGCCGTGTTAGGCTTGCAGTCAGAAATAAACGACATCAACCACTCGTACACCCGGCCTGACCCCCTTTGATATGCTCTGGACATACCAGAAAATGAATTCCAACAACAAAATACAGGTATGGAGGAAATTTAACCCTCTGTTTATAAAAATAACAAATGATCGTGGCTACTGGTACAGTCAATATGTAGCCATTATAATACATGTAGATATGTTAAATTATTCGAAAATGTAATTTTTTCATTGTTTACTTTGGCCGTAGGTTCATGGCTAAATATTTGCTATGAAGGTCTATTAAGGTTATTCAACCTCATGTTCGAAATTAATAAATAGAGAATGTATTTATTATCGATGACATACAGAAAAGTCAAATGATATGAATTTAATCCCTGGGGCGACGAGTTGTAACATCTATTTTACTGTTTTAAAGCAATTTAATATAGTTCAATACCATTTTTGAAATGAATACAACGCTTCAAAATACATATAAAAACTGAAAATTTAATTTTCGTTAAAACACCCTAAAGAATATTATAGCTCCTTGATAACTAGACTAAATAAGGAACAATATATCATCTCAATTACATAAACATGTCATTGTAAAATGAATGCATTCCTTTCCTTTGATCTTTTTATGGTTTATATCCTCTTCTTCTTCCACTAATTTGCAAACCACCTCTGATGCATTATCGCAAATGACTATATACACATGCCCAATGGAAACATCTTTCCAACCAACTATTTACAAATGTTAAAAACAATCGGGGTGGTATATACAATTTAAACTGGCATGTCTAATATATGGCAACTGTCTGGAGGCTGTCTTTGAATCCTTCCAATGTGGAGGCAGTTACGACAGCAGTTGGTAATTCGTTCCATAGACGGATTGCTGATGGAAAAAATTATTGTTGGTGACTTTGTATCCTCGAACCTGGTGTCATGTCCTCTAGTTGTTAGTGCTACACCCCTCGGTATAAGATATGGCTCTGGTGAAATCGCAACAAGATGGTTTACAATGCGATAGAGCATGATGACTTTTGCTCTCTTCCTGCGTTGTTGTAATTCAGTCCACTACAGAGCTGCTAGCATCTGAGTTACACTACTGGTGGTTCTATAATCCCCAGTAACAAAACGTGCTGCTCTTCTTTGCACCATTTCCAATTCTCTTATGTTTTTCTGTGTAACTGGATCCCATATTATACAGGCATACTCCATAATTGGTCTAACTAGAGTCGTATAACATTGTGCCTTGATTTTACTAGGACATGAGCTGATGTTTCTGCTCAAGAAAGCATTGATGTTGTTCGCCTTCTTAGTTACTGTGCCTATGTGATGGTTCCATGATAAATTATGGCTGATGTTAAGGCCTAGGTACTTTGCATCCTTAACTAACTCCAATGTTTTCCCATGTATGGTATAATTCTTGGCAATTGGCTTCCTTTTGTTTGTTACATGTAGTACCTCACACTTATCAGGATTGAACTGCATATGCCAGGTGTCTTCACATTGTTGCAAATTATCAAGGTTTTTTTGGAGTAAGATGGTGTCCTCCTACTTACGTATCTTTCTGTAAAGTAATCTAGCCGTAGATATCACAAATTCAGGCAGGTCGTTAATATAGATGAGAAATAGAAGCGACCCCATTACCAGAATGTAAGTAACAGCTAAGAACTATGAATATGAATAAGAATAATAATACTTTATTGACCAATTAAGGACCCACAAGGGGCATAGCAATTACAATGATTGACAATATGGAATACATACATACAATGTGCATAATAACAACAAGGAAATATTGATAATGCCATATAAGCCACCAGTGCAATTTGTTTGAATAATATAGTTTATATATTGCACACTTTAAATCTGGGCTGTAGTTCTATTACTCACAAAGATGTGATATTACATGGCTTCATGTTACAAATCATTTATACCACGGTTTTCCGAGTTAAACGACCAAGCAATGCAATCGAACGCTACGCTTCGCGTTCGGTCGTTTAACCGTTTAACTCAGGAAAACCGTAGTATAAATATTACTTTTCTTTCATTTTTTTAAGTGGCTATGTTTAGTGTAACATGTTGCGTTCCATCAGATATCATCAACATGACAATAACAAATGTATTTTTTCAACGGAAAATATCTTCCTCATCTTATCGAGTATCGAGTAAAAACATAAAGAACGCACAAGTTCCTTAACGGTGTCTGTGAAGTTAATATTATTTAAACAGAAAATTGCTATTTGTTACTTTTGTATAAACATGACTGAAAGGAGGAGAAGATACAACATTCATATATTACTTTCCCCACAACGCATGGTCAAGATTACTTGGATAGTACGACTTTGACTTGAAATCTGTGGCATAAAAACCTGATGCGAATATTATATAGTATAAAAATTTGTCTATAAATTGTTATTAATCTGAAGATGGGAATGACATTCACCGTTAATCGCTCCATTCACTACCTGTAGCTTCCCGATCAAGGACCGTATATAATAATTTCCGCCTTTGTCATATTATATGCACCTGGATTTTTTTTCGAACTACCTAAGCGGTCAGCGTCGCCGTTATTTTGAACAGAAAATTATCGTGAATTGTTTTACATAACATTCCACTTCCACCGTCATATTAAGGCAAGATCTATTCATGTCTTAATGGATCCCGGGCGGCATCCGGGAGAAAATTTATGATTAGCCGTAAATATTTAATTTTTTACGCAAATATCACGCAGTATTCTGTATATTGATATATGGTTCATATAGTAGTATTCTCATTACAATCCATGTTAATGAAGATTGGTGAAGCACAGGCACTTGTTTCATTCAAAAAATATATGCCCCCTCCTCTTCCTTACTTCAAGGTAAACATCTACCCTTTTCCCCTTCCACACTTCGCCTCAATATTTTTCGCTTATTTGTGATCCTTTCGCTGACCCAATTATATCGTTACACTCCCGAGATATTTCTCTTTTCGACTGCCACATTTAAATATACCTACCCGGCCCCCATCAGACGAATTGGACAAGAATAGTCAGCGAACGTGGGTTAGTGAAAATTTCAGTCATTGAAACGGATACAGCCACTTCCGGTTTGCGCTGGATTTTTCATATGCATTCGGAATTCTCTAGACCGGCCATGTGTAACAATGCCACATGATCATCTCCTCTCAAATGTAAAGTAAGCCTTTAAAATACAGATAATTGTTCCAATGCAGATTATAGAAATATGTTCAACTCCAAATTACTGACATTTGATTTTTATAGCACCTTTTTTAAGTTTTCTAAATCAATTTAAACTGGACCGGAAGTGGCTGTATCCGTTTCAATGACTTAAATTTTCACTAAGCCACGTTCGCTGACTATTCTTGTCCAATTCGAGGATCACAAATAAGCGAAAAATATTGAGGCGAAGTGGGGAAGGGGAAAAGGGTAGATGTTTACCTTAAAGTAAGGAAGAGGAGGGGCATATATTTTTTGAATGAAACAAGTGCCTGTGTGGTGAAGTCTGGGAGTACACTATAACAGAGTGACAAAACGAAAGTCGAATCTTATCGTAAACATTGCATTTTTGCACAGTAAACTGCTTTGTTTCAATGTTAATCTTGAATTTTCCCTAAAAATTTTTTTATCATTTTTATGACATATGTTTCATATTAAAATCAGATTTTTGAAAACATGTCTGGCTTGTTCTTCCATGTTTGTTGTATCAATTTTTACTTTCCATAAGGGTTAATGATATATTTTTGACAATAATGTTTTACAATTTTATCTTGATCGTCCTATTAATTATATTCATAAGCCATATATTTGTAAAATGCGTATATCAGCGCATAATCTTAATATTGAAACTGGAAGATTCTATAGTTTAAATCGTCATGAAAGAGTGTGTAGTATGTGTAACTTAAATGTTGTTGAAGATGAATATCATTTTATTTTACAGTGTGAAAAATATATTGATGTAAGAAGAAAATATCTTAAGAAATATTATTGGCAAAGGCCGTCATGTTTTAAATTAGTACAATTACTGTCTGTACCTGATATTAAAGAACATAACAATCTTGGTAAATATTTGTTACTAGCTGAACAAATTCGCAACGCTTAGTTTCATTTCATTTCATTTCGTATTATTGTATTATGCTCCGCTGTTAGTATCTTAATTGTATTTGTATTTTCACTGATGCATTGAATAATTGTATATTGTATGTTTATTTCTGTAAGCAGTATTGCTTTTGAATAAAGTATTTATTTATTTATTAATGAAAAAAGAGTATAGCAATTTACTGCAAGAAACTATGCGTAAATGGCGGGAAATTATGACATTTGTAAGGTCAGATTGGTTGATGAAATTACTTCCGGTTCATCCCAAACACGTGTAATATCGCCACAGACAAAAACAAGTAAGTGTACAACAATTGTCAAGTCAGAAAAGACACATTATTAAAAGTACACAACAGAAAAGAAGGTAAAAGAAAACGTATAAAGTTATGTATTGCAATTTTAGATATGAAAAGTGTCTATTGAAGCCATGAAAATTAGTTCATGAATTATTGAACGAGAAAAAATATAATGGCAAATACGCATATTCTTTTTAAAATCTATGAATGCGGTCTTCATTGACTTCAGTGTGGAAAGAGAGAGTGGTAATATTCAAAACACACCACCCACTACTGGCTTTTCTGAATTATAACCTGACACTGACAGCATCTCCATCTATGTCGACTATGATCTACATAATAAGGGAAACAAGACAGTTCGGCACCCGTTGAAAAAGACAGTTCGGCACCAAGACATTTCGGCACCGTTGAAAAAAAGTGTCAAATCGTCACCGCATTTTCTTTCAAATATAAATTAGGTAAAATTTATATTGAATTGTTCATTTTTATCTTGATTTTTTTTTGTGCCTCATCAGTCACAGGGGGGGGGGGGGGGGGGCTAGGTGCGTCCGAAAAAAAAAAAAAAAAAAAAAAAAAAATACTATATAATACTACAAGGGGGCGAACTCACATGCTTCCATTTTTTTAAGTCGTCGTGTTAAATTGATCGTAACTTCGGAACGCCTTAATATTTTCAAAAAATGTTTCCACCAGTCGAAAGTCAAGTAATTTTCCTTTCCAAAGAGACCCCAATTGTTAGTGTAGGCCTCCGAACTACTGAGGTATCATACACGAACCAAAACAAAACGGCGTGAAAATCCGAAGTCGTACAAACGCTGGGATGACCACTTCCCGTTAGAACTCTCTCAATTTTCATGTCTATGGCGTTTGTCAAGAATGCAAATGGGATTTCTTTCAAAAACAAACTTAAAGGACATATAAATTGGCATAAGGTAAGAAATTTTATCATAATTTGAATGAATGAAAGTATTTAGCTAGTCAAAATGACTCGTTTACGCATGGGAAAGTCTGTACACAGATGGGAAGTGGTCATCCCAGCGTTTGTACGACTTCTGATTTTCACGCCGTTTTGTTTTGGTTCGTGTATGATACCTCAGCAGTTCGGAGGCCTACACTAACAATTGGGGTCTCTTTGGAAAGGAAAATTACTTGACTTTCGACTGGTGGAAACATTTTTTGAAAATATTAAGGCGTTCCGAAGTTACGATCAATTTAACACGACGACTTAAAAAAATGGAAGCATGTGAGTTCGCCCCCTTGTAGTATTATATAGTTTTTTTTGGGGGTTTTTTCGGACGCACCTAGCCCCTGTGTCATCAGTGATATATAGCAACAACCAAAATTATGAAGAAAGCAGGGTGAACAGGGCAGGGTAGAAAATTCTTCTTGCAAACCCCAAAAAGCAAAATAGACAAAAACCATTCGTATGCAATTTTTCCTTATAAAAACAACAACCATGTTTTTTATGACTTCTGAGATTAATCAGAAGGGTCCGCCAGTTCGAAAGACGTGATTAAAATAAACAAAAAATGTTTTCTTTACGCAGAGAAAATATTATATGTTACGCTTTGTTCAAATCAGAAATAACCGTTATGAAAACAGATTAATCTTTTTACTGTTGGCGAATAAGAATATTGTATTTCCATAATTGGAAGTTTTGTACGTAAAATCAAAGAAAAAAACACAAGTGCCGAACTGTCTTGGTGCCGAAATGTCTCACACAGGTGCCGAAGTGTCTAGCATTTCTACATAAGGCATCCATTTTCTTAGTCCACAGGAATCTGAAATTTTATCAATAAAATAAGGTCAAGCGTTGTAATTTACTATCCACATATCTTTACTATCAATGCTATACATGTATATATGGACAGGAGTGCAATGCCAAAATGGCTATTTTTTTTTTTTTTTCCCTATAGTCAGGATTTTATAAATTCCCTTACATCACCACCTGACTAGGGTGTGACAGGAGTTTTCAAAAATAAGTTTTGTGACTACATTGGTTTTACATTTTGATAAACAAAATAAAGAAATAATAATATATAATAGTAATAAACACTTTCATTCATCTTTCACACACACTCTCTTACCATTTTGTTTTTCTAAAATATTTGATTGCTCCTGACATTTTGTACTTAATCAAAAAAGCTGAAAAAAGAATCTCATCACTATATGAATCAAACAAACAAAAAATATTATGATTAGTTGAAAATATATTGTAAGGGGGGTCCACATTTTTTCAAATGCTAAAATGGTATTGTTTTTCTTTGATATATATTGTTCAGTGAACGGTACCACATAATTTTATGTTTAAATTCTGCAATATTTAGCGTTTGTTCATTGAGTTTGCACTTGAAGATGTAATTTTTTGCAATAATTGAAATCAAATTAACAAGAAGATCCCCTGACTCAAAACCAAAGAAATATTCTTTTTTGTCAAAAATCAAATTCTTGTAATATTGTTTTAATTGTTTTGACAAAGATTTGAGAAAAATTTGTGTCACAGGACAGTCAAAGAATAGATGTTCAATAGTTTCATCATGAATTTTGCAAAATGTACATAAATTAGTATTCTTGAGCTTTATTTTATGTAAAAAGGAATTGGTAGGAATGATCCTGTGTAACAATTTAAATTGAAAATTTTGAAGATATGAGTTTCTACAAGATTTTTTTAAAATAATAAAATATTTTGACCAATTTGTTATTTCACAATTAAGAAGTTTTTCCCATTTGGAAAATTTTTCTGTTGGTAAAGAAATGATTGCATTCACAAGATCTTTATAAACAAACCTAACATTTTTACTATGAACTATTCTTTCTAAATAGGCATCCTTTTTACTAAGTATGTCGAAATTTACATTTACACAGTTTTCCTTCAGATGATCTTTGATGTACTTGGGAACATTTGACACCAGACTATAATACTTCAAAAAATTATTGGTATTCAGTTTATTTCTAGTCGGTTCAAAAGTATAAAAATTACCAGAATGTGGGTCAATAAGATCACATAAATACTGCACATTATGTTCTATCCATCTAATATAATAATTTAAATCAGTTACTGGTACAAAATGACTATTTTGTTACACTCGACTACAGCACGATTTTCCTTTAGACTCTATCATTTCACCATTTGACTTTCACGTGACTTCGAGAAAACTACGATTACCGCAATGTATCATGCGAGATGATTTGCATATATATATGATCTTACCTTGTCCAAAATGAGAGTGGGGGGGGGGGGACAAACAGTTCCATCTACAGCTCAAATCATAGCAGAAGGAAATAATACAAAATGTGTTAGAAAGAAAAGATTCAATGGCAGTATTACCTTCGGAAAGTGCATGTTCTATGTTCTCCCCCCTCCCCCCCCCCCCCCCCCCTCATTTTGGACAAGGTAAGATCTTATATATATATGCAAATGATCTCCCATGATACATTGCGGTAATCATAGTTTTCTCGAAGTCACGTGACAAATGTTTGAACGTGAAAGTCAAATGGCGAAATGATAGAGTAAAGGAAAATCGTGCTGTAGTCGAGTGTAACACCACTTTCTGAGGGTAAGATGATTATGAATGAATAGAAAAATGATTGGTGAAGCGATTTATATAAGGGTTTCAGATAGAAAATAAAATCCGATAGCCTCGAAACGTGGAAATGTGCCGACCCAGAGTTGGAGTGGCAAGTCCGCTGTTTTCCTTATGGAGAGCGCTCTGACGTCCCATGGCTCCAGCAAGTCGAACAAAAAGCCGTCGGACGGCAGAGGAATCACGGACTACCCTTTTCTATCATCACTCACGACACTGGCAACTAATCTCGTTGAGATTAGACTTCCGAAGACATTTTCTGCTCTGCATCTCCAGCCTAATCTCGCCACAAGCACTATCAAAGGTATTCTGGGAATTTAAATCTGACCCCATGACCCATTGAATGATTCATGCTTGCAAGGACTTCTGTCAGTTGACCCCCAGATTATAGTGAGAGTAATTGGAGCGTGATCAGTCTTGGGTTACCAACAATGATGTCATAATGTTTAAGAGTAAAATGGAAAACCGAATAATACCTCATCATGGAACACTTCCAAAATTCAATGGTTAGGGCATACTGCTATATTATTCTCGTTTTCATTTACAGTATTCAGTAAATCATAAATGACTGATACAGTATTAGTGTTGGGAGGTGGTGGAAGAGAGCATGTGTTGTCATGGAAACTGGCACAGTCATCAAAGGTCAAACAGGTTTACGTAGCACCAGGGAATGCTGGGACGTCTAAAAAAGAAAAAGTAGATAATGTTGGTAAGTGCTGTCATGGAAACTCTTGGTGTGTGGTTACTACCAAAGGTCAAACTATGGAAAGCAGGGATACCAAAAAAAGCAGATAATGTTGAGGGTGGGTGGGGTTGGGTTGATGGTGTTGATATAAAGACTTATCAAAATGTCAAACAGGTTAACATGGAACAAATAATTTTTAAGGACTTTTCAACTTGTTTATAATCTCAAATGTATTATAGCCATAGAAATACCCATGTGTGTATCAAGAGACGAGACGAGATTGTGATTTAAACAAAAGTCAACACAGCCTCATGTTCTGTTATTGATTTAGTGCACTTTTTTTTATAGATTCTTGTGTCTGTTTATGACTAGAACTTTATGGTGTGGAGTTGTTAGTCTGTTAATTATACCTGCTATTTTTATGCCCCTGCGACGAAGAGTCGGGGGGGGGGGGGGGGGCATATTAATTTACCCCTGTCCGTCCGGATATAAATACATGGTTTGTCCGGCTATCTCCTCCTACAGTTTTGGAGCTACAGCTTTAATATTTTGTAGGATATTTATACACATAATGGAGGTGTGCATGTCCACAGGATTTTGATTTTCATCAAATATTTGATAATGACAGGTAGTTGGACTTGCTCATTTTTTATGTCCCCGTGATGAAATGTTGGGGGGGGGGGGGGATTTTTGTCAAATATTCACAAAATGACAGGTAGTTGGACTTCATTTCCTTCTTATGGTCAGGTGGGGGCATCATTTGTGTCTTACAGACACACTTCATTTTTAGAAAATCACTCCTAACAAAACAACTTTGTCCATAATTATCAAGTGCGGGGGCATACTTCTTTTCTGGTTCTGAATTTCAAATAGGATTAGGGGTTATGGTGTTTAATGCCACTTTCAACAATATTTCAGTTATATCGTGGCAGTCAGTTTTATTGGTGGAGGAAATGAAGTACCTGAGCCTTCTTATCTTTTTGGGGGGTTAGGATTAGAGTTATTGTGTTTAACAACACTTTCAACAATATTTCAGTTATATCGTGGTGGTCAGCTTTATTGGTGGAGGAAACCAGAGTACCTGGCGAAAATCACAGACCTGCCACAAGTCACTTACAAACTTTATCACATAATGTTATATGGAGTACACCTTGCCTGAGCAGGATTCGAACTCACAACGTTAGTGGTGATAGGCACTGATTGCACAGGTAATTTTAAATCCAACTACCATTCAATCACGACCATGACAGCCCCTCTGTATTTCAAATAAAAATACTAAAATGTACAAGTATTACATTTTATAAGCTTGCATGGTTTTTTTTTTATAATTTTTGTACTTTTATATTCTTGCCAAAATTTTAAAACAATTTACAGCAATTACGGTATGATTTTTTGTCATTACATCAATGTTTTATATATTTACAGATTTGAGTGTCAAGGATTTTGATTCTGTAGTGACATTTTGTCAGACAAACAGTGTTTCATTGGTCGTAGTGGGACCAGAGGACCCTTTGGCTGCTGGGATAGCTGATCATCTGCAAGAAAATGGTAACATTTTTATTAAAAATAAATTTCTAACACAGTTCTCGAAATGAAAATTTTAATTTACTGGTCCGAATAAATTCTTGAATTTATTATTATATAGCTCTAAATAAAAACTGAAAAATTTACTGGTCCGAACAAAGTTTTACTGGTCTTGGGCCGGAGGACCGGTGCTCATCATGAGGACTGCTAATATGTTTTAGATTTTTAGAAAATATGGGGGGAAAATGAGAATACAGTTTGGATTAGTTTATAACTCTTATTGTTAGAATAAAACAGCTCAAACTGAACCAAAATGATAACTTTTTTAAAATTTTAAGTCTGATTTTAATGGGAAATGTTTAACATAGGGCCTTACATGAAAACAAATAAACTTGATTGAACACAAACTGCATGAATAATCAGGTGAGCAATACAGGCACGGATAAAACTCTAGTATAATAATGATACAATTTAATAGCATTGGCTGTAAAATCTTAATATCATCAAGAAAACATGACATTGGATATCATGTGCTGGTATAGATCTTACATGATTTTATGATGATGGCTGTAGAGATATATCTCAATATTACCATGGAAACAGGGAATTGGATATCATGTATTGGTATAAATATGACACGATTTTATGACAACGGCTGTAAACGGCATTAAACAGCAACTATCCATCAATGCTAGATATTACCATTACTAACAATGGAGTAGTGAAATTGCTAAAGAATCTTGATGCAAGCAAAGCTACTGGTCCTGATGAAATCTCAGCCAGGCTATTGAAAGAATTTGCAACTGAATTTGGCTCAGTATTAACAGATATTTTCAACAAATCCATCAAACAGTGTGAAGTACCAAAAGACTGGAAACAGGCAAATGTTATCCCAGTGTTCAAGAAAGGAGAGAAATATCTAGCTAGTAATTACAGACTAGTGTAACTAACATGCATATGCTGCAAGATCCTGGCGACCGTTTCACTTAAGTGATCGTAAATCATAAGTCTAAGATCACTCTTACGATTTCCTTACGTGCACGTATATGTGCGTTTCACTAAACTAGTCCTAATCTTAAGAATTATGGCTTACGACTTGCGACAAGTAACCTCTCCTATAATGGAGGGAAAAAAAGAAATCATATCCTATCTCGGAAACTGATTACATTAAAGTTCACATTGGGTTACTGTAATTAAAAATTTTAAATTATTTAATTAGAAAGACAGTGAAATTTTTATTTTCCATTTGATTTGGTACACCAATTTGATCCGTTTTTGTTTAGGGTGGTCGTACTTGAGAAATTAGCTCAATAATTAGTAAGTTTTCTTTTCCTTGGTTATATCTATGCAAATTTCTTTATTAAAAGTTTGTTAAATTACATGGAATATTTGGTTGTTAGCATTTATATTGAATGTTTTGCTGGGACTTATTTAAAAAAAAAAACACCATCCCACCTCTTAATTTATGTTTATACATATGTTTAAATGCGGAAACAATAGGCGGACTCTGTTGACAAAAAAAATGATTATTTTTATAGTATTGATACGATTTGTGAAAAATATTGATATTGATTGATATATGTGTTTATTGAATTTATCATTTCTGGCAATACAAGTTATACCTATTGGTTTGTTTTCAATTCACCCCTTGGTGATAAAAAAAAATCCTTCACATTTTATATCTAACTAATTCTTAAATAAATTTGCTTTAAGGAATTTTAAATAAGAAATAAATCAAAGCTATTAGGAAAAAATGTATTTGTTAAGTGTAAAATGTTACCACACTTATTTCATAGAATAATGTTTGGATAAATTACATGCTATATATGTAAGGAGAAAATTAAAAAATGTTACCATAAATTTGACAATACATTCATATTCCTACTAGGTATCCCATGTTAATAAAATATGATGATATTAAGTAAATGCGGACGAAAAAGAAATCATATTAAGACAAACAATAACACGTATTTGTTTCAATGATTTTATACAAGTCTCAACATAAAAAAAAAAATTGTAGCGTTGCATCTAATATTTATTGCTCGCTTCAGTCGATCAGTCCTAATGCCTGCATTCAAAAACATCTTTCCTTCAAATGAAATATAGAGAGGTTGATATCACATAAGGCATTAACAATTTTATAACTATATTTTTGAAGATAAAAATTTGATGTCCAATATAGTCTAAAAAATATTTTATTTTGCTCGATGTCAAAAAAATATAAGTCTGAAAAACACCCAACAACAAAATTGTGTTCAAAAATATACATTCAATAAAAAACGATCCGAAGAATCTTCAAGAAATGTATGCAGTGCAGATCTAAAAGACAGCCTTGGAAAAGAAGAAAATAAGGAAAATAACAATTTTTGATGTTTGAGATTATTATTATTATAAAAATTGTAGCAATTATGAAATTATGTTTATTCAACCCTATTAGATCATAAAGACAAGCTATATATGCAAATATACATTTTTATGAAAAACAAGAAGCAACATAAACATTCAAGATGCTTGAGCATGTTGAAACTAAAACATGACATAAAACTGCTGGTATATGAACACTACCAAGTAAAAGACATGATACTAAAACATGACATAAAACTGCTGGTATATGAACACTACCAAGTAAAAGACATGAAACTAAAACATGACATAAAACTGTTGGTATATGAACACTACCAAGTAAAAGACATGAAACTAAAACATATCATAAAACTGCTGGTATATGAACACTACCAAGTAAAAGACATGAAACTAAAACATGACATAAAACTGTTGGTATATGAACACTACCAAGTAAAAGACATGATACTAAAACATAACATAAAACTGTTGGTATATGAACACTACCAAGTAAAAGACATGATACTAAAACATAACATAAAACTGCTGGTATATGAACACTACCAAGTAAAAGACATGATACTAAAACATGACATAAAACTGTTGGTATATGAACACTACCAAGTAAAAGACATGAAACTAAAACATGACATAAAACTGTTGGTATATGAACACTACCAAGTAAAAGACATGAAACTAAAACATGACATAAAACTGTTGGTATATGAACACTACCAAGTAAAAGACATGATACTAAAACATAACATAAAACTGTTGGTATATGAACACTACCAAGTAAAAGACATGAAACTAAAACATAACATAAAACTGTTGGTATATGAACACTACCAAGCAAAAGACATGAAACTAAAACATGACATAAAACTGTTGGTATATAAACACTACCAAGTAAAAGACATGAAACTAAAACATGACATAAAACTGTTGGTATATGAACACTACCAAGTAAAAGACATGAAACTAAAACATAACATAAAACTGCTGGTATATGAACACTACCAAGTAAAAGACATGAAACTAAAACATAACATAAAACTGCTGGTATATGAACACTACCAAGTAAAAGACATGAAACTATAACATGACATAAAACTGCTGGTATATGAACACTACCAAGTAAAAGACATGAAACTAAAACATGACATAAAACTGCTGGTATATGAACACTACCAAGTAAAAGACATGAAACTAAAACATAACATAAAACTGCTGGTATATGAACACTACCAAGTAAAAGACATGAAACTAAAACATGACATAAAACTGCTGGTATATGAACACTACCAAGTAAAAGACATGAAACTAAAACATAACATAAAACTGTTGGTATATGAACACTACCAAGTAAAAGACATGAAACTAAAACATGACATAAAACTGTTGGTATATGAACACTACCAAGTAAAAGACATGAAACTAAAACATAACATAAAACTGCTGGTATATAAACACTACCAAGTAAAAGACATGAAACTAAAACATGACATAAAACTGCTGGTATATAAACACTACCAAGTAAAAGACATGAAACTAAAACATAACATAAAACTGCTGGTATATGAACACTACCAAGTAAAAGACATGAAACTAAAACATGACATAAAACTGCTGGTATATGAACACTACCAAGTAAAAGACATGAAACTAAAACATAACATAAAACTGTTGGTATATGAACACTACCAAGTAAAAGACATGAAACTATAACATGACATAAAACTGCTGGTATATGAACACTACCAAGTAAAAGACATGATACTATAACATGACATAAAACTGTTGGTATATGAACACTACCAAGTAAAAGACATGAAACTAAAACATAACATAAAACTGCTGGTATATAAACACTACCAAGTAAAAGACATGAAACTAAAACATAACATAAAACTGTTGGTATATGAACACTACCAAGTAAAAGACATGAAACTAAAACATGACATAAAACTGCTGGTATATAAACACTACCAAGTAAAAGACATGAAACTAAAACATGACATAAAACTGTTGGTATATGAACACTACCAAGTAAAAGACATGAAACTATAACATGACATAAAACTGCTGGTATATGAACACTACCAGGTAAAAGACATGAAACTAAAACATGACATAAAACTGCTGGTATATGAACACTACCAAGTAAAAGACATGAAACTAAAACATAACATAAAACTGTTGGTATATGAACACTACCAGGTAAAAGACATGAAACTAAAACATGACATAAAACTGCTGGTATATGAACACTACCAAGTAAAAGACATGAAACTAAAACATATCATAAAACTGTTGGTATATGAACACTACCAAGTAAAAGACATGAAACTAAAACATAACATAAAACTGTTGGTATTTGAACACTACCAGGTAAAAGACATGAAACTAAAACATGACATAAAACTGCTGGTATATGAACACTACCAAGTAAAAGACATGAAACTAAAACATATCATAAAACTGTTGGTATATGAACACTACCAAGTAAAAGACATGAAACTAAAACATAACATAAAACTGTTGGTATTTGAACACTACCAGGTAAAAGACATGAAACTAAAACATGACATAAAACTGCTGGTATATGAACACTACCAAGTAAAAGACATGAAACTAAAACATAGCATAAAACTGTTGGTATATGAACACTACCAAGCAAAAGACATGAAACTAAAACATAACATAAAACTGTTGGTATATGAACACTACCAAGTAAAAGACATGAAACTAAAACATGACATAAAACTGTTGGTATATGAACACTACCAAGCAAAAGACATGAAACTAAAACATAACATAAAACTGTTGGTATATGAACACTACCAAGTAAAAGACATGATACTAAAACATGACATAAAACTGTTGGTATATGAACACTACCAAGTAAAAGACATGAAACTATAACATGACATAAAACTGTTGGTATATGAACACTACCAAGTAAAAGACATGATACTAAAACATGACATAAAACTGTTGGTATATGAACACTATCAAGTAAAAGACATGAAACTAAAACATAACATAAAACTGTTGGTATATGAACACTACCAAGTAAAAGACATGAAACTATAACATGACATAAAACTGCTGGTATATGAACACTACCAAGTAAAAGACATGAAACTAAAACATGACATAAAACTGTTGGTATATGAACACTACCAAGTAAAAGACATGAAACTAAAACATGACATAAAACTGTTGGTATATGAACACTACCAAGTAAAAGACATGAAACTATAACATGACATAAAACTGTTGGTATATGAACACTACCAAGTAAAAGACATGATACTAAAACATGACATAAAACTGTTGGTATATGAACACTATCAAGTAAAAGACATGAAACTATAACATGACATAAAACTGTTGGTATATGAACACTACCAAGTAAAAGACATGAAACTAAAACATAACATAAAACTGCTGGTATATGAACACTACCAAGTAAAAGACATGATACTAAAACATGACATAAAACTGCTGGTATATGAACACTACCAAGTAAAAGACATGAAACTAAAACATAACATAAAACTGTTGGTATATGAACACTACCAAGTAAAAGACATGATACTAAAACATGACATAAAACTGTTGGTATATGAACACTATCAAGTAAAAGACATGAAACTATAACATGACATAAAACTGTTGGTATATGAACACTACCAAGTAAAAGACATGAAACTAAAACATGACATAAAACTGTTGGTATATGAACACTACCAAGTAAAAGACATGATACTAAAACATGACATAAAACTGCTGGTATATGAACACTACCAAGTAAAAGACATGAAACTAAAACATAACATAAAACTGTTGGTATATGAACACTACCAAGTAAAAGACATGAAACTAAAACATGACATAAAACTGCTGGTATATGAACACTACCAAGTAAAAGACATGAAACTATAACATGACATAAAACTGTTGGTATATGAACACTACCAAGTAAAAGACATGAAACTAAAACATAACATAAAACTGTTGGTATATGAACACTACCAAGTAAAAGACATGAAACTAAAACATGACATAAAACTGTTGGTATATGAACACTACCAAGTAAAAGACATGAAACTAAAACATGACATAAAACTGTTGGTATATGAACACTACCAAGTAAAAGACATGAAACTATAACATGACATAAAACTGCTGGTATATGAACACTACCAAGTAAAAGACATGAAACTAAAACATGACATAAAACTGTTGGTATATGAACACTACCAAGTAAAAGACATGAAACTATAACATGACATAAAACTGCTGGTATATGAACACTACCAAGTAAAAGACATGAAACTAAAACATGACATAAAACTGTTGGTATATGAACACTACCAAGCAAAAGACATGAAACTAAAACATAACATGAAACTGTTGGTATATGAACACTACCAAGTAAAAGACATGAAACTAAAACATATCATAAAACTGCTGGTATATGAACACTACCAAGTAAAAGACATGAAACTAAAACATATCATAAAACTGTTGGTATATGAACACTACCAAGTAAAAGACATGAAACTAAAACATGACATAAAACTGTTGGTATATGAACACTACCAAGTAAAAGACATGAAACTAAAACATGACATAAAACTGTTGGTATATGAACACTACCAAGTAAAAGACATGAAACTAAAACATATCATAAAACTGCTGGTATATGAACACTACCAAGTAAAAGACATGAAACTAAAACATGACATAAAACTGTTGGTATTTGAACACTACCAGGTAAAAGACATGAAACTATAACATGACATAAAACTGTTGGTATATGAACACTACCAGGTAAAAGACATGAAACTAAAACATGACATAAAACTGTTGGTATATGAACACTACCAAGTAAAAGACATGAAACTAAAACATGACATAAAACTGTTGGTATATGAACACTACCAAGTAAAAGACATGAAACTAAAACATAACATAAAACTGCTGGTATATGAACACTACCAAGTAAAACAAAGTATGAATTGTGACTAGAACATAAAAAGTCTCTTTGTAGTTACAGAAAAGCTGTTTTAAAGCAACACACGATATTGGAGGTAAATAAATGTTCCTGTTGTTCTGATTAATGTATGAAGACTTCTCATCTCTTTTTGTAAAGTTTGAGCCCCACAAGGCGTCTTTTGATAAATATCGGCTTGAATTTACTACTAAATCTTTTGTAAAAAAAAATCTTTGAAAAATTGTTTTTACCTCATGTATGTATAAATAAAATTTTGATCTACTTGATGATGTGAAAAAAAAATTCTGTCCAGCATGAAAATCTCAGCCTCCTCCCCCCTCTGTAATAAAATGCTTGGTGCCTATGAAAATTGTAATTTATCATAAACTTTGCATTCAATAATTTCAAGAACGCTGTTTAATGATTCTCCAAAAAAAATGCTTTAATCTATAAATGAATTGAAGAACTATGTTCAAATAATGATTTGATGCAGGTTCTATTTATTTGTTGCGCAGTGTGCTAGTAAATAAAAATGGGTTGAGGTTATTGCGAAAAATCTGCTGTGTCTTCTCTAACTTGTCTCTATTCCTGAAAAAGAGCTACAAACAACGTGGTCATCTTTACTACATGCACATATTTACGACTTACGAGACCTACCACCACTCTTAACTTTGCGGTCACTTTTTATCGTAAGTCGTAAATCCTAACTATTAAGAGTACACTTACGTCTACGTTTACGACTTACGACCTTTAGTGAAACGGTAGTCTGGAACATATAATAGTGTCCAACATCCTAAAACATCTAGATGAGCAAAACATACTGGTTGACTGCCAACATGGATTTCGGGCTAAGCGGAGCTGTGAGACACAACTTCTTACTCTTGCACTCGAACTGGCAGATAACTTACACAATGGCATCCAGACAGACTTAGTTATATTAGATTTCTCGAAAGCCTTCGACAAGGTACTGCACAGAAATCTCCGGATGAAAATGGACAACTATGGGATTAGAGGCAATACCTGGAGATAGAAATCAACAGGTATTGTTAGATGGAGAAATCTCAAGCCAGCTACCAGTAGTCAGGGGAGTCCCGCAAGGATCTGTGCTTGGTTCACTGCTCTTCCTCACCTTTATAAATGACCTTCCAGAGTGAGTGGCTTCAAAAACAAGATTATTTGCAGATGACTGTATTCTGTATAGGACCATACACACACAACAGGACCGTGACATATTACAGCAGGACCTACATCATCTGGAATTATGGGAACTTACATGGGGTATGGAATTCCATCCATGGAAATGTAACTCCATGTCCATCACAAGATCAAGGACATCAATAGAAAACAGATATTCTTTGAAAGGACATATTTTTGAAAACGTCAAAGAAGCTAAGTATTTAGGAGTTACGCTCTCCAGCAATCTCACATGGAACACCCAAATCTGTAACATCACTGGGAAAGCCAACAAATTACTGGGATTTCTACGAAGAAACCTGAAGGTCAGAAATGAAACAACAAAGGAGAACGCATACAAAGCGATAGATAGTAAGATCAAGTTTAGAATACTGCTCTATAGTATGGTCGCCACATACCAAAAAGAACAAAGATGAATTGGAAAGAGTACAGAGGAGAGCAGCACACTTTGTATCTGGTCGATACCATAACACAAGCAGCATATCCGACATGATAAGCAACCTGAATTGGGAGACTCGAACAAAGACGTATGAGAGCCAGAGTCACGATGTTTTATAAAATAACCAACAATGTTGTGGCCATTGATCCTAACTCATCAACAGAAAATAACTAGGTCCACCAACAAACTGCAGTTCCAAACCTACAGCACAACTAAAGACTACTTTAAATACAGTTTCTTTCCACAGACAATGCGCATCTGGAACTCACTACCAGCCAGAATTGTTGTGCCAGGCCAGTCCTTGGATCAGTTTAAAACTCTGATCCAAAGTTACAAATTCTAAATCCCCCCTTTTTTGCTGTACAGTGTATATACATGTTATATTTTATGTTTATTTTTAGAATTTATCTTGTCTGTTCTCGCCGATGTATAATCATCAGTATTGATGGAACATCGTATGAAGTAGAAGTAAATATAAAATCTCAATATTGCAATGGAAATGGAATCGGATATCATGTATTAGTATAAATCTGACACGATTATATGATAATGGCTGTAAATATAAAATCTCAATATTGCCATGGAAATGGAATCGGATATCATGTATTATCATTATACATCTTACATGACTTTATGATAATGGCTGTAAATATAAAATCTTAATATCACCATGGAAACAGGGAATTAGATATCTTCTATTGATGTGGATATTACATGATTTCACGAACAGCTGTAAATACAAAATCTTAGTTTCACCATGAAAACATGGAATTAGATATCATTTAGTAAGAAAAGAAATGGATGTAAATGAACATGAGAGACTATCCAAACATTACACTTTGACACAAATTAAAGTGAAGGAACAGCAGATGTATTGGTTTACATCTTCCATAACTGGTTTCCATGAGCAAATTCTACAAATGGAATTAAAATAAAACTCGTTTCTGGTTGATGAGTGATTAATGCATTACACATGTAAAAGGTACTTAATAAATTAAAATATGTATTTTTGTGTGCTTTTTAAAATAACTAAAATATTCGTAGAAGGAAGAAACTCAAAGCTCGTTATATATTTGTAGGAATCAGTTGTTTTGGCCCTAGTGCTAAAGCAGCCGAGATCGAGGCCAGTAAAAATTTTTCTAAGCAGTTTATGGAGAGACACAGAATACCGACGGCTAGATTTCAAACATTTACTGATTCTAGTAAAGCTATTGAACATATAAACAGGTAAATATAAAAAGGTACTTGAATTTGGATAGCATTTCTGTTATGGTTTTGGTATATGCCACTTATGACAATATTTCAATTATATTGTGTTGGTTATTTGTAATGGTGCAGGAAACCAGAGGTTTTCTCCATACTATACCTGTGAAACCTATCTATACACAACACAAGCATATGTTTGTTGACTGAACTCACTGCTTGTATTTTCTCCGAGCTACCATATTTATTATTTCATATCAAATGAACATATACAATATATGTACATTTTAACTATTATCAAACACACAATACTAACACCATAGAACTACAGCATATATAGATTAAGAGATGTTCCGTGGCCGACCAGGAATTAAAAACCGGTGATCCTTTGGCTAATGCCAAGCAAAACTTGAATGTAGGACCTCACTTTGATGTATATTATTATAAAAAAAAAACAATACCAACAGCCAAATTATTGTAGAACAAAAAATGGCAAATATTTAAAGAAAATTACCATTATAAACCTTTTAACGAATTAACGAATATGAAAAATGGTAACAGTCAACTATATATACAAATTTGTTTCCAATGCAATCCATTAATGCCATATACTATGAAATCATTATTAATCGTAGGGTTCTAATTTTCGTGGATTTCGTGGTTCACTTAATCAATGAAAATTAAAATCCAACGAAATACAATTTTCCCATTGATTGTTGCTTGTAGTGTTTGAAACCACGAATTCAAGAACCCATGGATCAATGTATTTTGTAGAAACCACGAAAATTGGTGCCAACGAATAAATGTACTTTCACAGTAATATTTAATACTTTATTGGTGTTAAATTTTTTTCGTGTTACGTTTACAGTGCAAGTTACAAAGCATTAGTGGTAAAGGCTAGTGGGTTATCAGCAGGTAAAGGTGTAGTTGTGGCACAGACCAGAGTGGAGGCTTGTCAAGCTGTCACTGATATTATGACAGTAAGGAAAATAACTTGTTTATGTTAAGAACATGTTCTGTTTTAGTCCCTCCCTCTATGTAAAACGTTTTAATGAATTTTCTGTTTAGGACGGGACTAAAACAAGATTAAAATCTTATACTAATAGAAAATACTTGTGGATTAATCCTGTTTTCCTCCATCCTCTATGTAAAAAGTATACATTTTCCATAGGAATGAGACTAAAAAACATTAATATACAGATGAACCTCTCTAAGCCAAACCTCCTTTAGACCAGCTTTTAAGTTAGGAATAGACAGTTGTTTTGTTTTTTTCAATCTATTGTCTCACTTTGGGTCAATTGTCTTAGCTCTTACATATTTCTGAAATCACCTTCCCAAATTAATTCAAATTACTCAGAACTGATGCTTGGATGGTCCTCTTTGAAATTTAAATTAGGTGCAGACCTGAAATCTTAAAGAATTCCCAGACTCAGAAATCATTTAACTGTTTATACCCAAACTTTCATAAACTTGTATCTTTGTTACTGTAGGAAGCATTTTTAATGCAATTTTTCCTTCTTATTTATACACCATTATAGAAAATGGCATAATTCAAGGTCTCGTGATTTTAAATTTGTTGTTTCAACTGGTGTATTCAATTTAAACATAGATTATTTAATATTATTGTTACAACAAACACATATTTATGGTTAAATAGATATTGTTTGTTAGTAATTTTTTACATATTTATGGTTAAATAGGTATTGTTTGTTAGTATTTTTTTTACATATTTATGGTTAAATAGGTATTGTTTGTTAGTAATTTTTTACATATTTATGGTTAAATAAGTATTGTTTGTTAGTAATTTTTTACATATTTATGGTTAAATAGGTATTGTTTGTTAGTAATTTTTTACATATTTATGGTTAAATAGGTATTGTTTGTTAGTAATTTTTTACATATTTATGGTTAAATAGGTATTGTTTGTTAGTAATTTTTTACATATTTATGGTTAAATATGTATTGTTTGTTAGTAATTTTTTACATAGTTATGGTTAAATAGGTATTGTTTGTTAGTAATTTTTGACATTTTTCCTTTGATCTTACAGACTTTATCTTAAACTGAAAATTGTCTATCAATGTGACGTCAAAACACATTATGATGTTACCCATAAAAACAATAACACCAATTTCGACATACATTATTACTAATATCACAGCTCATTCTATCCTACTAATACTAGAGATAATGTCTGTCTCTGCCTTCATAACTGACGTTATTCTATGTGGATTATTTAATTTAAAGGTTAATTCTTGATTTTTATTTTTAGAAAAAGATATTTGGGACCGCTGGAGATGAGGTAGTAATTGAAGAGTTCTTGGAGGGAGAGGAAGTTTCGGTTAGTATTTTTGTTGTTGATAAGTGAGAGATATAATCTTAAGATACATGTGCTTGCAGTCAATGACTGGGATTTAGAATTTACAAGCCATTCGGGCCAGTACTTATGAAAACTTTACTGGCCCGAAAGTAAATTGACCAAATCTGACATGAATTGAAAGAAAGTAATGAAAAGCATCACGATATCACATGTTTATTCTTCTTCTTCTTTAGTATACAGCAAAACTTCAGAATTGAAGATTACTTGCTGGTATTCTCTTGAATAGAAAAAATTCTGAGTCTCTGTTTGAAGCTCCTCCAGTTTGTTCTCCTCATCCTCATCACTCCACTCCCCTTCATCTTCACTCAGCCTCTTGTCATATACTGGTACATGTAAAATCATTACGTTCAAGCCTTGGTCGTATTTGAAGGAAACGGGTCAAAATGCCCCCACTTTTTTTCAGAATAAAAACTATTTTACCAAAACACTCCCAATTTTGTTTGCCAAAATGGCATGTTTAATAAAAAAAAATTCTACTCAAACGACGATATCATGTGTTGTAATTTATGATTTGTCTAGTAAATTTATATACTGTCTTGTTCTAGCTACCTTAATACAATTGATACAACATTCACTTTCCATGATAAATGGATAATATTGTCATGCCAGAATCATCTCGTATATATACTTTCCAGTAAGACTTGACCAAGCCATTGTTATCAAAGTTTAACTTCTCAAAATTCTTTTGTTGGCTTTGTACTTTTCTTTTTCACAATACCTTGGTTTGTGTGTTTTTTTTACTTTATTACCAGTAATTAAGCTCATCAAAGACCATCAGCATGGATAGAGGTGTATAATTATTGTAATAATTAATGAAACATATAAATTTAATTAAATGCAATCATCATTAGTTAAATTTATAATTTTAATAAGATTAATAAAAATATAATAAAACAAAAACTAATACCACTAAACATGGATACCAGTCGAAAAGGATGTATGGGAAAGTAGTACGTAAACACAAAATGGATTCTTACATTGTTGGATAAAAAATAAACCCTATTAGATACTGCAAAATACTGAATGTCTGCAGAAACCTACAGATTTTAGGATAATTTTAAGCCCATATTTGATGTCCTTGCGGTTTTAAATAAAAAATTGATTGCATTGGAAAGGAACTACCTGAATTTGTGTTAAATCGAAAGTGAAAGTAGGATTTTTGACGGAAGACATCGTCGGACTGCCTGTTTTTTCTTATATGCAATTAAATGTATGTTGATTTTCGGCGGTAAGCTTCCAATTAGGTACCCCTTCCATGAGAAATGAGTGTCACTTAGATTAAACTTAAGGTAAATCCTGTATGAAATCTCAAAAACATTTTATTTAACATAGAAGGCTATGGATAATTCTTTAGTGGTATTACACCTCCCTATAACAAATTTAGCATAAAAAGGATGGAACACTGGTGGATTGATTGATTGATTGGTGTTTAACGTCCAGCGAGCAATTTTTCAGCTATATTCAGGACGAGAACATTTAAAAATTTAAACGCCACGGGACTCGAAACAAGGAAAGATGATGGGTAGGGACGGATAATTTAGCCAGTGCAACAGGTCTCCTATGGACCACTCATTTTGAGCATAAGCTAATAATGAGCTGTTACACTGGGTTCTTTAACGTGCGAAGAGGGTGGCAATCTCTCAACACGGAACCTCAGTTTTATTTACGTCTCATCCGAAGGACGGGTTGGTTGTGAATTTATACATCCCGCACAACCGACGGACGCCCCTTCAAGCCGAAGAAACTCTCGGTCCCATTTCTATACCCTGGGGTTGCCGCGGGATTAACCCCTTTTAGAGGACTAGTGCCTTAACACCAAACAATTTTCTAACCAGAATAGACACTATTGGCTATTTGGATTGGATATACATTTACCACATATTATTTGTTTTACTAGGTCTTGGCATTTTCTGATGGCGAGGATGTGGCTTTGATGCCTCCAGCTCAGGACCATAAACAACTGAATGAAGGTGACCAAGGACCAAATACAGGAGGAATGGGGGCTATTTGTCCATATCCACAGGTAATTATTTGTAAGGGGAATTTAGGGCTAAATGTTAATGTCACTGGGTAAAAGCACAGTAGAAAATTGGCTATTTGTTGGTATCCACAGATAAGAAAAAAATAGGAGTACAATGTAATTTGATCATTGGTCCATAGGTATTCTTATTATTTATCTGTGTTGACAATTCTTATAATTTATCTGTGTTGACAAATAAAGGACACAAGAGGAATTGGGTTATAAGTCAATGCCCAATATTTTTCATTATCCAAAGGTAAAAAACATAGTAGGAATTAGATTATTTGTCAATATCCCAAATTAAACACTCATAGGAAATTAATCTCACACAGGAGGAAGTATTTATTTGTCAGTATCCACAGGTAAAAACAGATTATTTGTTTAAGTGTCCACATGTAAACAATACAGGGGATATTGGATCATATGAGTGAGTGATGTTCAACGCCAAGTGAGCTAGTTTTCAGCTAGTCGTATATCAAGGCGAGCAAGAATAATTTATTTTTTGTGAGATAGTGATGATTATGTCTGCTTTCTACTAGACCAACACTCTCGGCCAGATTTTTATAGTTCTAGCTTACTGAAATTTCAGTCCACAGGTAGATATGTCGCACCACTCGAGCACATACTGACTCTGAGCCTACCGTCTTTGTTCTTATTTCTTACTACTTTACTCTAAGAAAGTTTAAGCAGTAATGGTCAACAATTCCCCCAATATCAATAAAATGAGGAATCGCCTCTTTTTCATCTTCACTCACTGAACACAAAGAAAAAGACCATGACATATGAAAATCCAGTTCCTGGCTTGGGACAGGCACAACAATGTGGCTGTGTTAATCTGTTATGCTGTATGCTTAGTGGAGAAGCAGCAATTACCAAATTTGTAGTATTTTATTTGACCCTACCTAAAACCTACAATCTACTTTACTCGAAGTGACTGAAACTATTAAATTCATTTTAAATATCTTTTAACATACAGCAAAAAGTTAATATCTTGGGAGTAAAATATTAAATATCAGACAGTTTTTATATTTATCTTATTCACAAGTTTCAATCTCTATTGTAAATGTCTATGTTTTCAGATTTCACAACATGAGTTAAAAATTATAGAGAAGTCTGTTATACAGAAAGCAGTGGATGGAATGAAATCGGAGGGCAGAACATATAAAGGTAAAAAACATAGATATTTTGTTCTGGCAGCTGATTGTATTACAGTCAATCCTGTATATGAAGGGAGGGGCTGTCATGGTTGTGATCGTATGGTAGTTGGATTTACAACTACCTGTGCAATCAGTGCCTATCACCACTAAAGTTGTGAGTTCGATCCCTGTTCATGTCGAGGTGTACTCGATACAACATTATGTGATAAAGTTTGTCAGTGACTTGTGGCAGGTCGGTGGTTTTCTCCAGTACTCTGGTTTCCTCCAACAATAAAACTGACTGCCACAATATAGCTGAAATATTGTTGAAAGTGGTGTTAAACACCATCCCCATGTATATGAAGGGAACCGCATCAGTGGTGTAAGGGTCAACATGCTTTCTACCAGTGTGGTAGATGATGTGTTTGAGCCCCTGGTCGGGTCAACATGCTTTCTACAAGTGTGGTAGATGATGTGTTTGAGCCCCTGGTCGGGTCAAACCACGCATCAGTGGTGTAAGGGTCAACATGCTTTCTACAAGTGTGGTAGATGATGTGTTTGAGCCCCTGGTCGGGTCAAACCACGCATCAGTGGTGTAAGGGTCAACATGCTTTCTACAAGTGTGGTAGATGATGTGTTTGAGCCCCTGGTCGGGTCAACATGCTTTCTACAAGTGTGATAGATGATGTGTTTGAGCCCCTGGTCGGGTCAAACCACGCATCAGTGGTGTAAGGGTCAACATGCTTTCTACAAGTGTGGTAGATGATGTGTTTGAGCCCCTAGTCGAGTCAACATGCTTTCTACAAGTGTGGTAGATGATGTGTTTGAGCCCCTAGTCGAGTCAACATGCTTTCTACAAGTGTGGTAGATGATGTGTTTGAGCCCCTGGTCGGGTCAACATGCTTTCTACAAGTGTGGTAGATGATGTGTTTGAGCCCCTGGTCGGGTCAAACCAATCACTATATTATTGGTATTTGATGCTTCTCCTCTAAGCATGTAGTGTTAAGGAGAAAGAGCAAAGACTGGTTGGCTCAGAATCAGGATAATGTGTCAGAGTGGGTTAGATGTGTCTACCTACAGACTGTTGTATCAATGATCTAGCACTATAAATATCCAACCAACCTTGTTGATCTAGTACAAAGCAGGCATCATTATCATCTCATCGAATGGAACTTGTTCTTGCCATGATATAGCTGAAAAATACTCACTCATTCACTATTTGGGTTATTCAATGTAATGTGGTATATTTTCAAACTAGCTGCTATCCTTTCTGTTTGCTTGCTACATGTGACAATGGTTTCTCACTAATTATAATAGTATGATGATATCTGTTTGTGAGATTAAATCCATTCATATTTCCTTACTTGTTTCAATCAGCTTCTACAAAATTGTTAATTACAGTATTTTTCATATTTAAGAAAAATTTATTTCATTATTTTGTTATTTGTTTTTGTTCAATGATTTTCTGCCCAGATGAAAGATTTCCTCCAATCAGCCGATTTCACAGTTTTTTTGTGCAAAATATTTGGAAAAAGAAATGTGTCCGACTTGGTCCAAACAACTAGAAGATGAAGGTTTATGGGCTTTGAATAGGGGGCTCAAACACATCATCTGTTTTCATCAATGAGAACTTTCATCTCTGTTGTATATAAATTCATTTTAGAATATTTAGAATTTTAAATTCTGACAATAACATTTACAATAACCCAGTTCAGAATACCATAACACAGTCCAGAAATAGCAACATGTTTTGTTTTTACAGGTATTTTGTATGCTGGTCTAATGCTTACAGATGATGGGCCTAAAGTTTTAGAGTTTAATTGTAGATTTGGTGACCCAGAAATACAGGTATGTAAACAAACTAATCAACTATTTGTAAAGGTAAGAATATGAATGAGAGACATCCCATTTCTTATGTAAATTGAGCTTTTCCATACAAGACATTTTTTTAATTGAATTTGGTACAGATCCTCAAATCCCTTATAACATTGAGTTTAGAAAAAGTCATCAAAAGTAGCAGATAAAGTTTTCTTGTAATTTTATAATTTGTTCCTATTTTCTGTTTATTGTTTCTAACTTATGTTTATTAAGCTTAAAACATCTTATAATTTATTCATGAAAGTTTTTATTGTTTTTACAGTGTACAATAAGTTGTTTGTATACCGTGAACTCATTAAAATTTGTGGATTCCAATTTTCGTAGTTTGAGGGGAAATTTTTATTTTATTGATACTTAAATTCGTGGATCTCCTGCTATTCATCAGTACATATAGAAAAAATATTTTTTTAAGTTTTTTTTGTTTGTGGTTTTATACCCTCTTAGAAATGCATGAAAATTGGTAAGCAATGACATATATTGGATACGCTGTAATTTGCAATAATTAAGTTGATGTTTTGTTAAACATTGTTCTATTTTGTAGTCTATTTTGCCTTTGATGGAATCAGATTTGTACACTGTATGCCAGTCTTGTGTGGATGGAACATTAAAACAACACAGACCTGTATTTACCCAGGACAGACATGTTAGTGGCGTGGTCCTTGTCAGCGGGGGTTATCCAGGGTCATATCCAAAGGGTTTAAACATCACAGGTATGTTTAGTTTCATCTGTTTAATCTAATCTGTGACTGACTTAAAATATTACATAAAATTCAGTCCTCACGATGAACAGCGTTTCTCCGGCCCATGACCATTTAAACTTTGTTGGGACCAGTAAATGTTTTCAGTTTTTATTTAGAACTACAGTATATAAAAATAAATTCAAGAATTTGATTTGGACCAGAAAATTCAAATTTTCATTTCGAGAACTGTAAAATGATTGAAATCTTCATTGAATTTCACTTGTCTAATTTAACCATTTGTGCCTTACTACAAAACAAAAAAACCCATTTATTTTAGTTGAGATATTATAACAAATTTTATTTTTATTTCAGGCATAGATATAGCTGAGAAAACTGGTTTACAGATTTTCCATGCAGGTACCAGTATAAAAGATGGTAACACTGTGACCAATGGGGGAAGAGTATTGGCTGTTATAGCTGTTTACCGATCCTTTAAAATGGCCTGTGAAAAAGCTACAGAAGGGGCCAAGTTTATACAGTTTGAAAAAAGTTATTTCAGACAGGACATTGGATTTAGAGTGCTAATGAGGTTGTTACTGATTTAAATGAAAATAGTTATTTTTTTTGTAAATAACAGAGTTGACTGTCCATTTTACATTCAATAAAACTGACCGCATCAGTGGTGTAATGGTTAGCATGCTTACCTCAAGTGTGGTAGATTGTGGTTTCAAGCCCCGGTCGTGTTAAACCCAAACTTTTTCAAAGATTAGTATTTGTTGCTTCTCCGCTAAGCACGCAGCACTAAAGAGTAACGGCAAAGACTGGTTGGCTCTGAATGAGGATAATGTGTCAGTGTAGTGACATGTCTACCCATAGACTGTTATTTCAGTTAGTTAGTACTATAAAAATCCAACTTAGCGTGTTGGTAGAATATAAAGCTCGTACAAAGGGACTTCATCATCATCTTTTGAAATGTAACTTATTCTTGCCGTAATATAGCCGAAAATTGCTCACTTGGTGCTAAAACAAGAATTACTTTTCAAATATGTTTTATGAATCAATGGGGAACTAGTAACACAACTTACAAATATTTAATAAGAATCTTTGAATAATATGTGATTACAGTTAAATCTTGTTTTAGGAATCGTTTTCAGACTCGGATGACGTACAGTGATGCAGGCGTGGACATTGACTCAGGGAACAGCTTAGTCCAGGCCATTAAACCTCTAGCTAAATCTACAACACGTCCAGGTTGTGATGCTATGTTAGGAGGATTTGGAGCGCTGTTTGATCTAAAGGCAGCTGGATTCATCGACCCTGTCCTGGTATCTGGAACAGATGGTGTTGGTACTAAACTGAAAGTAGGTCATACTTGAGAATAGTGATATGTGTGATTAAATTTATGTTATATGGAGAAATCACCACAACAAATAAACATTTGTAGTTTTGTTACCATACTACACAATTTAGGCTGCAAGTAAAAAATAGCAAGAACAGTAAAAATATAGTCGATTCTTGAATTCAATGATCACCTTTGGGCCAAAGGAAAAATGACTGCAGAAGACAATTGACTGCTTATTAAGGTCGTCGATCTGGAATGTCAGTTCTGATTTGTATTTTTTATTTGAGTTAAAATAACATGAAATTCCGGTCAGGAGGGTTTTAAACTAGCCATTTATTGACTGGTTTAGGAAAAATTGAATTATATAAATAGCACCATTTTGATTGGATAAATTTTTATGCAAAGTACTTCACATCTTGAAAAATAGAAGACCAATGAATTGGTCTTCTCAATGCATGTACAGGTGTGTGTAAGAGTGATGAAAAAATTCAATCCAAACATAGATTGTATTTATTTTAATTTGATTATAGATTGCTGAGGAAGTTGGTTGCCATGACACTATTGGAATTGACCTTGTTGCTATGTGTGTTAATGATATTCTAGCCCATGGTGCTGAACCACTATTTTTTCTGGACTACTTTTCAACTGGCAGATTAAGTGTTTCCATGGCAACAGACGTTATATCTGGAATAACCAAAGGATGTAAAGAAGCTGGATGTGCTTTAGCAGGTAATGGAATGATGCATGTTTTTAGTTCACCTGGACTATTGCCATCACTTGGCGTCTGTCGTCTGTAAACTTTTCACATTTCAAGCTTCTTCTCCGAAACCACTGGGCCGATTGGAACCAAACTTAGAAGGAATGTTCATTGGATGGTCCTCTACAAAGTTACTGTTTTTCGTTCTAGTCGGATATTCAATATGGCTGCCAGGTCCAATAATATGCTCTGATTGGCTGAAATTTCAAAGATCTTCTTCTCTGAAACTAATGAACTGACTGAACCCAAACTGTAAATGAAAGATCATTGGAATGTCCTTTACCAAGTTACTGTATTTTATGCCGATCGGAAATTCAAGATGGCCGCCATCGCAGGACATAGATTAACATTGGACCCTATGGGAAAATGTTCAAATGCCTTCTTCTCAGAAACTACAAATATGATTAAAGCCAAACTGTACATGAATGTTCATTGGATGGTCCTCTACAATCTTAAGGTTTTTTGTTCCGATATGAAATTCAAAATGGCGGCTACGGCAGGACTTAGTTTAACATTGGGCCCTATGGGAAAAATGTTTCAAAATGCTTCTTCTCTGAAACCACTTGGACAGTTGAAACCAAACCGCCCAGGAATGATCATTGGAAGGTCCTCTACAAAGTTTTTGTTTTTTATGCCGATCGGAAATCCAAGATGGCCACCATCGCAATACATAGATTAACATTGGACCCTATGGGAAAATATTCAAATGCTGTCTTCTCAGAAACTACAAATATGATTAAAGCCAAACTGTACATGAATGCTCATTAGATGGTCCTCTACAAACTTTAGGTTTTTTGTTCCGGTATGAAATTCAAAATGGCGGCTACGGCAGGACTTAGTTTAACATTGGACCTATGGGAAAAATGTTTCAAAACGCTTCTTCTCTGAAACCACTTGGACAATTGAAACCAAACTGCCCAGGAATGATCATTGGAAGGTCCTCTACAGAATGTTTGTTTTATATGCCGATCGGAAATCCAAGATGGCCGCCACCGCAATACATAGATTAACATTGAACCCTATGGGAAAATGTTCAAATGCCTTCTTCTCAGAAACTACAAATATGATTAAAGCCAAACTGTACATGAATGTTCATTGGATAGTCCTCTACAAACTGTACGTTTTTTGTTCCGATATGAAATTCAAAATGGCGGCTACGGCAGGACTTAGTTTAACATTGGACCCTATGGGGAAAATGTTTCAAAACGCTTCATCTCTGAAACCACTTGGACAATTGAAACCAAACTGCCCAGGAATGATCATTGGAAGGTCCTCTACAAAGTGTGTGTTTTTTTATGCCGATCGAAAATTCAAGATGGCCGCCACCGCAGGACATAGATTAACATTGGACCCTATGGGAAAATGTTCAAATGCCTTCTTCTCAGAAACTACAAATATGATCAAAGCCAAACTGTACATGAATGTTCATTGGATGGTCCTCTACAAACTTTACGTTTTTTGTTCCGATATGAAATTCAAAATGGCGGCTACGGCAGGACTTAGTTTAACATTGGACCCTATGGGAAAAATGTTTCAAAATGCTTCTTCTCTGAAACCACTTGGACAATTGAAACCAAACTGCACAGGAATGATCATTGGAAGGTCCTCTACAAAGTTTCTGTTTTTTTATGCAGATCGAAAATTCAAGATGGCCGCCACCGCAGGACATAGATTAACATTGGACCCCATGGGAAAATGTTCAAATGCCTTCTTCTCAGAAACTACAAATATGATCAAAGCCAAACTGTACATGAATGTTCATTGGATGGTCCTCTACAAACTTTACGTTTTTTGTTCCGATATGAAATTCAAAATGGCGGCTACGGCAGGACTTAGTTTAACATTGGACCCTATGGGAAAAATGTTTCAAAACGCTTCTTCTCTGAAACCACTTGGACAATTGAAACCAAACTGCCCAGGAATGATCATTGGAAGGTCCTCTACAAAGTTTATGTATTTTATGTCGATCGGAAATACAAGATGGCCGCCACCGCAATACATAGATTAACATTGGACCCTATGGGAAAATGTTCAAATGCCTTCTTCTCAGAAACTACAAATATGATTAAAGCCAAACTGTACATGAATGTTCATTGGATGGTCCTCTACAAACTTTACGTTTTTTGTTCCGATATGAAATTCAAAATGGCGGCTATGGCAGGACTTAGTTTAACATTGGACCCTATGGGAAAAATGTTTCAAAACGCTTCTTCTCTGAAACCACAAGGACAGTTGAAACCAAACTGCCCAGGAATAATCATTGGAAGGTCCTCTACACATTTTATGTTTTTTATGCCGATCGGAAATCCAAGATGGCCGCCACTGCAATACATAGATTAACATTGGACCCTATGGGAAAATGTTCAAATGCCTTCTTCTCAGAAACTACAAATATGATTAAAGCCAAACTGTACATGAATGTTCATTGGATGGTCCTCTACAAACTTTACGTTTTTTGTTCCGATATGAAATTCAAAATGGCGGCTACGGCAGGACTTAGTTTAACATTGGACCCTATGGGAAAAATGTTTCAAAATGCTTCTTCTCTGAAACCACTTGGATAATTGAAACCAAACTGCCCAGGAATGATCATTGGAAGGTCCTCTACAAAGTGTGTGTTTTTTTATGCCGATCGGAAATCTAAGATGGCCACCACCGCAGGACATAGATTAACATTGGACCCTATGGGAAAATGTTCAAATGCCTTCTTCTCAGAAACTACAAATATGATTAAAGCCAAACTGTACATGAGTGTTCATTGGATGGTCTTCTACAAACTGTACGTTTTTTGTTCTGATATGAAATTCAAAATGGCGGCTACGGCAGGACTTAGTTTAACATTGAACCCTATGGGAAAAATGTTTCAAAACGCTTCTTCTCTGAAACCACTTGGACAGTTGAAACCAATCTGCCCAGGAATGATCATTGGAAGGTCCTCTGTTTTTTATGCCGATCGGAAATCCAAGATGGCTGCCACCACAGGTCATAGTATCATAGATGCCAACCATTACGATTTTTCCGTAATTGTTACGAATTTCGGGCCAAAATTACGGTGTTACGGTCAACAGTCTACTTGTTACGGATTTCCGATTATTGCCGGCCCGGAACCGTTCCCCATTTAAATATCATTGTGATCATTTAGACGCTTCATTGTATGTTAAAATCGTGTAATGATAAGCGCTTGAGGGATTTCGATTATTTAATCCTTTAGGGATTCTCGGGACTATCTATAGTAGAAAACGATCTATCCATTTCTTGTTCGATCCCGAGTAGTTAATGAACACAGCACGTTTTTGTCAATTTCGCGATGTCTGAGGGAACAAGTGAAGCTTCTGCAGCGAAGAAAAGAAAATTGGGACAACGATTTCGTCCCGAATATTCTTGCCTTATGAAATCGACATGGGAACATTATGCCTATTGCAAACAAGACTTGTCCATTCAGCACGGTAGTCGGGATGAACACACATATACAACAAAACAGTTCAAAAGTGCCAAATCAAAAACATATCAGGCACTCCAGAATTAGACATTAATTATTCCATGGGAGGGTGAGGCAGGGCCACTTCAGGAAATTTTCATTTCTATTGACAGTAAGTTGAAACATAGAATACATTTGTAAGTGACCATACATGTATTAAAACTTAGCTTTTTATTTCTTTTTGTTGCTCATCAATTTTACATCTAGTTGTCACAAATAAAGGAAATCATTTGCTCATCACTTTGTGCCTAGTCTGTAGTACGATTATGGTAAAATTTTATGAAAAATTATGATTACTGAAAAAAATCACAAATTACTGACATCTCAACTTTTTGTTACTGATTGCACCAAAAAGGGGTTTGCATCTATGTAGTATTAACACAGGACCATATGGGGAAAATACAGAAATATATTCTTCTTTGAAGCTATTGCACTGATTGAACCTAAACTGTGCATCAATCATTGGAAGGTCCTTTACAAACTTTGTGTTTTTTATGTTGATCGTAATTCCAAGATGACTACCACTGCAGGACATAGTTTTTACATAGGACCAATTGGTTCTTTTTATAACCAGGTGAACGATACAGGTTCTTGAGAGCCTCTGGTTTTGTTTTTTTAGCATTTACCAACGTCACTGTTCGAAATGTTTTTCTCTATAAACATATTTCAATTGTACCCTTGACTTAGTCCCTGTTTCTGTAGATATTTAGCTTGACATATGACTTTAAGGAGAACTTGAAATAAACGTTTTCTTGGTCCCAAAAGAAACTTTGTTTACTGAATTCTTGATTTAACATAAATTTTCCTATAACTACCAGTACTTAATGAAAACGGGCAATAAAGAACTAATGTCTATTCTATCAATTAATTTACACAGGTTTGTAGAAATCATGTTAAAACTATCACCTTACTCTAAGTACCCTAAGCTTACTATTTTTCAACCCAGACTTACAATTTTTTGTGGGAAGGGGTAGGCAAGTCTGCCAACATGGTTAGTTGGATTTTTATAGTGCTAGCTCACTGAAAAACAGTGCGGGTAGTTATGTGGCCCCACTCGAATACATTATCCTGATTCCGAGCCAACCAGTCTTTGTTGTTACTCTTTACTGCAGCGTGCTTAGCAGAGAAGCAATAGATACCAATTTTATAGTCTTTAGTTTGAACCGAACGGATCTTGAATCCATGATCTACCACACTCAAGGCAAGCATGCTAACCATTACACCACCGATGCAGCTTAATAGAATTGATGGAAGGTTTTATATTTAAAAAGAATAGTGTTAAGATAAGAATTTTTTTGATGGATTTTATTTTAGAAAACTAACAATTAAATATATCTTTGTATAATATATTTCAATATAATTTCAGGTGGTGAAACAGCAGAAATGCCTGGAATGTATACAGGAAGTCAATATGACTTGGCAGGTTTTGCCGTGGGAGCCGTGGAAAGGTGTCTCATCTTGCCTGGTCTGGATCAGATGTCGCCAGGAGATGTTCTGATTGGCTTACCTTCCAGTGGTCTCCATAGTAACGGGTTCAGTCTGGTACGGAAAGTGATCAGTAAGCTTGAGATGACGTATGATATGCCATGTCCATTCCATCATGGAGCCACATTAGGTTAGCAGACTATCAATATACACTACTACAGGGCCCAGGTGGCTCAATGAGTTAGGTAGTTGGATTACCTAACAACTCATACAAGCCTATCACCAATATGGCATGGGTTCGTGCCCGGCTTTGTAAATTACAAAAAAAGGGTACACTCGACTCACAGCTTCTAGTGATAAAGTTTACCAGTTGCTTTCCCATGGTCGATGGTTCTCTCTGGGTACTCCGGCTTCTTCCACCACTAAAACTGGTTGCCATGATATAGCTGAAATATTGCTGAAAGTGGCGTTAAAACAAAAAAAATCATATACACTACTTGCACAGTTCACCGAAAGTGTTTCACAACCTATTGTCATCATATTTCTGGCGTTACAATCATGCAAATTTTGAGCATGAGTTCATACCTGTACTCGACAAAACAGCCAATCAGAACAACATATCTGATAAATACTTTGATCTGATTGGACAGTTTTGAAGTACGAGTACAAAAATTGTACTCGAAGGTTTGATGATCTTAAGGCCTGATCTATGACAGAAAAGTCATATTCAAAGTGCCTTATAAATTGTAACCTATCTGGAGAGACCAACCCTTTTTACAAGAAATTGTGGTCTTTCTAAATGGTTGATTTCTTGAAAGAGGTTCGTGTAATAAAATTGTTTGTACTTTAAAATGGTCTTGCAAAAGAGGTCAGCCAGTCAATTAGAGATGACAGTCTGTCTATTAGAGAGATCAGTCTATCAGTTAGAGAGGTCAGTCTGTCAGTAGAGAAGTCGGTGACATTAAAGTCGTCAGTGTCATTATAGTGGTCAGTCTTATTAGAGACACTAGTTGAATTATAGAGGTCAGTCTATCATTAAAGAGATCTCTCAACACAAGTTTCACTCTTTAATCATGATTTTCTACTACTTTTTCATCTTAAAAATCAATATTTGAACAATAGTTATGTGATTTTCAGGTGATGCTCTTTTAACACCCACTAGAATATATGTGAAAGAGTTGTTGCCCCTGATGAAAGAGATGAAGGTCAAGGCTTTTGCACACATCACAGGAGGAGGACTGTTAGAAAATGTGTCAAGAATTTTACCATCAGAACTAGCTGCTTTAATAGATGCCAGTAAATGGAATGTACCCGCTGTATTTGGCTGGTTAGCTGATAAGGTGAGCTCCATTACATACAGGGGCCATCATGGTTGTGATTGTATGGTAGTTGGATTTACAACTTTCTCAGCCATCAGTACCTATCACCACTATAGGTGTGAGTTCGAATACCACTCGGCCAATACAACATTATGTTATAAAGTTTGTATGTAACTTGTGGCAGGCCTGTGGTTTTCTCCTGGTACTCCGGTTTCCTCCACCAATAAAACTAACTGCCACAATATCACTGAAATATTGTTGAAAGTGGCGTTAAACACCAATGCACATCTCCATACATTGACCAACCAACAAAGTGACCTGCAAAAATGAATGGTGTGAAATATTTGAATTATTCACAGTTGTGCAAAATTTCACAAATTGAGGAAATTTTATCATGCAATGCAATAATTTCAAAATTGAATTTTTTAATTGTTCTGTCAGAGTGGAAATAGGTCATTCTTGTAGATGTCTAGTTTTAGTGTGGACGAAGCGTTTCAAGAATAACCTTCATCAGGTATGCTCAAAAGTCAAAAAATGGGAAAGCCAAGATACAATATTGATGTATTGACGGTAAATATAGAATTTATGTGGCGAGGCTTAGAAACGGGGGAAAGATGAGCTTTAGCGAGTCTTTCTATCTGTTTCCTGCTGAGCCACATAAATTCTATATTTACCGTCAATACACCAATATTGTATTTACCCTTCAATACAATTTGCAACAAAAAAAATGTTATTTGATTTAATAATACAAAAAAGATAAAGGAAACCCCATTGATACCTCAATAGTAGTTCCAGTAAGTGGCATGACTTAATAGCTTTATTAGGCTAATGTGAAAAGTGTTATTATGACAGGGGTGTGGCTTAATAACTTTATTGGGCTAATGTGAAAAGTGTTATTATGACAATGTGAAGTGTTATTTTGACACTATCGTAATAAAGCAAGTTTATTTCAAGCCATTTATTATGACAAAAAATATCCCAATTGCAGGATAAAATAATTTAAATTCTTTGAGACTGATTTATTTATATTTTAATATTCTGTAAACTATTAACAGATACAAGCTTAGCTCATGGTAAGATATCTCCAACAATATTGACTTCCACAAATTGTATCAATTTGTCACTTTGGAAAATTAAATCGTGGAATATTGGAGATATTTTATAGACTTGATATTTACATTGTAGGGTAATATAGATATTAGAGAAATGAGTCGTACCTTTAACTGTGGTATAGGTGGTGTTTTAGTTGTAAAGTCAGCTGATTCTCAAGAAGTTACAGACAGACTCATCAACAATGGAGTCCAAGCTAGTATAATAGGAACCATTATTAACAGAGAAGGTAACATAATCTGAAAAATATTTCTCTTAAATTTATCATTCACATCAATGATGTAATGGGTAGCATTCTCGTCTAAGTTCAAGCCCTGATCCAGTCAAACCTATACAATTGGTATTTGTTGCTTCTCTGCACAGCATTAAGAAGAAAGACCAAAAACTGGTTGGCTTGGAATCGGGGGGAAAATGTGTCCCAGTGGAGCGACATGTATACCCGCGGAATGTTGTTTCACTGAGCTAGCATTATAACAATCCAACTAAGCATTTTGATCTAGTACAAAGTGGACATCATCATTCCATCAGTATGTGACATTCTCACCATGATATGGCTGAACAATTACTGACCTTGCATTATGCAACAATCACTCACTAGATATGTGTGTCATTTTTATTTAATCAATCATCATTACGCATATATATACTAAAAATATAACTCTCCTGTATGGTAAATAAAATAGAATAGCCCAAATCAATGAAAAATGACATTCTATTTAATGGTCTGTATTAAAAATTATGTTTTAGAAAGTGGTCACACATCTCCATTTATTTTAAGTCTAGACTAGCTGTAAATGCCTGAAATATCACATGTGACACAATTATCAGATATTAGCCTTAATGTAATGTTATAGCAGAATACATGATTTGATTATTCCAGGATTTAAAACGATACATGGTTTAATAACATCTGGATTTAATAGACTAAATGGTTTGACATTATAAATGCAATAAGATTTGGTGTTAAACAACAGTTACTCACACACTTGCTCATATTCTATCAATTTCTTTACTATATATTTCAAGTCAGTTTGAGTTTGAGAGATACAAGTTTTACTGCATTTCACATATATATATGTTTTTTACTAAATATGATTTTAGATAAATCAGTTGATATAAAACACCTACATGAGGCTTTAGATAAGAGCTGGTCAAGGACACCTGTTTTACTACAGAAGAAAAGAGTCGCTGTTTTAATATCTGGGTCAGGTAATATTCCATTTAATTTGTTTATGATGTACGACATTTTATTTAATGTCTGGTCTTATGATAGAAATTTATTGTAAATCAAATAATATAAATATTATAGCTCCAACTTATATTTTGGAGTCATTAGTCACTCATAACACATAATATTTTTTTTCTTCTGTATTTCGTTTAAGGATTGAAAATTAAAAAAAAAATGTTTCAAGTATTCATTAATTGATTAAATTCTTAATTCACCTTCAGGGGCCATCATGGCCGTGATCTTATGGTAGTTGGATTTACAACTACCTGTGCAATCAGTGCCTATCACCACTAAAGTTGTGAGGTCGAACCCACTCAGGCGAGGTGTATTCGATACAACATTATGTGATAAAGTTTGTCAGTGACTTATGACAGGTTGATGGTTTTCTCCAGGTACTACGGTTTCCTCCACCAATAAAACTGACTGAAATATTGTTGAAAGTGGAATTAAGCACCTTAAAACCAACCAACCAAACCTAATTCACTTTCTCAGTGATATGAGGACATGAAGCATTTTTTCCCTAGCATGTGCATCATAATGTCTGAAAAATTCAAAATATATTTTTGGTAAAGACTACTCTGGACATAAATGACCAGAACAGATACTGAGAAATCAAGACTTCTAAAAAAAATTCTGCACTGTTTTTTAAAGCAATTTCCCCCCATTTTTGGTGATATCTGGTGCCAGTTTTAACTTGCCTATGTATCACGTGTATCACTTGGCAAGTTTGCTATTCATATATCTGTCTGGTCATCTTCAATATTTTCTCAATTTATCTTCTGCAATACTGTTCAAACCTAATTTCCCCCCTTGTTTGTGATATTTGGTAATGTTCTCACTGGTTGTAATTTATATTAATTAGAAATGTTTTGTAGGAACAAATTTACAAGCCTTGATAGATCATACAACAGAACAGAACAGCAATAGTTCAGCCGACATTGTACTAGTAATCTCTAATAAACCTAATGTACAAGGTCTTAAGAGAGCAGAGAAGGCAGCAATACCAACCAAGGTAATTGTATTATCTGATTGATTGGTGATTAATGCCAACTTGAGCAGTATTTTAGCTATATCGTGATGTTTATTATCTGAAATAGTTCAGTAAATAAACTGAACTACAATTACAATGAAGGTTGAGATCAACACACACTAGTTTTGCAGTAATTTAGAAATATCTTTCATAACTGCTCAAGTCAAAATCAGTTCAAATTTTAATTGCAGTAGTACAACATATCTTCAAGGTTTTTGTATGAATTTTTAGTTCACCTTGCCAAAGGCAATGTAAGCTTTTGTCATCACATCGTCGGTCGTCCGTTAACTTTTCACATTTTAATCTTCTCCTCTGAAACCCCTTAGCCAAATGAACTGAAACTTGGTAGGAAGCATCTATGGAAGGTCCTTTATAAAGATTGCTCATTTTGTCACGATCCATTTACAAACATAGCCGCCACAGGCAATTCTTGTTTCTGATTGGCCGATTTTTAAAAATCTTCTTCTCTGAAACCGCTTGGCCAAATGAACCGAAACTTGGTATGAAGCATATATGGACGGTCCTCTATAAAGATTGCTCATTTTGTCCTGATCCGTTAACAAACATGGCCGACACAGGCTATTCTTGTTTCTGATTGGTTGATTTCTAAAAAATCTTCTCTGAAACCGCCTGGCCAAATGAATCAAAACTTGGTAGGAAGCATCCTTGGAAGGTCCTCTATAAACATTGCTCATTTAGTTCCGATCCGTTAACAAACATGGCTGCCACAGGCCATTCTTGTTTTTGATTGGTTGATTTCTAAAAAATCTTCTCCTCTGAAACCACTTTCCCAAATGAACTGAAATTTGGTAGGTAGCATCTATGGAAGGTCCTCTATAAAGATTGCTCATTTTGTCCCCATCCGTTAACAAACATGGCCGCCACAGGCCATTCTTGTTTCTGATTGGTGGATTTCTAAAAAATTCTTCTCCTCTGAAACCACCTGGCCAAATGAATCAAAACTTGGTAGGAAGCATCCTTGGAAGGTCTTCTATAAACGTTACTCATATAGTTCCGATCCGTTAACAAACATGGCCACCTCAGGCCATTCTTGTTTTTGATTTGTTTATTTCTAAAAAATCTTCTCCTCTGAAACCACTTTCCCAAATGAACTGAAATTTGGTAGGAAGCATCTATGAAAGGTCCTCTATAAAGATTGGTAATTTTGTCCCGATCCGTTAACGCCACAGGCCATTCTTCTTTCTGATTGGTTGATTTCTAAAAAATCTTCTCCTCTGAAACCGCTTGGCCAAATGAATTAAAACTTGGTAGGAAGCATCCTTGGAAGGTCCTCTTTAAAGATGCTCATTTAGTTCCAATCAGTTAACAAACATGGCCACCACAGGCCATTCTTTTTTCTGATTGGTTGATTTCTAAAAAATCTTTTCCTCTGAAACCGCTATCCCAAATGAACTGAAATTTGGTAGGAAGCATGTATGGAAGGATGGAAGGTCCTCTATAAAGATTGCTCATTTCGTCCCGATTCGTTAACAAACATGGCCGCCACAGGCAATTCTTGTTTCTGATTGGTGGATTTCTAAAAATCTTCTCCTCTGAAACCACTTTACCAAATGAACCGAAACTTGGTAGGAAGCATCTATGGAAGGTCCTCTATAAAGATTGCTCATTTCGTCTCCATTCGTTAGCAAACATGGCTGCCACAGGCAATTCTTGTTTCAGATTGGTTGATTTCTAAAAACTTTCTTCCCTGAAACTGCTTAGCCAATTGAACCGATACTGGGTAGGAAGCATCTATGGAAGGTACTATATAAAGATTGCTAATTTCATCCCGATCTGTTAACAAACATGGCTGCCATAGGCAATTCTTGTTTCTGGTTGGTTGATTTCTAAAAATCTTCTTCTCTGAAACTGCTTGGCCAAATGAATCGAAACTTGGTGGGAAGCACTTATGGAAGGCTCTGTATTAAGTTTCCTCAAAGCAGAACGAAAGGTGAGCGACACAGACTCAGGGCTGAGCCTCTAGTTTCTGATACTGATTATTAATCTGTAAATTCGACTTATTTTGATTAAAAAAAAAAAAACACTTTAAAATCTTCTTCTCAGAAACAGTAATTCCAGATACATGTATATAATACACTAAATTAGATTGAGATGATCTTTGATTGGTCCACTTTCAAAATTGTTTGTGATAGCATAGCCCTCGATCAAAGATGGCTGCCATTAGTACTGAAAATATAAATTTGTTTAAAGGGATATTGTCTTCTAAAATCATAATTTTTTCATACCCAAAATTATTGTCGTTTTCCGTACTGACCTTCATAAAATGAAGATTAACACCGAGTTATGGTGCAAAAGATACGATTTTTTGACAAAAAAGACCCAAAAATATCGTTATCAGAATTATTGTCCTGGATGACAATATTCAAATCTATTCATATGGCCTTCTATATGAACCCGTCTTGAGCATGCGCACTGTTTAGAAACAATAAACAACATGTGGTTCTTGGGCAAAAGAGAAAGTGTCAATGCGTGGAAGAAAGCGGACTTTGACAGATTCAGAGAGAAAGATGAATAGAAGTGAAGTATCTTCCAAATGGAACAAATGTAGGGGATCAGTTGGACCGTTGGAACGAACTCAAGGAAGTGCTACGCATCCAAACTCGTGCTGAATTTGCAAATATTTTGTTTGATAGGTAAGCCGAACATGTTTTTTCCTTCTTTTCTCAATCGTTTTTCATATTTTATGAATTTATGATGATGCCTATGATCATTTTCGGTAGATATTATTCAATATATGTAATCTTGCACCTGGCAACAGCAAATTATTGTCAATGAATAGCATAAAACGGCCGTATTTTTCGAGGTAAACAAACACGAATTTTAACATCCATGCTGCAGCATCCGGGCTACTGGCATAAAAATAGATAGAAATAGATTTGGCCTCGCTCAGGTCAGTGAATAATTAATTAGCTTCCAGTAACGATGGTCGGCTTTTTTATATCGAAAAAACAACGTTTCGTAGCATATTCGCCAATAATTCGGTGTTTAATCTTCATTTCATGAACGTCAGTACGGAAAACAACAATAATTTTGGGTATGAAAAAATTACGATTGTGGTAGACAATATCCCTTTAAATGGCAAAAAAATATATTAATTTTATGCTGGAATTATCTGAAATATTAATTTTTACTTGTTTAAAATATGTTCCGAGTTGTTCTTTTAATTTAGAAGTCAAACTGAAAACCAGGCCAGTGATTATACCCTCTGGTTTATTATTGGTGTTAAATTATGTGAGATAAATATTAAAATTGATTGCTTTATGATCTATTCTGGGCAGGTCATTTCACACAAAGATTTCAAGAGTAGAGAAGACTTTGATGAAGCTCTACATGGCAACTTGTTGTCTGCTGATATTGATATTGTTTGTCTGGCAGGATTTATGAGAATTTTGACAGGTTTGTAAGATTTCATTGTTATATGTGTTGATTTTTGTTAATTTTCATTTTATTTGTATTTGACATTTCAGCCTGAATTTGTATTCTACAATAAAGACAAAATTCACTTATGGTTGTATCAAGTTTTCTGATCTGACACAATAAAAAAAAATCACATGACTTTTTGCATGACAAGTTACACTCTTGTGGATGGATTTCACACATTGAAGCTTTACTGAGAAAAAAGATTATAACTAGGGAAACCGTCATGATTTCACACATTGATATTTCATTGAGAAAAAAGTTTTTACAAGGGAAACCGTCATTATGATAATGCGGTGAAATATGTATACACTGAACCTAAAATAAAATCCTAATAAGGAAATTATTGTTAATTTAACATGTATAATCTGAACACCTCTTTATTCCAAACGAAAAAGATGGTCCCAAGATGGTTCGGTTTAGACAGGTTTTACTGTAATAATAATGTGTTTAGCATTGACCAGGTAAAAATAGTCATTTTAATGTGTTTAGCATTGACCAGGTGAAAATAGTCATTTTAATGTGTTTAGCATTGACCAGGTGAAAATAGTCATTTTAATGTGTTTAGCATTAACCAGGTGAAAATAGTCATTTTAATGTGTTTAGCATTGACCAGGTAAAAATAGTCATTTTAATGTGTTTAGCATTGATCAGGTAAAAATAGTCATTTTAATGTGTTTAGCATTGACCAGGTGAAAATAGTCATTTTAATGTGTTTAGCATTGACCAGGTGAAAATAGACATTTTAATGTGTTTAGCATTGACCAGGTGAAAATAGTCATTTTTGGCAACACTATAGTTTGTTAAAAGCTATTTATATTATAATGTTGTGCTTAGCATTCATTATATGAAAATAGTGGCCAAGATGGAAGACACAGTGCACGACCCAAAGTCTAAATTGATTGATTTTTATCAATTTTTAGGTGGATTTGTGAGAAAATGGCATGGCAAAATGTTGAATATTCATCCATCACTTCTACCTTCCTTCAAGGGACATAATGCACATGAACAGGTTATTAAAGCAAATGTGAGGATCTCGGGATGTACAGTACATTTTGTAGCAGTAAGTAAACTATATTTTAAAATTAGCAGGCATCAATAAAGGTTTTACCATCACAAGTTTTTTATGTGATGAATTTTTTGAGTGAGCAAAGTAGATATCAATTTATGAAAATAAAATCTGTGAATGACATCTAGTCAAACGATCAACTGAAGCTAATTTGTACCCACTTGATGATTATGGTAGAAGTTGTATTTATCCAATTCAACAGTATTTATGTTACTTCCCTTCTGGACAGACAGTCATATTGTTTTTGTTCTGTCTGTCCGTCAATTTCAAAGTTTGAGTGCACAATTCCAACATTTTAAAAAGGAATCCTCTAAAACTTTGCATGTTTTCTTATTACCCTATAGAGAATAAAATATAACAGCATTTTGATCGTACCATTTTTGTAGAACTTATTGCCCTTTATGACTTGAGACTATTCCTCAAGATTTGTGGGAGGGAACATGTCATAGCCTCCATTATTAGGTAGTTTAATTTACAACTGCCTATGTGATCAGTGTCCATCACCACTAAAGTTGTGAGTTTGATTACTGCCCTTAGTGAGGTATACTCTGTGACTTGCTATAATTCAGTAGTTGTCTCAGGGTACCACAGCTTCATCAACCAATAAAACTGACCACTATGATATAACTGAAATATTGTTGAAAGTGGCTTTAAACACTCATAACCAATAAATGAATGGGTCATTAGACAACCAATAAATGAATGGGTCATTAGACAACCAATAAATGAATGGGTCATTAGACAACCAATAAATTAATGGGGTCATTAGACAACCAATAAATGAATGGGTCATTAGACAACCAATAAATAAATGGGTCATTAGACAACCAATAAATAAATGGGTCATTAGACAACCAATAGACAACCAATAAATGAATGGGTCATTAGACAACCAATAAATGAAATGGTCATTAGACAACCAATAAATTAATGGGTCATTAGACAACAACACCTGAGTGTACTGGTAGGGTATATACAGTGCTCCCTCGTTAAGCCGCCACCTTCTGTGCAGTCGGTAGTTTGGCGGTATAACGAGTTTGGCGATAAACTTAGGGACATTGAAAACCAGAAGTTATGTGATCATATGAAAGGATAAACTTTCAACTCGACTGACATGCATTTTGCACTTGTACAAATACATAAGTATAAATAATACATGTTTAATAAATAAATAAATTAGAATAATTATATTCACATCGGAAATGTCCTGTACAGTTTGCAGATCTTTGTCAATGTTGACAAATTCTGGAACCGTCATTTGTAGCTCTGGACATCAAGGTCATCATAAACACGTGACAGCAACAGTTCATCTTCATTTGTGGGGTTATTGGAAGATCCCATTTAATTGTCAAATTATTGGCAATTTGTTGTTATGTTAATTTTGGATTTTCCTTTGCATAACTTATAATTGCACGTTTTTGTTTGTCATCTAATTAATTACGCTTTCTCTTCAAACACGACATTTTTATAACAACTAATTAAATTACAAATTTTACTCAGGATTAAAAGTACAAATGTAATCACTAGAAAAGTAAATACAGGTAAATATTCTAATCAAAACAACTGATCACCTGTTCTGACCCTCAATTATGAGATCAATGACCGTGTCCGATGACCAGTTTTGACATTCCATAACTACCGATCAATACACAGCCATCAAAAGGTAGTTGTGGGCGGTACTAACGGGGGAATTTAAATTGGTTTTACGACTTTTGTGTCTGAAAACCTGTGGCGGATGGCGGTAGCTGAGTTTGGCAAGTATAACGAGGTATTTTTAATGGGGGAAATCGGGACAGACGAGAATTTTGGCGATAGACCGAGGGAGCACTGTATTTATTGAATCAACTACATGTAGTTTTCAAGAAGCAGACCCATAATCAATGTTTAATGTCAAGTTTTCAGTATTTCAGCTAGATTCATTGCAAGAACAAGTTTACAGACAATAAATTATATAGGTGAAAAAAGGGGGCCTTGGATGGGCATAGGAACAACAGTTTAGATAGTCACAAGGAGTTATCACAAGAATATATAATGATAGGATCAGAAAATGTTGTCTTTCGGTGGGCCATCAATGATCAACTCTTCAAACAAACCATTGTTCACTTAGAGCTGATATCTTTTTTACATACAAGGAATGTGACATCCAAACAGGAGCCATTCATTTAAGTACTTTCTTTAGAGCGAGTTGGGTATTTGATCCGACCTGCACAACCTGCCAATGCACCTTTCCGATGGGTTGTGGCCCAGCGCACAGAAGCTTTCCCCGGCATTAGCCTGAGGATTCTAGTGAATAGGATCTGAGAAACAAAATATTTTAAATTATACTGTGACCCCTTCTGGAAATTGACTCTTTATAGCTCATTCCATTATACAGTAGTCCCCCTCTTATAAGGCCAGTAGTCCCCTTCTTTTAAGGCCAGTAGTCACCCTCTTATAAGGCCAGTAGTCCCCCTCTTATAAGGCCAGTAGTCCCCTTCTTTTAAGGCCAGTAGTCCCCCTCTTATAAGGCCAGTAGTCCCCCTCTTATAAGGCCAGTAGTCTCCTTCTTTTAAGGCCAGTGGTCACCCTCTTATAAGGCCAGTAGTCCCCCTCTTATAAGGCCAGTAGTCCCCTTCTTTTAAGGCCAGTAGTCCCCCTCTTATAAGGCCAGTAGTCCCCCTCTTATAAGGCCAGTAGTCCCCCTCTTATAAGGCCAGTAGTCCCCCTCTTATAAGGTCAGTAGTCCCCATATTATAAGGCCAGTAGTCCCCCTCTTATAAGACCAGTAGTCCCCCTCTTATAAGGCCAGTAGTCACCTTCTTTTAAGGCCAGTAGTCCCCCTCTTATAAGGCCAGTAGTCCCTATCTTATAAGGCCCAGTAGTCCCCCTCTTATAAGGCCAGTAGTCCCCCTCTTACAAGGCCAGTAGTCCCTATCTTATAAAACCAGTAGTCCCCCTCTTGTAAGGCCAGTAGTCCCCCTCTTGTAAGGCCAGTAGTCCCCCTCTTATAAGGCCAGTAGTCACCTTCTTTTAAGGCCAGTAGTCCCCCTCTTATAAGGCCAGTAGTCCCTATCTTGTAAGGCCAGTAGTCCCCCTCTTACAAGGCCAGTAGTCCCTATCTTATAAAACCAGTAGTCCCCCTCTTGTAAGGCCAGTAGTTCCCCCTCTTACAAGGCCAGTAGTCCCTATCTTATAAAACCAGTAGTCCCCCTCTTACAAGGCCAGTAGTCCCTATCTTATAAAACCAGTAGTCACCCTCTTGTAAGGCCAGTAGTCCCCCTCTTATAAGGCCAGTAGTCACCTTCTTTTAAGGCCAGCAGTCCCCCTCTTATAAGGCCAGTAGTCCCTATCTTGTAAGGCCAGTAGTCCCCCTCTTACAAGGCCAGTAGTCCCTATCTTATAAAACCAGTAGTCCCCCTCTTGTAAGGCCAGTAGTTCCCCCTCATACAAGGCCAGTAGTCCCTATCTTATAAAACCAGTAGTCCCCCTCTTACAAGGCCAGTAGTCTCTATCTTATAAAATCAGTAGTCCCCCTCTTGTAAGGCCAGTAGTCCCCCTCTTATAAGGCCAGTAGTCACCTTCTTATAAGGCCAGTAGTTCCCCCTCTTACAAGGCCAGTAGTCCCTATCTTATAAAACCAGTAGTCCCCCTCTTACAAGGCCAGTAGTCCCTATCTTATAAAACCAGTAGTCCCCCTCTTGTAAGGCCAGTAGTCCCTATCTTATAAAACCAGTAGTCCCCCTCTTATAAGGCCAGTAGTCACCTTCTTATAAGGCCAGTAGTTCCCCCTCTTACAAGGCCAGTAGTCCCTATCTTATAAAACCAGTAGTCCCCCTCTTACAAGGCCAGTAGTCGCTATCTTATAAAACCAGTAGTCCCCCTCTTGTAAGGCCAGTAGTCCCCCTCTTGTAAGGCCAGTAGTCCCCCTCTTATAAGGCCAGTAGTCACCTTCTTATAAGGCCAGTAGTTCCCCCTCTTACAAGGCCAGTAGTCCCTATCTTATAAAACCAGTAGTCCCCCTCTTACAAGGCCAGTAGTCCCTATCTTATAAAACCAGTAGTCCCCCTCTTATAAGGCCAGTAGTCACCTTCTTATAAGGCCAGTAGTTCCCCCTCTTACAAGGCCAGTAGTCCCTATCTTATAAAACCAGTAGTCCCCCTCTTACAAGGCCAGTAGTCCCTATCTTATAAAACCAGTAGTCCCCCTCTTGTAAGGCCAGTAGTCCCCCTCTTGTAAGGCCAGTAGTCCCCCTCTTATAAGGCCAGTAGTCGCCTTCTTATAAGGCCAGTAGTTCCCCCTCTTACAAGGCCAGTAGTCCCTATCTTATAAAACCAGTAGTCCCCCTCTTACAAGGCCAGTAGTCCCTATCTTATAAAACCAGTAGTCCTCCTCTTATAAGGCCAGTAGTCACCTTCTTATAAGGCCAGTAGTTCCCCCTCTTACAAGGCCAGTAGTCCCTATCTTATAAAACCAGTAGTCCCCCTCTTGTAAGGCCATACCTTTTGCAATGAAAAAGTGGCCTTTAAAGAGTGATGGTCTCTCTTGGGATGGACAATTTACTGGCATTTTACTATCCCTGTGAATCTGAAATCTGGCCTGATAATATGATTGATTGATTGGATTTTTGGTGTTTAACACCACTTCCAGCAATATTTCAGTTATATCATGGCGACCAGTCTTAGTGGTGGAAGAAGCCGGAGAGAACCACCGACCATGGGCAAGCAACTGGTCAACTTTATCACTTGCGGCTGCGAGTCGAGTGCATCCTTTTGTGTAATTTACAAAGCCGGGCGCGAACCCACGCCGTATTGTTGATAGGCTTGTATGAGTATTTAGGTAATCCAACTACCTAACTCATTGAGCCACCCGTGCCCTTGGGCCTGATAATAGGTTAGATTCATAACCACACTGTGGTATAATGAATTTTGATAATTTTTCCACCATTTTTGATTTATAGGAGGAAGTAGATGGTGGTGCAATCATAGTACAGGAATCTGTACCTGTGTATAGTGGAGACACAGAGGAGACGTTAGCTGATCGTGTGAAGACTGTAGAACATACATCATTCCCTAAAGCTTTAGAATTAGTAGCCAGTGAACAGGCCACTCTCAAATCTGAGGGACAAATTATTTGGCGATAATCGACTGAAGTTATGTTCAAAGAACAGAACAATTCACTCTCAACTCTGAGGGACAAATTATTTGGCGATAATCGACTGAATTTATATCCAAAGAACAGAACAGTCCATTTGAAATTCTCAGGAGCGAATTGTGTTGTAATGTTCATATATCTTATAATAAATTAAAACGATGAATCAAATGCTACAAAATTATCAGTAATTTCAACTTCTTTATTCTATGATATGAAGGAATAAGTTTTATATATATTATATACAAATAACAAGGTGCTAGAATGATGATGTGAATTTATGTAATATTTTTTTTTTATTAAACTACAACACTTGACCATCAGGTAATTTACATTTAGAGTCACAAAGTAATTTACATATAGTGCCCATAAAGTAATTTACATTTAGTGTCCATAAAGTAATCTACATTTAATGTCATAAAGTAATTAATATTTAGTATCACAATGTAATTTACATTTAGTGCCATAAAGTAATTTACATGTAATGTTATAAATTAGTTTACATTTACTGTAATATAAAAGTAATTTACATATAGAATCATAAAGTAATTTACATTTAGTGTCATAAGGTAACTTACATTTAATGTCAAAGTAATTTACATTTAGTGTCATGAAGTAATTTATGTTTAGTCATAAAGTAATTTACATTATGTAATACAAAAGTAATTTATGTATAAAATCATAAAGTAATTTACATTTAGTGTCATGAAATAATTTACATTTTGTGTCATAAAGTAATTTACATTTTGTCATAATGTAATTTACATTCAATGTCATAATATTTAATCAATACTCAATTATACTATGTTCAACATTTTAATGATATTCAATTATTATTTGACAAATTGATTATATACTATTGAATCAGTTGTTGATAAGTCAATAAATTTGTACACTAGATATTTTTGTACCAAATCTCAAAATGTAGTCGACAGTCAAGCTAATGTAAATGTTACCAAATTGTATTTTTATTTTTCTGATTAAAGTATTATCATGACCACTTATCCACTTAACCAATGCAAAAACAATATGAATATTGTCAGAAAAAAAAAAATTACACCATCTTTAGAAGCATGTAGAAAAGAGAACTTTTCTAGTCTGTTTCACACCAAGAGTAAATATATTTTATTTTTACCTGCAATGTACATATATTGTGTTTAACCTGCAATTCATTATTGGTTGAATTATCCAATTTGAAATGCATTCCAGTCATTTTTGGGTGAATTATCCAATGTGGACATGTTATAATTTTTAGATATGTTGTTCACAAAGTTAAGTTTTTTGATACTCAGTTTATGATAGTGCCATTTATTATTGGACCATAGAGATATGTTTATATTGTTTTTTCTTTTTTTTTGAATTGTGAATATATTCTTAATTTTGTTTATTTTGTTTTTTGAAAATTCTCCCGTGTCATTGTTAATTGTAATTTATACAATTAATTATATTATTTCAGAAATAGTTTTTATAAAATTCATCAATATAAGTGTATTTATTTTGTTTTTAAAAAAAAAAAAAAAAAAAAAAACTAAGAAAGTGTCAACTAGGAATTATATAGTGAGCTAAAATAACATCATTGGTGGAATATATTGAAACATGATGTTTGATTGTCTTTGATTAAAGTATTATCATGACCATTTATCCACTTAACCAATGCAAAAACAATATGAATATTGTCAGGAAAAAAAAAAATTACACCATCTTTAGAAGCATGTAGAAAAGAGAACTTTTCTAGTCTGTTTCACACCAAGAGTAAATATATTTTATTTTTACCTGCAATGTACATATATTGTGTTTAACCTGCAATGTTGAAATGTCCTTCACAACTGCCAAATTGTCTGAAAAGAGCAGAACCAAACACCGTTCCAATCGTTTTCAAATGTGTCCTCTTATCAAGTCCTCACTTAGGTCTGACAGGAACACAGTCACAATTTTTAATGAACAGGGAAGACACAGTTTATATTTTCTAATTTGGGAAAACCTATAGGACAAGAAGTCACAATTAATATTTTGGGTAAAAAACTGTTCTAAGGATAAAATGTACACAAAACATGTATATTGTATGAAACAGCAATTTGTACAAGATCTCATAATAAATGTAATATTTGTTGATAGTCGTGAATTTTTTACACTTATATTTTCTATTATATTTTACACATTTATTATTCAATTATTAAAATTTATAGAAGGATTGCTGAGTTTATTTTGTTTTGAGTGGGCAAGTGATTGTTGTATAATGAGCAATATTTCAGCTATATCGTGGCAAGAACAAGTTACAATCACGATGAGGATGATGTCTATTTTGTACAAGACCAAAATGCAGTGTTGGATTTTTTCAATTACACAACAGTCCACTGTTCAACAATATTTCAGTTATATCTTGGCAGTCAGATTTATTGGTGGAAGACACTATAGTACCGCTACTCCGAGAAAGTCGCTGATGAACTTTAACAGATGCCATATAATGTACACCACACATGGACTTGTCTTCAAACTAACAACTTTTGTTGTGATAGACACTTACTGAATCCTTGATTTAAATCAAACTACTGTAAAATGCTAATTTGATATAAAACATGGCCACCAGTCAATAACTCTGTTTGCTTTTCTGTCCAGAAATCATCCATTAATAGTAATGTTTTATGAATGATTCTGGGCAATTGTTCAACTGCCTTCTCAGTAACACCAAAACTGATTTCAGCCAAAATGTACATACATAATATTGTACAAAACTTAATTTTTTATAGTCCATAGGAAATCCCAAAAATGCTACCCTTGTTGAACACAAGTTAACATAGAACCTGTAAGGAATATGTCTTCTATGAAGCTACTGATCTTTTTAACTTAGCATGAATGTTCCATGGGTGGTTCTTTATAGCTCATCTGAGCCAGAGTCTCAAGTGAGCTTTTTGAATCGAAAAGTGTCTGGTGTTTATCGAACTGTCTGTCCATATGTCATAATATTTCACATTTCTGTCTTTGGCAGAAACATTGCATGCCCAGTCACCAAACTTATTACAAATGTTTCTCTAGTGGTCCTGGAGAAGTGTTGTATTCTTTCGGAGAGAATCAAAAACCAAGATTGACCACTCTGACCTCTGATTGGCTGAGACATTTTAGATTTCCCCTGAATTATTGCATGCCAAGTCACCAGAATTGCTAGAAATGTTCCTCTAAAGATTTGGAAAAAGTGAAAATCCAAGATGGCCACCCTAGTATCTAATTGGCTGTATATTTCGACTTGTTCTCTGGAACTACTGCATGCCAAGTCACTATCATGCTTACCAGACGAACAGTCCTCTAGAGGGATGTAAGAAGTGTTTTTACTTTTCAGAGCAAATTGGCTCAACATTTAGGAAGACCTTCTGGAAGAGTTTGATCTTATATGAATAGAATCAAAGAGCCAATGACAGGGAAACTGCAAATTGAATTGAGTATGGAATCAATTAGATCATAGAAGTTTAATGATATTTTTATCAATATTTCTGTTATATCTTAGTGATCAATGTTATTGATCTTTCTCCATAGTTCTTTGTTGTTGCCGATATCTGGCCACCTCACTCCCAAGATAGTTCTGAGGCAATGGTTCAGAAAGAATTGAAGTGGTCTGATAGAAGATGCTGTTTCTCTCCATGTTTCAGAGCCATTGAGGACAGATTTTATATTTGAATTGAAGAGCCTTAACAATAAGATCAAGACAATGGAAGTGGATAGGGCACACACTGAGAAAGGCAAATAACAACATTACAAAACGGGCCTTAGAATGAAACCCCCAAGGAAATAGAAAGAGAGGTAGACCAAAGAACTCGTGGCACCGAGGTGTTATCTCAGAGCTGCAGGCCATAAATACAACATGGGGAGAGGCAAAGAGGAAGGCCCAAGACAGGACGAGGTGGAAAGAAACTGGTTGCCCTATGTCCCCCATGGGATGAAGTGGAATAAGTAAGTAAGTAATGTTATCGATAGGTTAAAAACTTATCTTCAACAAGTCACCAACAAACTTTTATCATATAAGGTGTGTACAGAATACAACATAGCCTCAGACAAGAGTCAAGTGTTTTAATAATATAATATGTCCACTACAATTCACAGGTGACTTACTCTTATGTTAATTTGTAGTTCTGCTTGTTCAACTGAGCCTGTTTTTTTGTTAAATGGTCATTCGAGTTTATAGGCTGTGCATTATATATGCAGTAATTACGAGAGAGATTGTTGTTTAACAACATGTGAGCAATTTTCAGATATATCATGGTGAGAACAAGTTAACAGTACATTCCTATACATAATGATGATGTCAGCTTTGTAGTGGAGCAAAATGCTTAGTTGGATTTTTATAATGCTAGCTCACTGAAAACAACAAACCATGGGTAGACATGTGTCACTCCACTCTGACGAATTAACCTAATTCTGAGCCAACACTTGGCTCTTAATCCTTAATACTGCATGCATTGGGGAGAAGAAGCAAATACTAATTTTACATGGGGCCGTGATCGTATGGTAGTTGGATTTATAACTACTTATGCAATTAGTGCCTATCACCACTAACGTGAGTTTGAATCCCACTAAGGCGAGGTGTACTCGATACAACATTATGTGATAAAGTTTGTCAGTGACTTGCGGCAGGTCGGTGGTTTTCTCCAGGTACTCCAGTTTCTTCCACCAATAAAACTGACTGCTACGATACAACTGAAATAATATTGAAAGTGGTGTTAATCCCCATAACCCTAACCCGCTTATTTTGCAGTCTTTGTTTGACCTATTCTGGGCTCCAACCTATGATATACCACACTCGAAGAGAGCACACTAACCAGTACACCACCAATGAGGTTTAAGCATAAAGAGACTCATTTTATAATATAAACATGACAATTACAACAATAAAAATATGAACTAACATTGATTTTTTTATTATTTCCAGTAAGAAAAAATAAAATTCACTTAAAAATTGCAAAAATTTATATAATACAATCAACTTTTGTATAGAATTATAGAGTAACTTGTAAAGCATTATAAGATATCATTAAAGCTTGATATATAATCAGATCTACTGTTGTGTCTAGATATTCAGTGACTGTTAAAATCGTTTAACAGCATTGTAAATTGTAAATTACATTGTTATAAAAAAGTTTGATTACATATAAACAAAATCATTATGCACAACATTATGAGTATTACGATATTGTAATAAAAATCACCTACATATTTTAAATTCTAATGTAGTTGTTTAATATTCCTGCCTTTGTGATTGGACAATGCTGTAATTTTCACGGTATCAATTCCACGGTTGACAGACTTTTTGAAATTCGTCGGACCGAGCGGGCAGAAAATCACAAGGACCGGCAATACTGCCAAGTATGCCGATGTTTTGTTTGTGTATTTTGTTTTGCACCGGAAATCGGAAATGCAACTGGTATGCCGGAACAATCATGGTCAACTCGGAATTAGATTCTGCTTCAAATGACATTTACTTCTTAAACATGCAACTGTTTCCATGGTAATTCTATTAATCATTGTATTTTTTTAGCTTAAACTGGCTGTGATGCATCAACGCGACCATTTCATGTGTTTATATTTGAAAACATGGCGGGTCGGGTTTTTATTGTTCCCATCACCGATTCCGTTTAAATTTTAGAATTTTGTAAATTCCGGTCCTGCAGAAAATTATTGGGTGCAGGACATATGTCCTGCATATTGAAACAAAATTTCAAAAAGTCTGGGTTGAAATATCAAGAGATATTCTAATTTTTTTTAGCCGATTACCGCTTACGTCATCTTGTCAATAATGTGGCAATACACATCTATACACATGATTACATTAGAATGGAGATAACTGTATTGTATTTGAAATTTTTAAATACAATACAGTTATCTCCTAAATACAACAAGATGAACTTATGATACCCCTGCTCTTCGGCAAACAGGAAGTAGGAATCTGACGGGTCAAAAAACGCTTCCCACGTTATGGGGTACCTATATGAAGCTTGTGACCAAATATCAGATTTCTGCCATCAATAGTTGCTGAGAAAAATGCGACAAAAAATGAGCATATATGCTCAATGTGTATAGAAACCAACTAAGTCGGCAAACAGGAAGTAGGAATCTGACGGGTCCAAAAACGCTACCCACAATATGGTATACCTATATGATGCTTGTGACCAAATAGCAGATTTCTGCCATCAACAGTTACTGAGAAAAATGCGACGAAAAATATCTTGGACGGACGGAAGGACAGAGGTAAAACAGTATACCCCCCTCTCCCTTCGGGGAGCGGCCGTATAAAAATCTTTAACAAATACTACAACTAAAAAACTTTCATTGTAATAAAAATCTTTATGCATGGATAATTTTTTTTTTATTACAATGTAGTAATGTTATAGTGATTTTTATTAAGGTATTTGAAAATAAAGATTTTATTACAATCCTATTTGATTACAACATGTGTGTATTAAATATCAACAATAGGTCATATAGCAAAACACAATCATGTATTTAATAAAATTCATAAAACTGTCAACAAATCAAACTTTCAAAGAAATATATAATTGAATATAAGCACTAACAACACAATATCTTATATTCTTTGATCTGTTGTAAACACTAGTCAGCAACCTGACAAAAAGTTGAAATACTACTCTGAACAGTAAAACATCCAAATAAATATTGTTCAATAAAACAAATTAAGTGATAAGGTACTAAACAGGCTGTTTCAGAGTTCTTAATAGACTCAAATGCTTAGAAATTTATCATAAAATAACATTTAATTAATGTGATTGTCACTTCAAATTTCGAAATTTTAAATTTGGAGAAAATCCATTCATTTTCTTTACAAATTATAATTAACAGATATCAAAATAAAATATCACTTGACGAGATAAACAACGGAGGCCTAGCTGTTGACAGGTTTATTAACTGATTTAAACAATAACTTCGAAATAACAAACATAATTTAGGGGCCGTCGTGATCGTATGGTAGTTGGATTTACAACTACCTACGCAATCAGTGCCTATCACCACTGATGTTGTGAGTTCGAATCTCTATCAGGGTGAGGTGTACAACATTATGTGATAAAGTTTGTCAGTGACTTGTGACAGGTCGGTGGTTTTCTCTGGGCCTCCGGTTTCCTCCACTAATAAAACTGACTGCCACGATATAAATGAAATATTGTTGAAAGTGGCGTTAAATACAATCAAACAAACAAACAAACATAATTTTGATGGATTTGTTTATTAGGGACTGAAAAGTTACTTCCAAGAAACTTGAAATTTTAAATTTGGAGAAAAGAGGAGTAAATTGAGTTGAAAAGCACCAAGATTAAACGGGAACTTAAGGAAATTTACAATTTAATTTGTAATCAGTATTTTTTTTAAATGAGGTCAGCTTTGTTCCGGTCCGAGTTTTACACAAGGATGAAAGATTTTGGGACGAAAACATATCTATTTACCGCATGCACAAACTGCTATTTACGATTCTGAGGTAAAATTATTTTTAAAACAAGGAATATCCAGTCAACAACGTGGTCGTGACTGAACTTATTTGTTCGACTTTACGCAATAATTCAGCAACTGACGTGATCATTAATTTTTTATGAAAAATATTCCACAAGCCAATCGGACTTGTGGTTTAGAAATTTCCACTGGCCAGACAAAAAATTCACTGGCCGCAGGCCATCGGACCACTGCTAATTTCGAACACTGTCATAGCAAAAATAAATTTGGATTTCTTATATGTAAATCTGCACTTATATGGTAAAAATGTATTTTTTATTGCTAAAAAGGATATAAAACATATATCTAAGCTAAATTTTAGACATCCTAGTGATGTTTTAACCAATGGATTTATCTGTCTTGTGTTATAAACACTTTTCAACAAACCATTGACTATTACAGCAATGTGGCACCCATTTTAATTCAAGATTTTAATATGAATGAAATGAGTACTGTTCATATAATATTCATAAATAGTTTTCATGTCATTTTTCAGTAGTTTTTTTTTGCTAGAAAAACATTCAAATAAGTTTTATACAAAAAAAAATTGACACTCTGTGATGACACAAAATGTCATATTATTTTTGGCAAGATCAGCTTACAATAGTAACCTTAAAATGTGTGTATCCTAATTATGTAAAACCTCTAAATCTACTGTACCTTGAATGTGCATTTAAATAGAAGAAATACATAATTTAAAATAATACATAGGAATGAATATCAATCATTTGTTTTAAAACATAAAAAAAATTCATACAAATCTTTTTCATATGATAATTTCATGTATATATATGGCACCTGTTATTATATAAAAATACAACCAATATTAATATTAAATAATCTGATAAAACGTGTATGTGAAATATGCTATGCTCTCTTAATATCTGACATAACTCAATTTAACCTGTCTTCCAGATGAACTTTAGCATATCCTGTTCTGATTATTTCTACTTTTCATTTATTGTATGTAATTGATCCCTCAAAAATATTTTGACAACAACATTTTCATAAGCTTATCTCAAGTTTACAAAGATAATATAAACTTTTCATTCTGATGAAATTAAGTATATCTTTTCCCATTATTTCCACTTTTAATTTGGTAACCGATCCCTCAAAATAATTTGAGAGCAGCATTTTTACATAGATTTATTCAAAGTTCACTGATTTAATCTCTTGTCCAGATGAACTTTAGTACATCCTGTTACGATTTTCCCCACTTTTTCTTTACTGCATGTAACCAATCCCTCAGAATATTTTTTACAGCAACATTTTCACTGGGTGTTCTCAAGTTCACCCAGACATGTCAGCTGTTAATGAGACATAGTATAGTTCACATACGAATTTAATCAAATCTGTTATCTACATAATATAGATAATGATCTTTAAAAACCATAAAATTGTATATCCTTAATATCCTTAAAAAGTAAGAATTTAAGATTTGCTTTCATTAATTACATTTCACATTTCAGAAGCTATTTCGTGAAATGATTATCAAGCAAAGCACCAATACTGCAGCTATTGGATCACTGAACTGACTTAATCCACAAAAATATTAAGTCATTTCGTAACTTGCATGCACAAAACACATTATGATATCACCGACAAAAATAATACTGTCAGTTCTGAAGACCTCGACAGACATTATCACAAAAATCACAGGTCGTCCTATCGGACTCGCTGAGATATTAGCGATAATGTCTGTCTTGACCTTCAATATTGCAGTTATTCTATATTTCATCATCATAACTGATTTCATTGTAAGTGGACTGAACTGTATCTATTTGTGTTCATTGTCATGTTACCTGGCACTTTTATAATATATAAGTACAATAAAACCTGTCTGAACAGAACATCCGGTGGGACGATAATAAATATAAAATGTAAAAATTAAATTTTGCAACAATGTCAAAAACTGGGACTAAATTAAATTTTTATAACTCTATTTTATCATAATTCTTCATGTACATTTTCTTCTGTTTTATCAGATATCTTGTCCAGTATCTTCTTGGCTTGTATACGAGCTAATTCTTTATGGTTTAAGTCCATAGTATACCACATAGCTAGAGCACAACGCTGACCTTTGACCACAGCCTTGACCCCATGAAGTTCTGCAGCATTAAAACCAACAATTCTACCACATTTAGGTCTCAGAGATACCTATAAAAATTAGAATATGTGATAAAAAACATCACTATATTTACAGTTCCTAACTAATATTATTATCATAAAAACTATGGTTCATCCTCCAAAACATAATGTTTGTTGATTTTGGCTCTCCTGTTTAGACCCTTAGGTTTTCTTACTCCCAAAGACTTTTAAACTATTTGGTTTTCCAATCTTCTGACTATGAGCGTACCTGATGAAGGTAATTCCAGGAACGTGTCGTGCACACTAAATTAGATATCTGCATTTTTATATAAAGCAATATTTACTTTGAAAATAAGAAAATTTAAAAAACTGGAATTTATGCAATTTAAGATAGATAATGGGTGTTTAATGTTTATTTTGTTTAATTCAGCCATATTGTGGCAATGTGCTATTGGTAGAGGACAACAGATTAAAAGAGAAAACAAATGATACTTAATATAAAAATATAAATTATATTCAGTATCAAGTAAAGTTCAGTTGTGGTAGTGATTGTATGGTACCAGTAGTTGGATTTACAACTATCTGTGCAATCATTGCCTATCACCACTAACGTTGTGAGATCGAATCCCGCTTATGACGAGTTGTACTCGATACAACATTATGTGATAAAGTTTGTCAGTGACTTGCGACAGGTTGATGGTATTCTCCGGGTACTCCGGTTTCCTCCACCAATAAAACTGACCGCCACAATATAACTGAAGTGGTGTTAACCAACATAACCCCTGAAAGTTTCAGTATCAAACATTCTAGCAGTTTTCTGAAAATCCTTAAGGTTAAACTATTTTCTGCAATGGAAACAATCTTCCTATTGACACACAAATACTCCAATGATCATTCATGTCCAGTTACTTATGATGTAGTTTCTTTTCACTTTATACTTTTCTAATTTATGTACTGTGCTGGCATCAATCTTGCATTTCTAACTGACACATAATAAAGTTGAGGATTATCTTACAAATATTCCTGGCATTTTTTTTTCTTCAAATGGTTAATTTTCTAAACAAATATAGGTAGACTCCTATGTCAAACTTACAACTTGCAGAGTTGTCCATATTGGATTTCCGATTGACACAAACAAACAAAAAAGACAATATTTTTTATCAATGTTTCCAATGACCATCCGTAAAGCTTGCTTTCAAACAGTGCACTGGTTTCAGAGAAGAAAAATACATGAAAAAGCTATACAGTCTTGGCACCGGTGTTCGCGCATCCGTTGATTTCGTGCATACGTTTTTTACATATCAAATGCAAAATCATTGGAAAAGCTAAGATGGAGACTACTACTATGTGATTATTAACTATAATTATAATAAAAGATATTAAATGTTTTCAAATTTGTGCTTATTTTGAAGGACTAGGTACAAACTTCCTTTATTCATTTTGAGAACCATCCAAAGTATGCATGCGCGATATCACCGAACGTTGTAACATTTATCACAAATTGAGGGTTGGTTTGCTTACACTTCATTTTCACTGAAACGTTAAAAATTGTAGCGGAATCTGGATAAGGACCATAAAGATAATACTTAAAAGTATTTGAGGACGATTTAAATTAATTCAATAACATTTTGGTAAGCAGTGAAATAACCACTGAACCCTTAGGTGCGAGATAACACCTGACGGCTCTGCATATGGACTATGGACATGATGGTAGACACAGTGTGGTGATCGATCATAAGTCAAAAGGCCCAAATATGATATACTTTACCTCAGCTGATCTGTTACGATGAGCAAAGAAAAAATCTCCACCATCAAAATCATCATTCAGATAAATTACTGCACTGAAAAAGAAGATCTATATTTACCCAGTTACAGCCACAGGAAATCTAGATGGGCTATATTTTGATATAAGTATCATTGTATTATGTATTATGAATATAACACAAAAGAATTTAGATCTAGGTGTCAGAACATGAGAGAAAATAAATCAAAACATAAGAAACAGCCTTTCATTGTTAATCTTCATCTCATGGTAGGAGTTAAATGTTCAATGATAGGTATAACTCATGCCTTAAAGTGAGTGGATCAGTGGTACATTTTTACTCTGAACTATACTTCTTATCTCAAATATGTAAGGCTACCATAAAGATTTAATAAATACATTTAAAGTAATCTTACAAGCACTTTAAATAGTAAGCCTGACATCACAATAACATAAAAAACAAAAAACAAAACAAAAACCAAGATATTTTTAAGAATAGTTGAAAATTTAAAACAATAAAAAATATGCCCTAAATGTTGAGTTTGAAGGATCATAAGGAGCATACAAGACTCACTGCAGTAGTGTTAAGAACAGGGAAATATTCTGCACAGCTCAAAAGACTATTTCTAACCAAATACTTAATATGATCTGATGTGAAAACCTTTTTGTTCACTTTTCCAGAAGAGATTATTTCAAGCTGGAACCTCAATATTCATTGGTTCATCAATTAGTTGGTTTCTGTGATGAACAAGACATATTTAAGCAGTTACCTTTATTCAATGCAGTAGATAAATTTATTAATGCATCTGAAATAATTTCGAACCACATATTCGTTTTCTTATAGACCTTTTTATTCTTAAAAACATGGGCGTGGCCATTATCGACTTCCGAGTGTGTCTGCCATTAGTAAAGTGTAAAAATCTTATGTTCTCGGGGTTTATCGATACACTAATGTATGGTTTCTCTAGTACAGGTGTCACAATATACTACTGCTGTGAAGTGATTTGTAAACAGAGATATAATGACAATGATATGACAACAAATAAATTACCTGGTATGTTTTTTTTGTTTTTTTTTTAATTACCGTTATTTTCCCCCTACAAAATCAGTATAAATCCTACTTGATAAAAAACTGCTTCCACTTTTTTTTTTTGTTTCTTTTTTTTGTTGTTGCTTTTCAAGCATAAGAAAAAAGGGGTAATCAAATTAATATTTTGTATGAAATTAAAAAGTAAATATATAAATTATAATATACGCTTTTTGAAATTATTACTATACAATTTAAAGTGAAGTAATAATGATAAAAAGTGTGCTTAATTTATAAGAAATAACTTAACTTTGAATGTGACATCTTAAGGTGCATTTTTCAATTCTGTTTTATTTTTATTTATTTTTTGTTTGTTAAATTGTAAAACAAATTAAAACTTTTTGTCGGTCAATTTCTGTAGTGAAGATGAAAAGGAATTTAAGTTTTATCAAATTAAAACATCTGAATATCTGAATTTCTTTATCTGAAAAAAAAGTTTCATGAGGAACCTAATATAACTATTTGCTCCCAGGTTTCAGATATGTGAAGCGGATGGGCATTTTTCACCCCATTTGTCTTCTTTTTTAAATTTCTTTGCTAGGATTTCATAGTTTTATATTGATTTATTCTTTAATTTTATATGTTTTTGAAGATTAATTAAAATTCAATATTGACGTATTAAGGAAGTGGTAGCGCTTTCTAGACTTGTAGTCTGCTGAAGGTCGACCTTGTCAACAGCGATGCGATGTTTCCCGGGTTTGGCACTTAGGGGAATAGACAGTCATGTCATTTTGCAACAAAGGTGTTAAATTCATATTGTAGAAAGATAACTATCATTATAACTGATAGTTAACTGTGTATTGCATAACAAGTTATAGCAAAGACATCACTAAAACACAAAAATTTAATTTATGTATTGGGTTGATTCTTAAATGTATTTGATTTGCAATATGACAGTTAAACTCTACCCCCTTCCCACAAAAAGTTAAAAATGATAAAAATATATATAACTGAATTATAATGACAAAAAACTAAAATAAAAAAAATTCGCCGAATTTTATTGCAGGACATCACGTCGTTCATTTTTACTTCTTACAGAATCAAGATTTATTTCAAGATTTATCTACAGAAATGTGATACCTCTTTGTAAATTGTTAATTATTTTATGCGGCTTCTACATGAAAAACAATAATTCCTACACTGCTCACTTTGTTCCCGTTTCCTTTGTTTATAGTATTTAAACTTTCATTTAAGACAACATTTAACTCAGGTTTTTTTCCCTATGTTATCCTCTACCGCATATGGAAGGAACATTATTCCTCCACATATTTGCTACTCTATCATTGTGCAAATGATTCATTTTTTGGTCAATTGCATAAGTGCTCCCTACATCATAAAAATATGCGACTTTGTGGCTTTATGAAGTGAAGACAATATTCGAAGGGAACTTAGTTCTTTTTTTTCTTTTTAAATTTTTTTCCTATAGTCAGGATTTTATAAATTCCCTTACATCACCACCTGACTAGGGTGTGACAGGAGTTTTCAAAAATAAGTTTTGTGACTACATTGGTTTTACATTTTGATAAACAAAATCAAAAAAGCTGAAAAAAGAATCTCACCACTATATGAATCAAACAAACAAAAAATATTATGATTAGTTGAAAATATATTGTAAGGGGGTCCACATTTTTTCAAATGCTAAAATGGTATTGTTTTTCTTCCAGTGAACGGTACCACATAATTTTATGTTTAAATTCTACAATATTTAGCCTTTGTTCATTGAGTTTCCACTTGAAGATGTAATTTTTTGCAATAATTGAAATCAAATTAACAAGAAGATCCCCTGACTCAAAACCAAAGAAATATTCTTTTTTGTCAAAAATCAAATTCTTGTAATATTGTTTTAATTGTTTTGACAAAGATTTGAGAAAAATTTGTGTCACAGGACAGTCAAAGAATAGATGTTCAATAGTTTCATCATGAAATTTGCAAAATGTACATAAATTAGTATTCTTGAGCTTTATTTTATGTAAAAAGGAATTGGTAGGAATGATCCTGTGTAACAATTTAAATTGAAAATTTTGAAGATACGAGTTTCTACAAGATTTTTTTAAAATAATAAAATATTTTGACCAATTTGTTATTTCACAATTAAGAAGTTTTTCCCATTTGGAAAATTTTTCTGTTGGTAAAGAAATGATTGCATTCACAAGACCTTTATAAACAAACCTAACATTTTTACTATGAACTATTCTTTCTAAATAGGCATCCGTTTTACTAAGTATGTCGAAATTTACATTTACACAGTTTTCCTTCAGATGATTTTTGATGTACTTGGGAACATTTGACACCAGACTATAGTACTTCAAAAAATTATTGGTATTCAGTTTATTTCTAGTCTGTTCAAAAGTATAAAAATTACCAGAATGTGGGTCAATAAGATCACATAAATACTGCACATTATGTTCTATCCATCTAATATAATAATTTAAATCAGTTACTGGTACAAAATTAAGGATATCAAGAGACAATAGTTCATTAGTATTCATCTTTGTATAAGGTTTTGCAAAATGATAGCTAGACAGAACATCTTTCCAAAAAGGATTTGTAAGCTTCATAGCAACTTCCTTTAGCTTTTCTTTCTGAAAAGTTAAAATTCTTTCACCGCCATAGCTTTGAAGATTGAATAATAATACTTTTTGCCAATCACCATCTAAATTGGAAAATAATCGTTTAATCCAACCTACTTTCAGATAAATATTAAATGATTGAAGATCTATCATTTTCAAACCCCCCTGATATATATCACCGATTAAAGTACTTCGCTTTATTTTATCTTTTGTACAAAATATATACCGTTAGTAAAAAATGTGTGTTGAGGGTTTCCATACCGACCGGTTTTTCTTGCGTACCCTGTTTTGTATTGAAATTCTGCCACATAAGCAAGGTTAAAATCTGAATAGCTACAGATCGATCTGTTAGCCCACATCTGGCAAAATGGCTAATTCTTTAATTTTGATAATATTGATGACCATATAGATTTGTCCGACCTGATCCTGAACTGTGTGATTCTGAAGAATTTAAACAATAACCGTTTAAGTTCGATTCAATAATCCATATTTCGAAATATTCTGCCAAAATCAGTAGAAATTACAGATAATACGCAAGAGTAACACCTCTGTAATTGGTTTTCCTTTAACCCAATGTAAAAAAAAAAAATACAAATCCATACCTTTTGGGATGAAACCCAAAACAAACATTTTGCCTCAGCAAGAAAGGAAAAGCTGCAAATAAACAACAGACACAACATGCTGTGTACTCATTCAATATTACAAGTAATGATGAAACGTACTTTAAAGCAAAAAAAGTCATTTCGAATTCATGTAAATACATTGAAATACAGTAGTACCCATATTATAAGTCCACTCCAACCAAAGGCCACCCCTTTCATCAGGCCAGATTTCAGATGCACTTAGATAGTAAAATACTACAAAATTGTATCCCTCAAGAGAGGCCACCTCTTATCAGACCACTTCCCTCTTATGAGGCCAGATTTCAGATGCACTTATAGTAAAATACTACTAAAATGTATCCCTCAAGAGAGGCCACCTCTTATCAGACCACTTCCCTCTTATGAGGCCAGATTTCAGATGCACTTAGATAGTAAAATACTACTAAAATGTATCCCTCAAGAGAGGCCACCTCTTATCAGACCACTTCCCTCTTATGAGGCCAGATTTCAGATGCACTTATAGTAAAATACTACTAAAATGTATCCCTCAAGAGAGGCCACCTCTTATCAGACCACTTCCCTCTTATGAGGCCAGATTTCAGATGCACTTAGATAGTAAAATACTACTAAATTGTATCCCTCAAGAGAGGCCACCTCTTATCAGACCACTTCCCTCTTATGAGGCCAGATTTCAGATGCACTTAGATAGTAAAATACTACAAAATTGTATCCCTCAAGAGAGGCCACCTCTTATCAGACCACTTCCCTCTTATGAGGCCAGATTTCATATGCACTTAAGATAGTAAAATACTACAAAATTGTATCCCTCAAGAGAGGCCACCTCTTATCAGACCACTTCCCTCTTATGAGGCCAGATTTCAGATGCAGTTAGATAGTAAAATACTACAAAATTGTATCCCTCAAGAGAGGCCACCTCTTATCAGACCACTTCCCTCTTATGAGGTCAGATTTCAGATGCACTTAAGATAGTAAAATACTACAAAATTGTATCCCTCAAGAGAGGCCACCTCTTATCAGACCACTTCCCTCTTATGAGGCCAGATTTCAGATGCACTTAAGATAGTAAAATACTACAAAATTGTATCCCTCAAGAGAGGCCACCTCTTATCAGACCACTTCCCTCTTATGAGGTCAGATTTCAGATGCAGTTAGATAGTAAAATACTACAAAATTGTATCCTCTCTGTACCTCTTATCAGGCCATTTTTTTACTGCTGAAGGGGAGGTCTTATAAGAGGGGGACTTACTGTACCTATAATCTCTCTGTACATAAGCAGGGAACTGTCTGTGACACGTCCCATCAGCTTGTAGTAAACAGTTGTCTGCATGGACAGGATGACTTAAATCTATTCTATCATCTTGTAATCCTGTAGAAAAAAAAAGAAAATAAAAAGAAGGTAATACTACAAATACTTTGCTTACAATCCATGAAAGGGTTACAACAATGAATGAATATTTGTTCAAATATGACACTCGCAGCAATTTGTTCAGCTTCTTTAATCCTGATCAGGATTAGTCAAATGTAAAGGAGGCTAGAGTTCTAGGAAAACAACATTCCAACTTAAGACAAATGTTGAGTACACCTTGCCAAGAGCTGAGTATAAAACCCTTGTTTCCAGAATCTATAATGCTGACCTCCACAAGTCAAATGTAATATTGTTTAAAGTGGCATAGAATGCAATTATCCTTCTCCTAGCAATACTAGGTGTGTACTTTGGGGGAAATATATTGTTTTTGTCCTGTTCTTCTTGCCTGTCCAACTACATTTTACATGTTTCTTTATATACCATATGAAGATTCACATATTGCTACAGAATTTTGAATAGACTAATTTTGAAAATTTTGATCAGACTATATTTGAAAATTTTGAACAGACTATTTTTGAAGGAGTTATAGTCCTTTTTAACTGATATTATTTCCTCGTTTTAAATGTGAATTCTTCAAAACTTTGCATTCTTATTACCATGTGAAAATTCACATATTTTTTTGACATTTTGATCAGATAATTTTTGAAGGAGTAATTGCCCTTTTAGATTTAGAATTTTTCATAAAAATAAATTGGTATGTGCAACTCCTCCAACTCCTCCAACATTTTAAATGAGATTCCTCAAAACTTTGCATGCTTGATTATTACGAAATGAAAATTCTCACATTATTACAGCAATTTGATTTAAGGATTTATTTTTCAACCTTGACCTGGTTTACCTTCTACTGCTGTTCAACCTTGACATGGCTTACCTTCTACTGCTGTCCTACAAACTAAGTGTGTAAAATCAAAGTACAATGGCTGTGTTAAGTTAAAGTACTTCTCCACTAGAAGTCGGCCATATTCACTCACATCAAGATAAAGATTGGCTGCTTTTTTACTGATCACACCAACATGTGCTAACTGTCAAAAAGAAATATATTAGCTTAGTCCTATTTTTCATACCGGGTGGTACTGTAGTTAATAGATTCATTATTTTAACCACACAATTTCTAGATGATATTTTTTATTGAGAAATACAAAAATCATGGCTTCCCCTGTAATCTTTATTTACAATATCAGCTTTAAATGTAGAGAATAAATTCTTATTGGAAATGGGGCTGTCGTGGTCGTAATCGTATGGTAGTTGGATTACAATGACCTGTGCAATCAGTGCCTATCACCATGAATGTTGGGAGTTTGAATCCCGCTAATGGCGAGGTGTACTCGATACAACATTATGTGATAAAGTTTGTCAGTGACTTGTGGCAGGTCGGTGGTTTTCTCCAGGTACTTCGGTTTCCGCCACTAATAAAACTGACCGCCATGATATAACTGAAATATTGTTAAAGTGGCTTTCAACACCATAAACCAACCAACCTTATTGGAAATTACTTACCCATTTAATTTCTATAATTCATTTAAAAACTTTTAAATTTGCTGTATTTAGGAAGCCTTGATTCTTGTAAAGTAAAAATTTCTGTTAGTGAAATAACAAAACTCTATCTTTCAACAATAATGATGGCCTGTTCAGCATTAATAAAATATTTCAGCAGTTTTAATAAATTATTTCAACCTGCACATGCATACTAAAAAAAAAAAAATGTACAATATTGCAAAATTTAGAACAATGCCATGAATTTACCTAAAGACCTTTAGCACATTCCTGATTTGATTATAAAAATATACCTTTTTATTCCTTTTTTTTCATAAGAGTTATTTCCCTTACGAAGGAGAAAATGGTACCTGATTTTGCAAGAGCAATGGAAATGACAACAAACTTTGAGTATAATATTCTCTTAATTTGTTGATATTTGAACCCTGTGAAAAATCAGAGGTTAATTTCATAGTAAATAGAAAATTCACAAGTTGTTACAACATTACAATTTTTGACAGATTATGGGAAAATATGTTATTTCCATTGAACTTTGCATGAAAAAGGAGTTTATTTTGCCTAATTTCAAAGGGAAGCAACTCCTGTAAAATGTATAATTTTAGAAACAAAGTCAGAAATGTGCAATTGAAGAACTATTAAACAAGATTAACAACATTACAACATTAAAATAGATGTTTACATCAGCTTTCCTATGGGTTTCAACATAGGATCTGGAATTACAATATAATTTAGGTGAAAAGGTTGTTTTTGAGAAGAAAATTATGCACAACCAATATAGGGCAAGGGATCCACTGGGGGGAATTGTCTCTTTTCAATGTGAATTTAAACTAAAATTTCAAATTAACATACAGTTTTAATGAATAATTCTGAGAAATGTATAATAATAATAAATATTTGTGTCCTGTGAATATTTTTCAAAAAAAAAACCAATATAACAAAATTGAAAAGAAATAATGACGATCAATTTTCATTACCAGTAGTAAAAGTTAAGAGATAATTTTTTTCCCCAATAACTTCGTACGAGTTATTATTTTCTCTCAGAAAAATAAAACAATATATTTCATAAAATTCACATCAATAAGAAAATGTTTGCAACAGTAAAATTACCTTTAAATTGGCCATCTCTCCTGAAATAATGTGACACTAACAATATATACTATAATTAGATTAGTCATGTGATCTATTTCTAGTGGCATACAAAACAGAGACAAGACACCAACATGAAGCAAGATTTCTGTCTAAACCTGAAGGTGGCTCATTTAATTCAAATGACAAGTATTAAGGTTATTTGGAAAATAAATTTATTCAAAATGTACCGCTCAACTACAGGCTGGGGGTCGTTTAACAAGTAAAGAGTCCTGCTCCACTGCAGGCTAGGGGTCGTTTCACACTCATTATAGGGTATGAGTTATGATCATTGTTGAAGACCCTACTGTGACTGTAAAATGTAGAACAGTAATAAAACATTGCTCCTTTGCTTTAATTGGTGTCAAATTGTAAATGGATTGTCTCACGTGGTCGTTTCTGTCCAGATCTTTTCTTATTAAATATTAATGGATAACATTTTACATAATTATTTCAACAACAGAAATATCATTGAGACCGTGAAGAGAAAGGGTTATTGAAATGAAATAAGATCTAGTTTAATATAAAAAGATCGAAGCTTAGTTTTCTTGACAGTGAAAAGTTGTACTGAGGTAGATCATTTTGAAAAGTATATTGAAGAATTCTAATGCTCGAAACATTTGGAAAATGGATTTAGTTCTTTATTGAATAAGATTTTAAAAGTACTCATTTTCTAACCTAATTATGTTTTGATATTTTACTTATCTGTAAAACTTTAAAATTTATAAAATTATGACATTACAATTGGGAGATACTGAAAACATGCTTTACCACTATAACAATGGATATAAAATTATAGCCAATCACAATTCATTATTATCCCTGGCAAGGCTGAATTTCAGACTGGCATCAAAACAAAATAAGAACTTTGTAAAGGCCAATAAAAATAAACATTACAGTGGTAGAAGAGGAGAAATAGAAAATATAAGGGGTTGTGGTGTTTAATGCCACTTTCAACAATATTTCAGTTATATTGTGGCAGTTAAGAAGAAAGTATTAAAAAGTTAATGCTAGACAAAGGCTTAAACAAATGTAAAGTTACTAAATGTAATACAATATCTCACATACTCTTTTGATCTATAATTAGCTAGCAATGTTTCTGTTAAATAAACACATAGGCCTAAAATTAACGAAATAACATGACAATTGAAAACAAAAATAAATATCACATGATAAAGTCAATCAAGTAACATGACAACTGAAAATAAATATGAATATCACATGATCAGTTGTTTGTTACAAGTTTTGCTTTATAATTGTTTAGTACACCATTCCTCATTACGTTTTAAATTACCATAGTATATTACAAAGTTAAGTGCTTCTATGTGATAATGATTAGTGTACATTTACTAAGTTCAAACCACTGTCAGATTATATAATAAATAATTATCTAGATTCTCCTCATTTTTCTGACAAAATAGAAAAAAATAAACAGTCAAACCTTTATTAAAAGGTCACAATTGCCACAAAGAAAAAGTGGCCTTATAATACAGGTGAGCTCCTAAAAGAGGTTCAATTTATATGAAATTTTCTATGAGAGGACAAGAAAAAGGTGACTGCTTAATAGAGGTGATGTCATGGGCAGGTTTGCCTGTATACTCATTTTTTTTCTTGAATTAAATTTCATCAGTCTTTCACAAAAGATGTGTTGTCTATCCTCCATTGACACATATCACTGGGTTGAAAAAGGGGCCATAAAAGAATCTAATAGACAATTATTTCCTATATATTCTCAAAAAAAAATAGATACTTGTACCTATCAGATTCATACAAATTATTTTAAGAGTGTACACTCAATCATAGCATTATCATATTTGAACTTGACAAGAACAAAGTGATTGTTAAATGCAGTGTTTTAGTAAACGATGCCAACATGTATGGACTGCACAACAAACCTCAAGCGAACGCCAGACACTAAGGCCAGCAAATAATTCACGTTCAGTGTGAGGGGATATGCTCCCCTCTTTTCCTCCACCACTTTCCTCAACAGATTTTTTCTATACAATGAAGAGAAACCAATGCATGTTCATAGACACCAACCTTATCAATAAGAAGTGTTTTTGTTGAAGTTATTTTTGTATATTTTTTGAGTTTTTGCAAAATATATTTTGATTTTTTTTTTGGAGTTTTTCCTGTGAAGTTATTTTGATTTTTTTTTTTTTTTTTTTTTGGAGTTTTTGCTAAAGTTATTTTAATATTTTTTGAGTTTCTGCTGAATTTATTTTTGATATTTTTCTATCGACTTTGAGTGTACTTGAAGGTATTCCAGAATCGTGTCGTGTGCAGTAAATTTGATATCTACATTTTTATTATGTTAATTATGGCACTGAGGCTGTGTTTAGTATCCCACTTTGTTCAGTGAATAGTAAAAATAAAATTCAATGTTGGTAAAACATCAAATTTAAGATTTATTTGTAAAGACGTCCTCCCATAATTGAGAATTGTTTATAAATAAATTAAGAGTCATTTTGTATGCTAAATTTCCCCACACGCTCAAAAATTAAATTCTCTGAATAAGTCTTTTTACTTTTCTCTAGTCAGTATTCATCCTCATGAATAATTCATTTTTGTAGACTGTTTACTGTACCAGAAATATTTGGTTCATCATTCTCTGCATAAAACTATTGATCATGTTACGGCGTATTATATGGTGAATTATTAACGTTTATTTGTTGTTGCTTTTTTCTATTGTATGGTATTGTGGTATATGCCTTTAACCTCTTTGGAAAAATTCTGCTTAATAATCACCATGCCTAAAACCAAACAAAAGACACAAAAAGCATGATGAACAGCTCTTTTGAAACTTCAGCATTTTTTCATTCTCAGATATGCAAAACAGTTAGAAATTTAAAATACCAGTGAAAAGGCAAATTATAAAGTTTACCACAATAATTATCATCAATAAATAAATATTTACAGTTGTTTCTATCCTCCTCCTTTTTGTGTCGTATGCAAAAAATAGATACTTTAATATATTGAAAATGTTTCTTGTATGAATTTATTTTTTCTAAATCTATAAAAATAAACTATATAAACATTGATTCAACCAATTTTCAAAATATTAGCATACCTCTGTAGATCTGCTGACTGTTAACCCTTCAAATGTTTCATGTTTACTATGGGGAGATTCTGGTTTAAGTTTGTATCCATCTCCACTCAGGGCACCTTCCTAAAAATAAAAAAAACAGAAATTTACCCTGGAAGATCTCATGTTTACTATGGGGAGATTCTGGTTTAAGTTTGTATCCATCTCCACTCAAGACACCTTCCTAAAAACAGAAACGCAGATTAACACAGGAATATAAATTGTAATATTTACATATTGGCAGATTCCAGTTTATGTTTCTATCCATCTCAACTCACTGCACCTTTGTACATTTATAACTTCTAACAGGTGTTTGAGCTAAGTTGCATGTCCCTAATTCTGAAAGGACTACTGAAAATTGTAGGCATCAGCAATGATGGAAACTAAACTCAATATAGGATTTCATTTCTCCTCTCGACCAATGTCGTCCTAATGCATGGGCACGCTGGGCAGATGCCCGGGGGCCCATGAGCATAGGGCCCTCATGTTAATCTATGTATGTTGTGTACGGCATGTTTTTTAATGTTTAAACATTGATTTTGTTGAAAGTACCTATACAATCAAATATATATTTAATTTTATCGACAATTACAGTTTTATTCCTGTGAGTGGTTGTGTAGGTATGAGTCCCAGTGTACTGCGTTCCCCAGGGGCCTATAATGCTATTAGGACGGCCCTGCTCTCGACTGAAACAGAATTTGTAGAACTGGCACTAATAAAAACGTCTCTAAGACAAATTTCCTCAATTTATTTTGTCTTGCTTAAAGAATTATTTAGGTGTACCTATGATACCAACATTTATTCCTGTACCTGTGTGATATCCATTAATGTCTGACATTGTTCCTCTGTCATAAGTCCATCAGCTACAAATCTTTCTTTACTTTTCAGTTCCTTCTCTGCCATCACTATTTCTACACCTAAATAAAATACAGTTTAAAATCTTTGACAGTTATCATGTATTTTATGTCATTCAAAACAAATGGAAGGTGTTTTCCTTGCTTTTCTACATCCAGACAGATGTATTTTATGTCATTCAAAACAAATGGAAGGTGTTTTCCTTGCTTTTCTACATCCAGACAGATGTATTTTATGTCATTCAAAACAAATGGAAGGTGTTTTCCTTGCTTTTCTACATCCAGACAGATGTATTTTATGTCATTCAAAACAAATGGAAGGTGTTTTCCTTGCTTTTCTACATCCAGACAGATGTATTTTATGTCATTCAAAACAAATGGAAGGTGTTTTCCTTGCTTTTCTACATCCAGACAGATGTATTTTATGTCATTCAAAACAAATGGAAGGTGTTTTCCTTGCTTTTCTACATCCAGACAGATGTATTTTATGTCATTCAAAACAAATGGAAGGTGTTTTCCTTGCTTTTCTACATCCAGACAGATGTATTTTATGTCATTCAAAACAAATGGAAGGTGTTTTCCTTGCTTTTCTACATCCAGACAGATGTATTTTATGTCATTCAAAACAAATGGAAGGTGTTTTCCTTGCTTTTCTACATCCAGACAGATGTATTTTATGTCATTCAAAACAAATGGAAGGTGTTTTCCTTGCTTTTCTACATCCAGACAGATGTATTTTATGTCATTCAAAACAAATGGAAGGTGTTTTCCTTGCTTTTCTACATCCAGACAGATGTATTTTATGTCATTCAAAACAAATGGAAGGTGTTTTCCTTGCTTTTCTACATCCAGACAGATGTATTTTATGTCATTCAAAACAAATGGAAGGTGTTTTCCTTGCTTTTCTACATCCAGACAGATGTATTTTATGTCATTCAAAACAAATGGAAGGTGTTTTCCTTGCTTTTCTACATCCAGACAGATGTATTTTATGTCATTCAAAACAAATGGAAGGTGTTTTCCTTGCTTTTCTACATCCAGACAGATGTATTTTATGTCATTCAAAACAAATGGAAGGTGTTTTCCTTGCTTTTCTACATCCAGACAGATGTATTTTATGTCATTCAAAACAAATGGAAGGTGTTTTCCTTGCTTTTCTACATCCAGACAGATGTATTTTATGTCATTCAAAACAAATGGAAGGTGTTTTCCTTGCTTTTCTACATCCAGACAGATGTATTTTATGTCATTCAAAACAAATGGAAGGTGTTTTCCTTGCTTTTCTACATCCAGACAGATGTATTTTATGTCATTCAAAACAAATGGAAGGTGTTTTCCTTGCTTTTCTACATCCAGACAGATGTATTTTATGTCATTCAAAACAAATGGAAGGTGTTTTCCTTGCTTTTCTACATCCAGACAGATGTATTTTATGTCATTCAAAACAAATGGAAGGTGTTTTCCTTGCTTTTCTACATCCAGACAGATGTATTTTATGTCATTCAAAACAAATGGAAGGTGTTTTCCTTGCTTTTCTACATCCAGACAGATGTATTTTATGTCATTCAAAACAAATGGAAGGTGTTTTCCTTGCTTTTCTACATCCAGACAGATGTATTTTATGTCATTCAAAACAAATGGAAGGTGTTTTCCTTGCTTTTCTACATCCAGACAGATGTATTTTATGTCATTCAAAACAAATGGAAGGTGTTTTCCTTGCTTTTCTACATCCAGACAGATGTATTTTATGTCATTCAAAACAAATGGAAGGTGTTTTCCTTGCTTTTCTACATCCAGACAGATGTATTTTATGTCATTCAAAACAAATGGAAGGTGTTTTCCTTGCTTTTCTACATCCAGACAGATGTATTTTATGTCATTCAAAACAAATGGAAGGTGTTTTCCTTGCTTTTCTACATCCAGACAGATGTATTTTATGTCATTCAAAACAAATGGAAGGTGTTTTCCTTGCTTTTCTACATCCAGACAGATGTATTTTATGTCATTCAAAACAAATGGAAGGTGTTTTCCTTGCTTTTCTACATCCAGACAGATGTATTTTATGTCATTCAAAACAAATGGAAGGTGTTTTCCTTGCTTTTCTACATCCAGACAGATGTATTTTATGTCATTCAAAACAAATGGAAGGTGTTTTCCTTGCTTTTCTACATCCAGACAGATGTATTTTATGTCATTCAAAACAAATGGAAGGTGTTTTCCTTGCTTTTCTACATCCAGACAGATGTATTTTATGTCATTCAAAACAAATGGAAGGTGTTTTCCTTGCTTTTCTACATCCAGACAGATGTATTTTATGTCATTCAAAACAAATGGAAGGTGTTTTCCTTGCTTTTCTACATCCAGACAGATGTATTTTATGTCATTCAAAACAAATGGAAGGTGTTTTCCTTGCTTTTCTACATCCAGACAGATGTATTTTATGTCATTCAAAACAAATGGAAGGTGTTTTCCTTGCTTTTCTACATCCAGACAGATGTATTTTATGTCATTCAAAACAAATGGAAGGTGTTTTCCTTGCTTTTCTACATCCAGACAGATGTATTTTATGTCATTCAAAACAAATGGAAGGTGTTTTCCTTGCTTTTCTACATCCAGACAGATGTATTTTATGTCATTCAAAACAAATGGAAGGTGTTTTCCTTGCTTTTCTACATCCAGACAGATGTATTTTATGTCATTCAAAACAAATGGAAGGTGTTTTCCTTGCTTTTCTACATCCAGACAGATGTATTTTATGTCATTCAAAACAAATGGAAGGTGTTTTCCTTGCTTTTCTACATCCAGACAGATGTATTTTATGTCATTCAAAACAAATGGAAGGTGTTTTCCTTGCTTTTCTACATCCAGACAGATGTATTTTATGTCATTCAAAACAAATGGAAGGTGTTTTCCTTGCTTTTCTACATCCAGACAGATGTATTTTATGTCATTCAAAACAAATGGAAGGTGTTTTCCTTGCTTTTCTACATCCAGACAGATGTATTTTATGTCATTCAAAACAAATGGAAGGTGTTTTCCTTGCTTTTCTACATCCAGACAGATGTATTTTATGTCATTCAAAACAAATGGAAGGTGTTTTCCTTGCTTTTCTACATCCAGACAGATGTATTTTATGTCATTCAAAACAAATGGAAGGTGTTTTCCTTGCTTTTCTACATCCAGACAGATGTATTTTATGTCATTCAAAACAAATGGAAGGTGTTTTCCTTGCTTTTCTACATCCAGACAGATGTATTTTATGTCATTCAAAACAAATGGAAGGTGTTTTCCTTGCTTTTCTACATCCAGACAGATGTATTTTATGTCATTCAAAACAAATGGAAGGTGTTTTCCTTGCTTTTCTACATCCAGACAGATGTATTTTATGTCATTCAAAACAAATGGAAGGTGTTTTCCTTGCTTTTCTACATCCAGACAGATGTATTTTATGTCATTCAAAACAAATGGAAGGTGTTTTCCTTGCTTTTCTACATCCAGACAGATGTATTTTATGTCATTCAAAACAAATGGAAGGTGTTTTCCTTGCTTTTCTACATCCAGACAGATGTATTTTATGTCATTCAAAACAAATGGAAGGTGTTTTCCTTGCTTTTCTACATCCAGACAGATGTATTTTATGTCATTCAAAACAAATGGAAGGTGTTTTCCTTGCTTTTCTACATCCAGACAGATGTATTTTATGTCATTCAAAACAAATGGAAGGTGTTTTCCTTGCTTTTCTACATCCAGACAGATGTATTTTATGTCATTCAAAACAAATGGAAGGTGTTTTCCTTGCTTTTCTACATCCAGACAGATGTATTTTATGTCATTCAAAACAAATGGAAGGTGTTTTCCTTGCTTTTCTACATCCAGACAGATGTATTTTATGTCATTCAAAACAAATGGAAGGTGTTTTCCTTGCTTTTCTACATCCAGACAGATGTATTTTATGTCATTCAAAACAAATGGAAGGTGTTTTCCTTGCTTTTCTACATCCAGACAGATGTATTTTATGTCATTCAAAACAAATGGAAGGTGTTTTCCTTGCTTTTCTACATCCAGACAGATGTATTTTATGTCATTCAAAACAAATGGAAGGTGTTTTCCTTGCTTTTCTACATCCAGACAGATGTATTTTATGTCATTCAAAACAAATGGAAGGTGTTTTCCTTGCTTTTCTACATCCAGACAGATGTATTTTATGTCATTCAAAACAAATGGAAGGTGTTTTCCTTGCTTTTCTACATCCAGACAGATGTATTTTATGTCATTCAAAACAAATGGAAGGTGTTTTCCTTGCTTTTCTACATCCAGACAGATGTATTTTATGTCATTCAAAACAAATGGAAGGTGTTTTCCTTGCTTTTCTACATCCAGACAGATGTATTTTATGTCATTCAAAACAAATGGAAGGTGTTTTCCTTGCTTTTCTACATCCAGACAGATGTATTTTATGTCATTCAAAACAAATGGAAGGTGTTTTCCTTGCTTTTCTACATCCAGACAGATGTATTTTATGTCATTCAAAACAAATGGAAGGTGTTTTCCTTGCTTTTCTACATCCAGACAGATGTATTTTATGTCATTCAAAACAAATGGAAGGTGTTTTCCTTGCTTTTCTACATCCAGACAGATGTATTTTATGTCATTCAAAACAAATGGAAGGTGTTTTCCTTGCTTTTCTACATCCAGACAGATGTATTTTATGTCATTCAAAACAAATGGAAGGTGTTTTCCTTGCTTTTCTACATCCAGACAGATGTATTTTATGTCATTCAAAACAAATGGAAGGTGTTTTCCTTGCTTTTCTACATCCAGACAGATGTATTTTATGTCATTCAAAACAAATGGAAGGTGTTTTCCTTGCTTTTCTACATCCAGACAGATGTATTTTATGTCATTCAAAACAAATGGAAGGTGTTTTCCTTGCTTTTCTACATCCAGACAGATGTATTTTATGTCATACAAAACAAATGGAAGGTGTTTTCCTTGCTTTTCTACATCCAGACAGATGTATTTTATGTCATTCAAAACAAATGGAAGGTGTTTTCCTTGCTTTTCTACATCCAGACAGATGTATTTTATGTCATTCAAAACAAATGGAAGGTGTTTTCCTTGCTTTTCTACATCCAGACAGATGTATTTTATGTCATTCAAAACAAATGGAAGGTGTTTTCCTTGCTTTTCTACATCCAGACAGATGTATTTTATGTCATTCAAAACAAATGGAAGGTGTTTTCCTTGCTTTTCTACATCCAGACAGATGTATTTTATGTCATACAAAACAAATGGAAGGTGTTTTCCTTGCTTTTCTACATCCAGACAGATGTATTTTATGTCATACAAAACAAATGGAAGGTGTTTTCCTTGCTTTTCTACATCCAGACAGATGTATTTTATGTCATTCAAAACAAATGGAAGGTGTTTTCCTTGCTTTTCTACATCCAGACAGATGTATTTTATGTCATTCAAAACAAATGGAAGGTGTTTTCCTTGCTTTTCTACATCCAGACAGATGTATTTTATGTCATACAAAACAAATGGAAGGTGTTTTCCTTGCTTTTCTACATCCAGACAGATGTATTTTATGTCATTCAAAACAAATGGAAGGTGTTTTCCTTGCTTTTCCAGACAGATGTATTTTTAATCATTGTTAAATAAATCAAAAACAAAAATAAAATCCCACAGTATTGAGGTTAATATTTTTTTATCATGTTTTCAAGATTACTGATGTGCTCTTTATCTATTATGACAAAATATTTCCCAGCATTCCTAAATTTACAACACATTTCAGTTGACATATTGGAATTCTGAAGTCAACACTATGTAATGCTGAACTTTGAAATTTAAAAAAAAATGTATTCCATACATAAAATTTACATTCCTTCCCTCCTTTTCTTCCTAGCCACATTTTCCTATTCTTTAAATAATTCATCTCTATCTTAAATCTGAGATAATTTTTTTTTATTTCATCTCTTATAATTTAAACTAGAAATTCTTACCATCGTTCTGAAATTTCTTCATTATAACTTTATTGTCTATTTCTCTAGGGTTTGAACGACCTTTCTCTAGACTAAGTAGGTATGATGAAGCCTTCCGGTGTAAAGGGTTGTCCTCCGTACGATTTGTTGTAAATGTTAAAATCATGGAGCATCTCTGTGAATCAGATCTATCAGATCTGTATCTTTCAGAAGACTTAAATCCAACAACTCTGCCACATTTGGATGAAACATTGAGCTAAAAAAAATACAAAGTCAAAGGTATGATAAATAAAGCAATAATATTGGTTATCATTTTTCAGTTTGAATTTTACAGACTATTAGAAAATGTTACACATGTTATTAGAACAGTAAATTAGTACGAGAACTGCATCCGTGGTGTAATGGTAAGCGTGCTCGCCTCAAGTGTGGTAGGTCGTGGATTCGAGCCATGATCGGGTCAAAGCAAAGACTATAAAATTGGTATTTGTTGCTTTTCCGCCAAACACACATCATTAAGGAGAAAGAGCAAAGACTGGTTGGCTCGGAATCAGGATAATGTGTCAGAGTGAGGTGGCATGTCTATCCGCAGACTGTTGTTTCAGTGAGCTAGCACTATAAAAATCCAATTAAGCATCTTGATATAGTACAAAATTGCTGAATTGGCATTAAACAACAACAATCACTCACTCACTCAAGTAGTAAGAAAGGATATGGATGTAAATGAACATGAGAGACTATCCAACTCTACACTAGAGAACAAATCAAAGTAAAGGAACAGCACTTTCATTCAGTATGCTGTAGACCAATTATCAAATGTACTATAGAGAGGTTTATCATACCTGTTTTCTATATCTTCTATCAAGGAAACTAAAATGACCTGGTTCTTCCTCTTCTGTTAGAAATGATACTACACTACAAAATAAAAAAAAATGTTACTGGACAGTCACACATACACACAATGGTGTGGAAATTGAACCATTAAAAACTCTAGCAATAAAATAAAAAATGAAAAATACCAAGCTGCACACATTTAATTTTCCAAAAAATTCTTTCATCTCAGTGAATATTTTTATGTGCAAGGCTATACAGTAATTATAAAAAGAAAGCTTAAACAGTGATGGTCAACAATTCCACCAATATCCAGTAATTATGAAAAGAAAGTTTAAACAGTGATGGTCAACAATTCCACCAATATCCAGTAATTATAAAAAGAAAGTTTAAACAATCATGGTCAACAATTCCACCAATATCCAGTAATTATAAAAAGAAAGTTTAAACAGTGATGGTCAACAATTCCACCAATATCCAGTAATTATGAAAAGAAAGTTAAAACAGTGATGGTCAACAATTCCACCAATATCCAGTAATTATGAAAAGAAAGTTAAACAATCATGGTCAACAATTCCACCAATATCAACAAATCGAACAAGCACCTCTCATCATAATTCTTTGAACATAAAAGAGACCACAATAAATGACATTGGTAATACAGGTGATTGATTGAGATAAACACAAACATGTATTGTAGTTAAAACAGTAATGGTATAATACAGGTCATTGATTGAGATAAACACAAACATGTATTGTAGTTAAAACAGTAATGGTATAATACAGGTGATTGATTGAGATAAACACAAACATGTATTGTAGTTAAAACAGTAATGGTATAATACAGGTCATTGATTGAGATAAACACAAACATGTATTGTAGTTAAAACAGTAATGGTATAATACAGGTGATTGATTGAGATAAACACAAACATGTATTGTAGTTAAAACAGTAATGGTATAATACAGGTCATTGATTGAGATAAACACAAACATGTATTGTAGTTAAAACAGTAATGGTATAATACAGGTCATTGATTGAGATAAACACAAACATGTATTGTAGTTAAAACAGTAATGGTATAATACAGGTCATTGATTGAGATAAACACAAACATGTATTGTAGTTAAAACAGTAATGGTATAATACAGGTCATTGATTGAGATAAACACAAACATGTATTGTAGTTAAAACAGTAATGGTATAATACAGGTCATTGATTGAGATAAACACAAACATGTATTGTAGTTAAAACAGTAATGGTATAATACAGGTGATTGATTGAGATAAACACAAACATGTATTGTAGTTAAAACAGTAATGGTATAATACAGGTCATTGATTGAGATAAACACAAACATGTATTGTAGTTAAAACAGTAATGGTATAATACAGGTCATTGATTGAGATAAACACAAACATGTATTGTAGTTAAAACAGTAATGGTATAATACAGGTGATTGATTGAGATAAACACAAACATGTATTGTAGTTAAAACAGTAATGGTATAATACAGGTCATTGATTGAGATAAACACAAACATGTATTGTAGTTAAAACAGTAATGGTATAATACAGGTGATTGATTGAGATAAACACAAACATGTATTGTAGTTAAAACAGTAATGGTATAATACAGGTCATTGATTGAGATAAACACAAACATGTATTGTAGTTAAAACAGTAATGGTATAATACAGGTCATTGATTGAGATAAACACAAACATGTATTGTAGTTAAAACAGTAATGATATAATACAGGTCATTGATTGAGATAAACACAAACATGTATTGTAGTTAAAACAGTAATGGTATAATACAGGTCATTGATTGAGATAAACACAAACATGTATTGTAGTTAAAACAGTAATGGTATAATACAGGTCATTGATTGAGATAAACACAAACATGTATTGTAGTTAAAACAGTAATGGTATAATACAGGTGATTGATTGAGATAAACACAAACATGTATTGTAGTTAAAACAGTAATGGTATAATACAGGTGATTGATTGAGATAAACACAAACATGTATTGTAGTTAAAACAGTAATGGTATAATACAGGTCATTGATTGAGATAAACACAAACATGTATTGTAGTTAAAACAGTAATGGTATAATACAGGTCATTGATTGAGATAAACACAAACATGTATTGTAGTTAAAACAGTAATGGTATAATACAGGTCATTGATTGAGATAAACACAAACATGTATTGTAGTTAAAACAGTAATGGTATAATACAGGTCATTGATTGAGATAAACACAAACATGTATTGTAGTTAAAACAGTAATGGTATAATACAGGTCATTGATTGAGATAAACACAAACATGTATTGTAGTTAAAACAGTAATGGTATAATACAGGTCATTGATTGAGATAAACACAAACATGTATTGTAGTTAAAACAGTAATGGTATAATACAGGTCATTGATTGAGATAAACACAAACATGTATTGTAGTTAAAACGGTAATGGTTTTATATCTATTGTTAATCTAAAATTGATATTAATTACATTGGTACTTGAGAAAGTTCTCTTGATCTGAAATCTTAATCTTGACAGTTTATGGAAAACAGATGTTTACTTTACCCACCACATCAGTCTAAGATGAATAAAGACGTACGCGAGACAACCTGGGATTCCAACCATCTCTCTTTTTTATAATTGGATCTCCAATGGCAACACAGATATAAACAAATGATAAAAAGATCACACTATCACCAAAAATAATATCTTACATGTATTCATTATTTTGTTGTAATTCTTTTTTATCCATATCATCTTCTGTTAGACAACTTCCATCTTCTTGTGGTATACAATCTTCTGTTACTGCAACAATATTATATGCTTGTTTGATGGTGTTTAATGCCACTTTCAACAATATTTCAGTTATATCGTGGCAGTCAGTTTTATTAGTGGAGGAAACCAAAGGACCCGGAGAAAACCACTGACCTGTCGCACGTCATTGACAAATTTTATCACATAATGTTGTACACCTCGCCCTGATCGAGATTCGAACTCACAACATCAGTGGTGATAGGCACTGATTGCATAGGTAGTTGTAAATCCAACTACCATACGATCACTGCCATGACGGCCCCTCAAAAATATTAAATTATAATATATATTGATTATAATATTGATCAAAATACAATACTTCCTTTCTTATAAGGCCACTCCTTCTGTAATGAAAAAGTGGCCTATGAGGGGGAAAATCTACTAGTATTTTACTACCTCAGTGTATCTTAAATCTGGTCTGATACGAGGGGTGGCCTTTGTTGAGAGGGCCCTAATAAGAGGTGGACTACTGTGCATGTTTTGGTCAAAAAACAAGGCAAGTGCTAAATGACAATTCTTGATCTTTGTGACTTAATGGACAAGGCAGGGTGACAATCTTAATATGGTGTCCCTACTTTATACCGGTATTCTCTGTTGAGATACTATAAAACAGTTGATTTTCGCATGGAGTCTTAATATTAAGAATGCCTAGATCAAATATGCACATGTATTAGAAGTATATAATTAGCACATCTGGATATTTATTAAAAAAAAAATATTAAAAATTTACACCATTACAAAGTATTTACCTGTGGATGTGTTTCAAACACAAATTTAAACATGTCATCACGTTTGATGGGTCTCTCAAATTTTGGAAGGGAATTCGATAGGTGTTTTAGACTCTCAAATTTGTGTTGAAACAGTAACACAGGTAAAATTTGAAGTTAATTTGAAGAAAAAATGTTATCATGTAAATGCTCCATAACTGAAACGAACACAAAATTAGCCAATATAAGGTATAAAGACAGAAGGATAGACTGGTGTAGGTTTGGTTTATGGTGTTTAACGCCACTTTCAACAATATTTCAGTTATGTCGTGGCAGTCAGTTTTATTGGTAGAGGAAACCGGAGTGCAAGGAGAAAACCACAGACCTGTCTGAAGTCACTGACAAACTTTATCACATAATGTTGTATCAAGTAGAGTACACACACTATGAATCAACAACTAAACAATCAGGGCTCAATGAGTTAGTCAAATATGATAAATCTAAAACAATAAAACAAACACTTCCTAGTATATTCTCTAGCTTTTTACCTTCTTGATCTGGCTTAGGATCAACACAAACAATTACAGCTTTCTTGATGAAGTAGCTTGACTCATTGTAGAAATGTGCCGAAAAGTGACGAGTCAGTTCACTAGCTCGTAGAAACAATCTCAAAGAAATCTCAAACTCTAAATTTTCTTTAATAATCTGTAAATAAATCAAATAAAAGTTCATGATTCAAGATTGTAATATAAACCCTGCTATTGCACTGTCCATGTTAATTGACTCTGCTATTGTACTCTAAAGTCTAAGTTGAGGTCCTTTTCTGGAAGTTTTAACACATAGTCATGCCTGTATTAAGAGGTCACTATTGGAACAAAGAAAAAGTAGATTTTTTAGACAGGTAATATCTAAAAAGAGGTTCAATTCATATGGAATTTTCTCTATGATAAAACAAGAATTTATTCAAAATTAAGTGATTATTTTGGATTAACAGTCACTTTTTTTATTTCTATTTTTAAACTAGTTTGTACCTGTAAGCCATCAGAAACAGTGAGAACTCTTATACCATCAGAATTGGCTTCATTTGCCTGAAAAATAGAAGAAGACAATTTCCTGAACTACTTCTTAAAAAAATGCAAATCTTATTAAATGTTTCAATTAGATCTCTTGTATTGGTTAATTTTTCTTTCTCTTCATTTCAACATGTCTTATTTCGCTGTACATTCAACACAAATTACTGTGAATAGAAAATTATATATAATGTATAAACTACTGCTTAGACTGTGGATAATTTAAAAATAAAACTAGGGTGTTGTGATCTTAATTAAAGTAATCAGTTGTCTATAATAACACTTATCCTTCCACCAAAAAGGTATAGAATTAGAAATGATTTATGGCAGCCTATGGTTTATTGGTTTAGGTCTAGGTTTAAGTTTATGGTGTTTAATGCCACTTTCAACAATTTTTCAGTTATATTGCGGCGGTCAGTTTTATTGGTGGAGGAAACCAGAGTACCCTGAGAAAACTACCGACCTGTCTTATGTCACTGACAAAATTTATCACATAATGTTGTATCGAGTACACCTCACCCGAGCCGGATTCGAACTCACAACATCAGTGGTGATAGGCATTGATTGCATAGGTTGTTGTACATCCAACTACAATACAATCACGATGACAGACCCTTTACGGTTTATTGGAAATTTTACCGTGGGTAGGTCATTTATTCGTAAAAAAGTTTACCCGGAGAGGAGCACATAGTGTGAGGGGTACAATTTATGAAAATATTACAATGCTTACCGTCAGAAGTGAAATATATTTGATAATAAAAATCAGGATTTATGTTAAACTGTTTATTATATAGAATTTCGCATTGTTTGTGACTACAGAAATGCTAAATACATACATATGCAATATATGTACATTGTTGGAAAATATAAAATTTATTTGTATGAGCTTTAGAAACAGGTAGAAAAGTGAGTCTTTGGCAAGCTTTTCTAACCTGTTTCCCATCAAGTGCAAATATATTATTTTTTTTACCGATAATGTATATATATATTGTGTTAATCCTGCAATGTCAAAATGTCCAATACAATGGTAAAATTTCAAGGTAAAAAGCAGAATCAAGCATCACTTACATTCAAATTTTGGTTGGAATCCTCTGTCACATTACATGCTATACTGTTACCATTTCTTACCATTAGATCTATGTGAATCCAGTACCAGAGCACCTTTATTGTAAATGTAATGACTGCAGGAAAAAACACCATATTGTCATTTTGCAATTGTGATGACATTGAACAAAATATAAACTGAACCCGGGGTCAAAATATCATATGTAAATTGACCCCGGGGTCAATTTACCATGGGGTTCAAAATACCATGACACCGGGCTTCAGGCAAGTGTGTTAGCGCGAAGACTGGTGTACAGTATGGAATGTATTTAATTGACTTACATTAACAAAGCTGATAAGTTCACGACACTGATCTTCTCTGTAAAATTCATCAGCTACAAATCTATCATTCTTATCCATCTTGATTTTAATACCAATCTTATTGTAGACTCCCATGTAATGTTCTTTGTTTAGTAAGACAGAGTTAGATTTACTACTTTTTATATTGTCAGGGTTGATCATCTGAAAGTAATGTTAAAAGAAACATATACATATAGTCAAACCTGCCTTAAAGGACACCTCTATATACCAAATCACTGTCTATAAAGGACACCTCTATAAACCAAATCACTGTCTATAAAGGACACCTCTATAAACCAAATCACTGTCTATAAAGGACACCTCTATATACCAAATCACTGTCTATAAAGGACACCTCTATAAACCAAATCACTGTCTATAAAGGACACCTCTATATACCAAATCACTGTCTATAAAGGACACCTCTATATACCAAATCAATGTCTATAAAGGACACCTCTATAAACCAAATCACTGTCTATAAAGGACACCTCTATATACCAAATCACTGTTTATAAAGGACACCTCTATATACCAAATCAATGTCTATAAAGGACACCTCTATAAACCAAATCACTGTCTATAAAGGACACCTCTATATACCAAATCACTGTTTATAAAGGACACCTCTATATACCAAATCAATGTCTATAAAGGACACCTCTATAAACCAAATCACTGTCTATAAAGGACACCTCTATATACCAAATCACTGTTTATAAAGGACACCTCTATATATCAAATCACTGTCTATAAAGGACACCTCTATATACCAAATCAATGTCTATAAAGGACACCTCTATAAACCAAATAACTGTCTATAAAGGACACCTCTATATACCAAATCACTGTCTATAAAGGACACCTCTATATACCAAATCACTGTCTATAAAGGACACCACTATATACCAAATCACTGTCTATAAAGGACACCGCTATATACCAAATCACTGTCTATAAAGGACACCTCTATATACCAAATCACTGTCTATAAAGGACACCTCTATATACCAAATCACTGTCTATAAAGGACACCGCTATATACCAAATCACTGTCTATAAAGGACACCTCTATATACCAAATCACTGTCTATAAAGGACACCTCTATATACCAAATCACTGTCTATAAAGGACACCTCTATATACCAAATCACTGTCTATAAAGGACACCTCTATATACCAAATCAGTCTATAAAGGACACCTCTATATACCAAATCACTGTCTATAAAGGACACCTCTATATATCAAATCACTGTCTATAAAGGACACCTCTATATACCAAATCACTGTCTATAAAGGACACCTCTATATACAAAATCACTGTCTATAAAGGACACCTCTATATACCAAATCACTGTCTAAAGGACACCTCTATATACCAAATCACTGTCCATAAAGGACACCTCTATATACCAAATCACTGTCTATAAAAGACACCTCTATATACCAAATCACTGTCTATAAAGGACACCTCTATATACCAAATCACTGTCTATAAAGGACACCTCTATATATCAAATCACTGTCTATAAAGGACACCTCTATATATCAAATCACTGTCTATAAAGGACACCTCTATATACCAAATCACTGTCAATAAAGGACACCTCTATATACCAAATCACTGTCAATAAAGGACACCTCTATATATCAAATCACTGTCTATAAAGGACACCTCTATATACCAAATCACTGTCTATAAAGGACACCTCTATATACCACATCACTGTCCATAAAGGACACCTCTATATACCAAATCACTGTCAATAAAGGAGACCTCTATATACCAAATAACTGTCTATAAAGGACACCTCTATACACCAAATCACTGTCTATAAAGAACACCTCTATATACCAAATCACTGTCCATAAAGGACACCTCTATATACCAAATCAGTGTCTATAAAGGACACCTCTATATACCAAATCAGTGTCTATAAAGGACACCTCTATATACCAAATCAGTGTCTATAAAGGACACCTCTATATACCAAATCACTGTCTATAAAGGGTAGTCTCATTTTTCCCATTAATAAATAGAGCATATAATTTTAACCTCTATATAAAGGACAACTGCTCATAAAAGCCACATTTTTAGTTCCTTGTAGGGCTCTTAAATACATGTTTGACTGTATGTCTACAGTACTACCTCGTCATACTGCCTCCATTTGGACAAGACGAATAATGGGTGGAAATCGGGACACACAAATGTTATGGTGGTAAGCAATTTTGATGATAGAATGTGATATGCAATAGCAATAGAAGATTAGGAAAAGCAAGAAAATTATATTTTTTGGCCTGAAAATCTAATCTTGGAAACTTTGATTATTTTTATAGTCCATGGGTAGACAAATAACACATGTTGCTCAACTCTTGACACATTATCCTGATTGACAGCCAAGTAGTCTTTGTTCCTTCCTACTCCATTAATGCTGCATGCTTTAGGCTTTGGTTTGATTTGACCGAGGAAAAATTTTGTGATCTGTTAAGATTAGCTTTTACATCAAAGAAGGAGTCAATTATAATTTCATCGAACAGTCTAATTTTTGAATCTGTCAAAGAAAACGAAACAAATATTTTTTCTTTAGAATTTCGGCATAACCTAGAAAATGTAGATAAAACCTGAATTTTCCCTAGTTCCTCTTCTATCAAATCTTCTTCTTTGTTTTCATCTTCCAAATCCTCTTCGTCCTTTATATCATACTTATCTCTGATGAAATACAGTAAATCTAACATCTTCTCTCTACGATTTACATAGCTTACAGCCTCCTATAAAATAAGATAGGGTTAGAGTTATTGGCATTCACTCCCTTATCCTAATCATTTATCTGAGTTCGCTTTACAACACATGTATAGAAGAACAACAAGTGAAAGGATTAGGTCGATATTTTAGTATTAAGACTTGTGTGGATATGTTAGTGTAGATTTTATTTCGTGGTTGTCATACCTGTGATCTATTGAAAATGACGGAGAGGAAGATCTAGCAAATTTAAGAGGCAGATTGGACCCCTTAAGAGGGAGATTTTCTTTTTTGCAAACTTATTCCTCAAAAACTTATACATGTATTACAAAGGTAAATTAATTTCTGTCTGCTTATAATTAGTGAATTGACAAACTACTGGCAATATCAAAATACTCTCGTTTGATTGGTTGGTGTATAGTATTTAATACCACTTTCAACAATACTTCAGTTATATCGTTGCGGCCACTTTTATTGGTGGAGAAAACCACCGACCTGCCACAAGTCACTGACAAACTTTATCACATAATGTTTTATCGAGTACATCTTGCCATGAACGCGGTTCAAACTCACAATGTAAGTGGTGATAGGCACTAATTGCCCAGGTAGTTGTAAATCCAACTACCATACGATCACGGCGGCCCTCGACAAACTACTGGCAATATTAAATTACTATTGTTTGATATTTATTTTTTACATTGTTCTGGACAAGTCAGTTAACTAGATACCATTGAGATGGGAGCCATCTCATGAGGGCCCCACCAGCGTGTCATGTGAAGATGGAATTTGTGTACCTGAAGGACATGAAAAATGGATGTATGGTAATTGTGTACAATTTTTAATATTGGTATGCGGCACATTGTCTCCTGGAAATGCACATACATGCCAAATGTCATAAACCTATGTGGAAAAATAAAACATTTCTGGGGCGGACACGAATATATTCCTCCATAATCAATAATTGAGCCTGAGGTCAAAGGTCAAGGTCATACAGAGGCAACACATCATCTCATGGTAATGCACCTACATGCCAAATATCATAAACCTATGTGAAAAAAATCAAAAATCTCTGGGGCGGACATGATTTAGACCGGACGCACGGACGTACAGAGTGATCACTATAGGGCGTCCGCCACAAAGTGGCGGGGCCCTAATGAATATCACTTATTCAAAACAGAAATCATACTAGAAGACTGGAGGGAGAATATGATGCTGACATATCAGTCCCTCAAATCTTCCATAGTGCCATATAGAAGCATTACAACAAAAGCATAAAAACATAAGATTTCTTACCTAACATATACCCTAGTGACAATTAATAATCACTTTAGACGTCAATGATGAAGTATCAAAATGCCACGAACAAGATGACACAGTTTGTTACGGTAAAATAACTAATTTCACCTTAAGGTCAAATGTCATCAACAATGGTACGTGACACATCGTCTGGAGGTGGTCTACCTACATGCCAAATATGAAAAGCCTATCTTGAATGACAAAAAAGTTACAGCCCGGACACGATTTGTTATGGACGCAGGGACCGATTTGACCTTGAGGTCAAAATTCAAGGTCAAAGGTCACCAACAATGGTATGCGACACATCGTCTGGAGGTGGTCTACCTACATGTCAAATATGCAAAACCTGTCTTCAACGACAAAAAAGTTACAGCCCGGACACGATTTGTTACGGATGCACAGACGGACAGACTGATCACTATAGGGCATCCGCTTTATAGTGGCGGGGCCGTAATCATTTAGTTAGATAGGAATAATGCCTGTTTAATATACCAGGCTTTCAATTGAAAAATAAAAATAAAAACGTAGTTATCTAGCCATATACACATGGTTTTATTTTATTTATTGTCAAAAGCATTTAAGAAAAAAAGGTACAACATTACAAGAAAAAAAGCAAAAAGAATCATTGTAACTTGTTAAAACACCATTGTTTTGTCTAAAATTTGGAAAACATTTTAATATTCAAAATAAGAATTATTCATATATCAATTTTGACCATTCTTTCCAAAAATAATTTCAAAAAGATGAAAAATCCTCAAAAAAGGGGAAATAACTCTAGTAATTTACTGTGAAGTATTTAATCATTTATAAATCATATTTTGTTGTATTTGTGAGAATAATTTGTAATAAACGTAAAACCCAGATTTAACATATATGATAATTTTTTAATTACATTTACTAGGAAATTTAAATAACTTTAAAAAAAAATGGATTTCAGAACATGTAATTGCAGGTCATTATCTAGACCATCAAATTTTCCCAGGGCAAGAATTTCGTGTCAACTTGCAATTTGATTATAGATTAATTACAGAAATCGATTGAATGAGTTTTCAAAATTGGGAGGGAGCGACCAAAATTTCTGCACAAAATAATACAAAATGTACTTCATCGCTTGGGCTCATTTTACCCAGCATTGAAAAAAAATGAGGTTAGCCATACCAAAATTTCTGTATAAAATAATTCCTCGAAATAATTTGAGTTAATTTTACCCAACATTGAAAAAAATGAGCTTAGCAATACCAAAATATCTGTATAAACTAATACTATTAATATAGAGTATTACCTAACATGGAACAAAATGAGCTTAGCAATACCAAAACTTCTGTATAAACTAATACTTTTATTTATTTGGCTTTCCAACCTTTCGACTTTGAGCGTACATGATGAAGGTTATTCCCGAAACGTGTGTGATATAAAGTTTTTATTATAAAGAATTACCTGACGTGGCACAAAATGAGCTTGGTGATACCCAAGTTTTTGTATGTAGTAGGCTTTATTACGTAACATCTCTGCATCATTTGGGTTAAATAACAGATACGTAGCTGCCGCCTCCACTGCCTTGTCGGTATTTCCATCTATAAATAGATATCAAATTTTATAAATACATAATACAAGACAAAAATTTAAGTTTTACTTTGAATTTACCCAGTTTGATTTTTATTGTCATGTAGCATGTATTTTTTTACTTCAAATTATATGTTCTTACTCCTTAATGCTGTGTGCTCAGTTAAGATGCATCAAATACCAATTTTTAAGTTTCTGGTTTGACCTGACCCAGGATTAAAAACATGATCTACTGTACCCAATGTGAGCATGCTAACCATCAACAGGGGAGATAACTTACTTTTGTAGTAAGCATACTGGAGATAGTTGTAATGCTGTCCGACATAGTCTGGTAAATATTCTTTGTAAAGTACGCTCAACTTTTTCTCACATCTAAACTGACACTGTAACGCAGAAATATAATGATCTGCAAATAAAAAAGAAGAACATATTATACAGACCTAATGTTGACATTCCCCAAATTTCAATAAATAAGAAGATTACTTTCAAACATTTGCACGTAAATTACATGGCGATGAAATAAGTTTGGGCAATTAACATTTTCGTCTTGGCAAGCATATTTTTGTGATTCTCTTCTCAAATATTAATTTTTCATGTCTTTTCTTGATGTCAGACTAGATACATTTGTTTAGTCTAAGGCAAAAATTATTTAGTACTACAGCACTCTTTCAATTTCTAGTATGTACCTATTGTAACAAAGCCCTGAGATGCTATATATATGGTCAACTCTCAATTCATTGAATTATTAACCATATTTTTATTTTCAATATCACCATATTTCAATTATCTGGAAAAAATGGCTTAAAATGTGTTCATTCTTTGTTTTTATACCTATATACATTGTACATGTAAATTTAAAATTTAGTTAGTGAAGATAGAAAATATAAGTCTCCACTTGTTCCTTAAAGTTAATAATAAAATTTCTGCATGCCACGATATAGCTGAAATATTGCTAAAGTTGACATTAAACACTAATCAATCAATGTTCCTTAAGACTCAGTCTTTGCCTTATTTTTTTCACAAACTTGCCCGAAAGTCAAATTTAGATTTTTTTTAAATTTAGTCAAACAATTTCTTTCATAATTTTCACTTGTCCGAATCCAGTTTTACTTGTCTCTGGCTTCGGGCCAGTGGGTTAGCGCGAAGACTGAGGGCCTTTCTGAAATCTGACTGAATTTGCAGGTTATACCAACCAGCTATAGCTTGAATAAAGTCTGGAAAAGACAGGTGATCAAAATGACCTTCACATTCCAACTGACATCTCTCCTCTTCATTATAGTACTCAGCAATGGCAAGCTCTGTCCATTCAATTACATTGGTCCAATCATTTTCATCATAAGCCGACTCTCCTTTTATTCTGTAATCCTGAAAGCAAGAGACTATATAAAGTCAAACCCCTTAAACAGGCCAAGTTGCTTCATACTCACATTCAATAGTTATAATAAGGAATTCTAAACAGAGTTAGGGTTATGGTGTTAAACGCCACTTTCAACAATATAACTGAAATATATTGTTGAAAGTGGTGTTAAACACCATAACCCTCAACTAAGTACTTTCGATTCAAGTGCCTGTACCAAGCCAGGAAAATGAACAGTCATGTATATGTGTGTTAGGAGTATCAATTTTACCTCTTTCTATAATTTTTTGATTGGATTTTGGAACTGTTCTGACAGTGTGAAATTTTTAGTTTTTCTGGTGGTAGATTTTGTTTATGTGTCTCCAATGCTAGTACTCCTTCCTTTGAAAAATAAATACTGTAACTTGACTTCTAGAAGAAGAATAAATACTGTAACTTGACTTCTAGAAGAAAAATAAATACTGTAACTTGACTTCTAGAAAAATAAATACTGTAACTTGACTTCTAGAAAAAAATAATACTGTAACTTGACTTCTAGAAGAAAAATAAATACTGTAACTTGACTTCTAGAAGAAAAATAAATACTGTAACTTGACTTCTAGAAAAAAAAAAAATACTGTAACTTGACTTCTAGAAGAAAAATAAATACTGTAACTTGACTTCTAGAAAAAAAATAAATACTGTAACTTGACTTCTAGAAGAAAAATAAATACTGTAACTTGACTTCTAGAAAAAATAATAATATTCACTTCGCCTTATACCTGATACAGAGCCTTCTCCATATTCCTGAAGTCTTCATCTTTAACTTTAAAACTCTCTCTATATTGGCGAATGTTTCCTATCGTGTCCTCATCATCAGAGTTCTTTAAGAAGAATGTGTACGCTGCACATGCAGCATCTGTATATCTCTCTAACTGAAAATAAACATTTAAAATTTAATTAAAATATTAAAGAAGAATGTGTATGCTGCAGTATGCTGCATCTGTATATCTCTCTAACTGAAATTTAACATTTAAAATTTAATTAAAAAATTTAAATGTATTATGCCATCAAGTAATCATAATCTCAAGACTAAACGTTCTTGTCTTTGTACAACAGGAAATTTACCGACCTGTCACAATACACTGACAAACGACGGACAGGTTGGTGGTTTTCTCCAGGTACTCCTGTTCCCTCCGCCAATAAAACTGACTGCCACGATATAACTGAAATATTGTTGAAAGTGGTGTAAAACACCAAAACCCACCCACCCTATACAATATAATTATCCTGATGATGGTGTCATTGACACAAAAACATGTAGATCTATAGAATAAATATCTATCAGAAGTGTCCTACACATCGAAACATAAATATACAGAATAAAAATTCAGCAATCTCATGAAGTGTTGTTGTTTAATTACTTTTTACATATAAAATTTAAGGTACATATTATAGCATGAAGACTATGAAGCCTCCATTGATCAATTTTGAAAATCTTAAAAAAAAAAAGAAAAAAAAAAAAAAAAAAGAAAAAAAAAAGATTTTGTCAATATTAAATATTTTGTCATCACTCTAGAATAATACAGTACCTCCCTCTTATAAGGTCACCCCTTCTGCAATGAAAAAAGTGGCTTTATAAGAGGACAATTGCATAGTATTTAACTACCTCAGTACATCTGAAGTTTGACCAGATAAGAGGGGTGGTATATGGTAGAAGTGGCCTTATAAAAAGGGGTCTACTGTATTTAAAGAGAAAGATGAAATGATGATAATGTGACTGAGCATTAAGTACTTTAATGATGAAGAATAAACTCATGTATTTTTCAAAGTGAATTTAAAAAAAAATCATCTCAGAAAAGGCTAAAAATAAACATCTGCCTTTGATTAGATCTAGCATCAAAGGTGATCAAAGGTGAGTTCTCCCAGCTAATGTCTTTAGCAGATCAATTATACTGATTAATAAACAATGTGTATAACAGCTTCAGGAATAACCAGTCCAATGTCTGGTTAATTTCTTTTAGACACATTATGATGTCTGTGTGAAGCTGGAAGATTTCATTTTGCTTATATAATTAAACAAATTTGAATGTGGATGCATTTCCTATTAATGCAGATATTGTATGCATATTGGCAACCTGATACATGAAAAAAATACTTCTGTAAAAGAAAAACATAATTAAAAACTAAAATGTTATTTTTGACACAAAAACAAATGTTTCACCCCTCCCCCCTTTTTTCCCCCAATTTATGTCTTTTGCTAAAGTAACAAAGGACAATAACTTCCTGAAAAGGAGTCTGATCAAACTGCTATAATTAATTAATTATACATGCATATCTAAATATGGTAATAAACAAGCATGTAAAGTTTTGAGAAAAAAATCTTATTTAAAATGTAGGAGGAGATGCCCATTTAAACTTTATAATAATATATACCAGTATTATAAGTAAATAAAGGCAATAACTCCTTCAAAATCTCATTTAATTTCAACAACAGCAGTCCTCACAATGAGCACCGGTCCTCCGTCCCAAGACCAATTAAACTTTGTTCGGACCAGTAAATTTTTCAGTTTTTATTTAGATATATTAGGCATAATAAAAATTCAAGAATTTTATTGGGACCAGTAAATTAAAATTTTCATTTCGAGGACTGAATAACAATATGATTTAATTTTGATTTGATTTTTGGTGCTTAATGCCACTTTCAGCAATATTTCAGCTATATCATGGTGACCAGTTTTAGTGGTGGAAGAAGCTGGAGTACCCGGAGAGAACCACCGACCATGGGCAAGCAACTGGTAAACTTTATCACTTGCGGCTGCAAGTCGAATGCACCCTTTTTTGTAAATTACAAAGCCGGGTGCGAACCCACGCCATATTGGTGATAGGCTTAAATGAGTTGTTAGGTAATCCAATTACCTAACTCATTGAGCCACCCGGGCCCCAAATAATAACAATATGCAAATCTTCATATAGTAATAAGATAACATGCAAAGTTTTGAGGAATTCCCATTACATATATTTAAAATGCAGGAGGAGTTGCATGTACAGACTTTGCAATGAAACAATTCTAAGTAAAAAAGGGCAATAACTCTTTCAAAAATTGTACAGACTTTGCAATGAAACAATTCTAAGTTTTCAGGAACGTCATGTATTTAAAATATTGGAGTTGCCCATACAAACTTTTGTGACCGACGGACTGACTGATGGATAGGACGAAAACAATATTTCTCCCAAAGGAGGCTGGGGATGTAAAGGGGAAAGACATCATAATATCATTTTATTTATCATGGGGATGCCCTAAGAATTGGACAATTATATGAAAATTACCGGTATATACAAGTAGAACAAGAAATAGTTTTAGGTGATGTCTCTCCTTCAATTTGTACAATTTTCTAGACGTAATAAAAGAATATGAATCAATGGGAGACGAATTCCCAACAGTTGCACCAAACAATCAGTCCAAGTCTCCTTAGTCTACATAACAAGTAAATTATTAAATTATTTTGAAATTAATATGCTTATTTATGTCCAACCTAATAAATGATCATCTGAATCTAGAAATGTCTGAATGATATATGTGGGAACTTTTCCAATAGATATAATACATCTGAGATTCTGAGAATTCAAATACATTTTGTATTTGTTCTATGTCCTAGTTTTTGAACCTCTGGTTCTAGAAATGTATGGTTCAAGATTACAAATGTATTTTTTTATATATATTTTTAATATAATAAGTCTGTAATTCTCCTGGAAATTTATCGAAATTGGAATTGCAATATTTTTCATATCAGTTCTTAACTCATCCAAGCTATTCATATGTGCAGCCTTTTTCCAACTTTACATTTAACAGGAGTTACTTCCTCTTAAGGCAGACAAAATGCAAAATTCAACAAAAAATTTTTTTTTCTCTCACAACCTGTTCAAAATTTTAATGTAGAAATAACTTGGGGATTTTCTATTTAAATTACAATTTTGCCTGTCGTAGGGGAAATAACTTATTTAAAAAGGTCATAAAAAGTATAATTTTAGAATCAAATCAGGAATATGCAAAAGGTACATATTGAAATCAAATTAAATTTACTCAAGTTTAGTTATCAAGTAAACAATGAATAGTTTGACCTTGCATATTCAAAGGTCAAGGTCATAAGTGGTTAAAGAATGTAAAAACTTCAAACATGATTCTATCTGATTACTATTTAGCCATAGTTTGTTTGATCTAAACTGACCCAGCTGTATCAATGATTGCATGAAGGTTAAAATGAGAAAAACTAACTTGGCCTTTGACCCTATTTGGATTTTATTTATTTTTTTATCTCAGGGATAAAACTTAACAGGGGATCAGTATCCCAAGACCACTCAAATTTGTCCTGTGCCCCTGAAAATTTTCAGACTATGGCCCAGCTGGCTACTGAAATTATGAATATTTAATGTGTAAAGTCAACTAAAATTTTTGCTGGACTTCTAGATTAATTATTTTAGGAATCTGGCAATTGCAGCAAAAATGCTGTATATGTTTGATTTTGCACATACACTGCATCAATATATCACTCCCTGTATAATATTTAGCAATTGGTAAAAAAAAAAATCAGAATAGATTGTTTTTTAATGATCAGAAACAATAACTGATCAACTATGAATTACACAACTAATTTATTAAAAGTCTAAAGGTTATGAAATCAGTTTTCATTAAATGGTGTGATGAGTAAAAAAAAATAAACACAAAAAGCTTGAAACATGTAACAATTAAGAAAGAAGTAAATCTCACTAAAATGGAGGCAAGACTACATTGAATTGTAAATCAACTGGGGAAATTTTCCTGTTTTTCTACTTTCCAATTAATTGATTATGGACTGTTATAGATGAACTGCCCTTTATGGATAGATATAACTATAACATTTTTGTAAAAATAATTAATATTTTTAATATGAAAAGAAGTAGGATTTATCTTTCATTTGATATCAAATTTACACAGAGAAACATTTTTTTTTCACAATGTAGTCGCTCTCGGAATCGTTAAGGTGCGCAGACTTATAATATGGCACTGCAATTTAACAGAAACTATAGCCTTGTCATGGCGAAATGATAGGGTCTATGTGAAAATCGTGATGTACTCGAGTGTAACACCACTTTCTGAGGGTAAGATGGTTATGAATGAATAGAAAAATGATTGGTGAAGCGATTTATATAAGGGTTTCGGATAGAAAATAAAATCTGATAGCCACGAAACGTGGAAATGTGACGACCCAGAGTTGGAGCGGCAAATCCGCTGTTTTCCTTATGAAGAGTGCTCCGACGTCCCACGGCTCCAGCAAGTCGAACAAAAAGCCGTCGGACGGCAGAGGAATCTGCTTTCGAGATGATCCGGCCTTACGAAAATCCAATCTTAAACAAATGCGGCCTTAGTTGATACGGCCTCAGTTAAGAATGATGTGTATCTATGGATATATACGATACATACGATAAAACGACACATTGTGATGATTTGAGTAAACAATTAATTAATTTGTCTATCAGGTGCCATATAGCATGTTTTTTTTTGTCCCGGGCAGGTAGTCGTTGTTTACTTATTTATCTGTTACGAGGAGTTCCGAAGGCAGCTTATCGTTGAGGCGGGATTGCTTATATAACATAGTATATCGTATGCATATTAACGGAAACCTTTCATACGATAAATATATATATAATATATATTATTTCGTATTAACAGTGAATAACACGATGAAGATCGTTACATGAAGATGGGCAGTAAATCTTGTGAAAACACTACAAGTTACAATATGTCATGAATATTTATGCTAATAATCTAAATACATTATTTTATTCATCACAACCATGAATATTTAAATAATATCTTAAATATAAATACAACTTTTATTTTATAATTATTCTTTTCCCTAAAATCATAGTCACAAAATATATTAGCGTAATTGTTTATAATAGCGTATACTAAATATATCTCACGACCGGAACATCCATTTGATATAAGGCCGGATTTGCATAAGGCCGCATAAACTTGTAAGGGAGGAATCTCAGACTACTTTGGAAGTGTAACGGGAATGCTCCCATACCTAAGTTTATAGAAAATGTAGTAGGTTCATAACCATCTCTGCTAACTGTGTCAGTGGAGATCTCCTTTAGCTCAGCTGGTAGAGAGGTGTCTTATCATACGAAATATTCATGGGTGCACTCAGAAAGTAAAACAACACACTTTCACTACAATGGTAAGACCCACATTGGAATATGCATCCACATGCTGGGGTCCTCATAGCAAAGATCTGATTGAGGACATAGAACAAGTGCAAAAAAGAGCAGCACGTTTTGTGTACATTAATTACAGGAGTAAAGAACCAGGGTGCGTTACAAACATGCTAGACACACTAAATTGGGAGCCTCTGAGTCAACGAAGAGCCAAAAACAGAGTCACCATGCTATACAAGATCATTAATAACCAAGTGACTATAGACCCAAACACATACTTAAACAAAAGTGACACATGTACTAGAGGGGAACATAAATATAAACAAATTGCAACTTCAAAAAACATATATAAGTATTCTTTTTTCCCCGCACCATCAGAAGTTGGAACTACCTCCCGGCAGCAGTAGCACAGGATGGGTAAGCCACAGGATACAGACCTTGACAGCTTCAGGTCTGGTTTAGAGGGTATACAATTCCCTCCACTGGCTCCAGCCTTCATGTAATTCCACTTGTTAAATTGTAAATATGTAATTATGTAAATATATTTTCAAAATTTATAGTCTCCATGACGGGATAATTTCACTCGATCCTTCGAGTCTATCCTGTATTTGGAAGAAGAAGAAGAAATGTCCCAGGATTTTTCGGAGGTAAAACATGCTCTACTATTACAGAAGAAAAAATACTCTACCTTATAATAGCAAAACTGTAAATAGGAATATGGCTTGAGATGATCAAAATCCTCATCTACTGAAGGCATCACACGACTATCGTGCATGTGTGGTCCAAGATTTTCTGATTTACATTTTTTCAGACATTGTGACTCTCTCACTAGTTTTTCAAAAAAGTCAAGTCTTAAACTTTCTACAGAACTATTCATATCTGATGGAATAAAGAAATCTGAAATTTGTAAAATTTTCCGACACTTTAAACGACAATCAACAAGAGTTCGTTTGTAAAATTTCCTTTCTTCAATAGCTTTTTCCAAAAATGCAGAACATTGAAACCATTTTCCGTCGTTGTAAGCATTCAAACCAGAGGTGTATAAATGATCGTATGTCACCATTATGTCTTCACTGAGACTATTTGTTTTTATGCAGCATAATATCAAGAGTAAAATACACTTCTGAACAAAATATGATGTAGTTTTAAAACTTTGATCAACAAAATTGCCGTCTGCATCTTCCATTTTGAAATGTGACACGTGTAGGAATGGTAAAGTATAAAGAAGTTCCGAAAATTTATTTTTACGGTTTAGAAAATGACCATCTCAAAACATTAAATCAGGTGAATATCAAAGTTCTCATTCGGACGACAAGTTTTGTTTCTACGTTTAATAAATCAACATTAAAATGAAACCCATGAAGGGTCGTCGTCGTCGTGATCGTATGGTAGTTGGATTTACAACTATCTTTGCAACTAGTGCATATCACCACTAAAGTTGTTAGTGCGAATAATCCCGTTCATGCATATCCAGAAATTGAGGGTACTTTCCTCATAAATATTCATCATACTTAAATTAGATTGTGATCACGTGACTACAGTTTCAAGCTTGATGGATCGTTTATTAGATTTGTCAAAAAATAGCTTTTAGTACGGAAATTCAATGTGTCCGTCAATGATTCGAAAATTAAAAGTTATTGTTTATTTCCGCAAAGTTTTTCTTCTGTCAAAATTCAAATATTTTTGTTTTGTAACGATTTTAGACATGTCTTTGATATCGTGATCATGCAAAAATGATCATATTATATTTAATGTGGGAACCCCGAGTTTAGAAGCTAGAAATATAAGGTTAGTTAATATAATTACATGTATTATTGAGGAATCTAAATTAATTTCAGAAAATATGTCGCCAAATGTCATTCATTGTTAAATTTTGTGTCACACGCCACCAGTTTCATGTATTTCAGACATTTTTACATAGACTCTTAAGGCCAAAAAGGTTTCGTCGCCTCGGATTTTCATTTAGTCCAGGAACCTCGAATATTTAATTGTTTTCATTAATTTTTATTTCATTTAATTCAGCTTGATTCAATGTATCATTTTCAAGTTCAGAAAATGACACACATGTAATTATGAATGATATCGTCTATATAGATCATATGAAAATTGCAGACGTCCCGGCGTCACCATCTTAAATATGCAAATGAGCAAAGTACCCATCACTTCTGGCTATGTCGAGGTGTACTTGATGCGACATTGTGTGATGAAGTTTGTCAGTGACTTGCGACAGGTCGATGGTTTTCTCAGTGTACTCCGGTTTTCTCTACCAGTAAAACTGGTCGCCATGTGCATGATATAACTGAATGATTGTTGAAATTGGCGTTAAACACCATAACCCTAACCATAACTGTGAATCTGGGAGTAATAAAACACTGCTCTCACTAAATGGATTTCTGATCTATTTTTTTTTGCTTTGTTGTTAATTAATATTGACATAGTTGACAAATTTCGAGAAATAATAGTGATGATATATTTTGTCACTAAGTTTCACCATGCAGTTGTTTTTATTTTCTGCATTTATGCTGAAATTCAGAATCATCATAATAGGCTTTTTCACAATTACATTGTATATATTGTACATATTAATTAATTTTTCCTTGACATTTGTTGTGTTTTGCTAATGGTTTATCATAATTAGAGGTTCGGTCGTAATTTGAGTTCAATAACAGGGGGGTGAATGTACGTCATAATTGGATAAACCATGTTTGTGCTGCTTGAAGGTAAATTTTTACTTATAGTAGCAGTTATTGTAAGGATAACATTAAATGCAATAGTGCGTCAAATGCCCCTAAATGTGTCTGAGAGCTTGACAGCAAGTTTTTGAACGATGAACACATCGTTGTTTAGCGGACAGTTGGGGGGCATTTGACGCCCTATCACATTTAATGTTATCCTTATAATAACTCATGTTATAAGTAATAACTTACCTTCAAGCGGCACAAAAATGATTTCCAATTATAACGTACATTCACCCTCCTGAATAAAGCTGGTAGTTTCACAGAAAGAGCTTTTGATTGATATTTCCATGGGATCCCATTTCTACGCCTTTTTCTGTACTGACAGCCATCTTGGAATTCTGATTCACACAACAACTTTGCTATGAATCATTCTATGATTATTGATGTACAGTTTGTCTGTACTAATTAGAGGTTCACCCAAGACTATATTATGTAGTTCAATTGGTTTGGGGACCGTCGTGGTCGTGGTTGTATGTACTGCCTGTCGTACAGATTTGATCACACAGGACATTCACTGTTTGTCTGACAGATTTTATCACACAGGACAACCAGTCTGCCTAACAGATTTTATCACACAGGACAACCACTGTCTGTCTGACAGATTTTATCATATGGAACAACCACTGCCTGTCTGACAGATTTTATCACACAGGACAATCACTGTTTGTCTGACAGATTTTATCACACAGGACAACCAGTCTGTCTAACAGATTTTATCACACAGGACAACCACTGTCTGTCTGACAGATTTTATCATATGGAACAACCACTGCCTGTCTGACAGATTTTATCACACAGGACAATCACTGTTTGTCTGACAGATTTTATCACACAGGACAACCAGTCTGTCTAACAGATTTTATCACACAGGACAACCACTGTCTGTCTGACAGATTTTATCATATGGAACAACCACTGCCTGTCTGACAGATTTTATCACACAGGACAACCACTGTCTGTCTGACAGATTTTATAACACATGACAATCACTGCCTGTCTGACAGATTTTATCACACAGGACAACCACTGTCTGTCTGACAGATTTTATCACACAGGACAACCACTGTCTGTCTGACAGATTTTATAACACATGACAATCACTGCCTGTCTGACAGATTTTATCACACAGGACAACCACTGTCTGTCTGACAGATTTTTATCACACAGGACAACCACTGTCTGTCTGACAGATTTTATCACATGGTACAACCACTGCCTGCCTGACAGATTTTATCACACATGACAATCACTGCCTGTCTGACAGATTTTATCACACATGACAATCACTGCCTGTTTAACAGATTTTATCACACATGACAATCACTGCCTGTCTAACAGATTTTATCACACAGGACAACCACTGCCTGTCTGACAGATTTTATCACACATGACAATCACTGTCTGTCTGACAGATTTTATCACATGGAACAACCACTGTCTGTCTAACAGATTCTATCACACAGGACAACCACTGTCTGTCCGACAGATTTTATCACACAGGACAGCCACTGTCTGTCTAACAGATTTTATCACACAGGACAACCACTGCCTGTCTGACAGATTTTATCACACAGGACAACCAGTCTGTCTGACAGATTTTATCACACAGGACAACCACTGTCTGTCTGACAGATTTTATCACACAGGACAACCACTGTCTGTCTGACAGATTTTATCACATGGAACAATCACTGCCTGCCTGACAGATTTTATCACACAGGACAATCACTGCCTGTCTGACAGATTTTATCACACAGGACAACCACTGCCTGTCTGACAGATTTTATCACACATGAAAATCACTGCCTGTCTGACAGATTTTTATCACACAGGACAACCACTGTCTATCTGACAGATTTTTATAACACATGACAATCACTGCCTGTCTGACATATTTTATCACACAGGACAACCACTGTCTGTCTGACAGATTTTATCACATGGAACAACCACTGTCTGTCTAACAGATTTTATCACACAGGACAACCACTGTCTGTCTAACAGATTTTATCACACAGGACAACCACTGCCTGTCTAACAGATTTTATCACACAGGACAACCACTGTCTGTCTGACAGATTTTATCACATAGGACAACCACTGTCTGTCTGACAGATTTTATCACACAGGACATCCACTGTCTGTCTAACAGATTTTATCACACAGGACAACCACTGTCTGTCTGACAGATTTTATCACACAGGACAACCAGTCTGTCTGACAGATTTTATCACACAGGACAACCACTGTCTGTCTAACAGATTTTATTATATGGAGACAACCCCTGCCTATCTGACAGATTTTAGCAACATATACAATAACTCATAAGCTCAATTACAGATTTGGGCATAAAACAAAAAAAATCTGTTTTCTTCATATTTTATTACACCTGGGCTGCCAGGTAAAATCAGTAGAAAAACATATTCATGTACATACTTAATGAGGTAACACAATGGTCATTTACATATAACAAGCTCCATATATACAAAGATTATGACAATAATACAGGTGAAACTGATCAGGCAAACATTTTAAACAATAGTCAAACCCGGTCACTAGGTCATCTCTATTAAACAATCACCTGTATTAAAAGGTCACATTTTCATCTCTATTAAGCAGTCACTTGTATTAAAAGGACACATTTTTCTTCTCCAACCATAGAAAATTTCATATGAATTGAACCTCTTTTAAGAGGTCACCTGTTATAAAAGACCACTTTTTCTTTGGTCCAAATGTGATATCTTAATCCAGGTTTGATTGTAATTCTAAGAACAAAATATTTGTGGAATCAATTTCTTGCTCTTTACAATTTTATGTTTTGCTTCAATGTTCTTCTTGTTAAAGAAAATAACAATATACATTAAAAAAAATTGGATTCCTCTGAATAAATATTATGCTTTCAACTATTCCGTAGTTTTGAGAGAAATTGATAGCTTTATGGGTTTTATTCATCATTTCAGATAAATTTATGGAAGTCAACAGAAAATAATGAGCTTCATGAACGGAAATATTAAATATTATGTGGTGATAAACTTGTCTCCATCGTAAAAATTAGAGGGGAGGGGGGGTTAAGGTTATGGTTTTTAAACACCACTTTCAACAATATTTCAGTTATATTGTGGTGGTCAGTTTTACTGGTGGAGGAAACCAAAGTATATTGAGGAAACTACTGACCTGTCCCAGGTCACTGACGAACTTTATCACATAATGTTGTATCGAGTACACCTCGCCATGAACGGAGTTTGAACGCACAATTTTAGTTGAAGAAATTAGAATAAAAGATCTACCTTGATTTAATGGTTTTACCTATATTAATCAATTAATTAAGTTTGTTATTAGATCTAATTATCTGGAAAATTGAGATGTGATTCAATTATTTATCAACAATATCATTTTAATTTCAGTGGCAACAAAAAAAAAAAAAAAAAATCTTGTCCATTTTAAAATATTTGGTTCAAAATAGGCATAACAATCTCGATATTGTTGTATAAATAATACATCAACAAGATGATAAAATAACAAATGGACCAATCAAAAGTATTTGTATAAAACTGCCCCCTGCAGAGCTATTGTAAAAGTAGCCTCTAATTTAGGTAAGACAGTCTACTTTTTGCACGAGTGATATATAAAGGTACATCGTATGACGACATTGTTCAATAATTATAAAAGTGAACAAACAGTCTCAACAACATTACATTGATATAAATTGAAGCAAAACTTTAGTGGCTAATCCAGGATGTTTTTAAAAACGGTGATTTGCGTTATTTTTGTATTCTTCGATAGATTTGTCACTGAAGTTTCATCTAAATCATAGAAGATCTAATTGTTGACCTGCTTTGAGTCACCTTAACATAAATTCACAGTGAAAGTTACTAAATTTTATCAATTTTGTTTTGTACAAGTCAGATATAGTACTTTGATAACAAAAGAAGTGGCCTGCAATTAAGCATAAGAGATTTGTTTCTAAGTAATTACAACCCAAGTGACAGAGCCCTTGGTGCAAGTGCCTTAGATTTTGCGCTTGGGTACTCACCCAGAAATAACAAGCCTCTAATGTTCAATACAGGCTACTTCTTTTGTTATCAAAGTACTGTATTTATTGCTTAGACAAATTAAACCCAACAGATGAGGAACATATATTTCAAAGTTACAACAAAATCCATTTTAGTTTTGGGGCTGTCGTGCCCGTGATCATATGGTAGTTGGATTTAAACTACCTGTGCAATCAGTGCCTATCACCACTGATGTTGTGAGTTTGAATCTCGATCATGGTGAGGTGCACAACATTATGTGATAAAGATTATGAGTGTCTTGCAACAGGTCGGTGGTTTTCTCCGGATCCTCCGATTTCCTCCACCAATATAACTGACAGCCACAATATTACTGAAATATTGTTGAGAGGTGTTAAACACCATCAAACAAACAAACAAAACCATTTTAGTTTTATATAAAACAATAACCAGAGGCTCTCAAGAGCCTGTATCGTTCACCTGGTAATAAAAAAAACCAATTGGTCCTATGTAAAAACTATGTCCTGCGTCATCTTGGAATTACGATCAACATAAAAAACACAAAGTTTGTAAAGGACCTTCCAATGATTGATGCACAGTTTAGGTTCAATCAGTGCAATAGCTTCAGAGAAGAATATATTTCTGTATTTTCCCCATATGGTTCTGTGTTAATACTATGACCTGTGGTGGCAGCCATCTTGGATTTCCGATCGGCATAAAAAACAGGACCTTCCAATGATCATTCCTGGGCAGTTTGGTTTCAACTGTCCAAGTGGTTTCAGAGAAGAAGCATTTTGAAACATTTTTCCCATAGGGTCCAATGTTAAACTAAGTCCTGCCGTAGCCGCCATTTTGAATTTCATATCAGAATAAAAAACGTATATTTTGTAGAGGACCATTCAATGAACATTCATGCACAGTTTGGCTTTAATCATATTTGTAGTTTCTGAGAAGAAGGCATTTGAACATTTTCCCATAGGGTCCAATGTTAATCTATGTCCTGCGGTGGTGGCCATCTTGGATTTCCGATCGGCATAAAAAACACACACCTTGTAGAGGACCTTCCAATGATCATTCCTGGGCAGTTTGGTTTCAATTATCCAAGTGGTTTCAGAGAAGAAGCGTTTTGAAACATTTTTCCCATAGGGTCCAATGTTAAACTAAGTCCTGCCGTAGCCGCCATTTTGAATTTCATATCGGAACAAAAAACGTAAAGTTTGTAGAGGACCATCAATGTACACACATATGGACAGTTTGGCTTTAATCATATTTGTAGTTTCTGAGAAGAAGGCATTTAAACATTTTCCCATAGGGTCCAATGTTAATCTATGTCCTGCGGTGGTGGCCATCTTGAATTTTCGATCGGCATAAAAAAACAGAAACTTTGTAGAGGACCTTCCAATGATCATTCCTGGGCAGTTTGGATTCAATTGTCCAAGTGGTTTCAGAGAAGAAGCGTTTTGAAACATTTTTCCCATAGGGTCCAATGTTAAACTAAGTCCTGCCGTAGCCGCCATTTTGAATTTCATATCGGAACAAAAAACCTAACGTTTGTAGAGGACCATCCAATGAACATTCATGTACAGTTTGGCTTTAATAATATTTGTAGTTTCTGAGAAGAAGGCATTTGAACATTTTCCCATAGGGTCCAATGTTAATCTATGTATTGTGGTGGCGGCCATCTTGGATTTCCGACCGGCATAAAAAACATAAAATTTGTAGAGGACCTTCCAATGATCATTCCTGGGCAGTTTGGTTTCAACTGTTCTAGTGGTTTCAGAGAAGAAGCGTTTTCAAACATTTCCCCCATAGGGTCCAATGTTAAACTAAGTCCTGCCGTAGCCGCCATTTTGAATTTCATATCGGAACAAAAAACGTAAAGTTTGTAGAGGACCATCCAATGAACATTCTTGTACAGTTTGGCTTTAATCATATTTGTAGTTTCTGAGAAGAAGGCATTTGAACATTTTCCCATAGGGTCCAATGTTAATCTATGTCCTGCGGTGGTGGCCATCTTGGATTTCCGATCGGCATAAAAAACACACACCTTGTAGAGGACCTTCCAATGATCATTCCTGGGCAGTTTGGTTTCAATTATCCAAGTGGTTTCAGAGAAGAAGCGTTTTGAAACATTTTTCCCATAGGGTTCAATGTTAAACTAAGTCCTGCCGTAGCCGCCATTTTGAATTTTATATCGGAACAAAAAACGCAAAGTTTGTAGAGGACCATCCAATGAACATTCATGTACAGTTTGGCTTTAATCATATTTGTAGTTTCTGAGAAGAAGGCATTTGAACATTTTCCCATAGGGTCCAATGTTAATCTATGTCCTGCGGTGGTGGCCATCTTGGATTTCCGACCGGCATAAAAAACAGAAAATTTGTAGAGGACCTTCCAATGATCATTCCTGGGCAGTTTGGTTTCAACTGTCCAAGTGGTTTCAGAGAAGAAGCATTTTGAAACATTTTCCCCATAGGGTCCAATGTTAAACTAAGTCCTGCCGTAGCCGCCATTTTGAATTTCATATCGGAACAAAAAACGCAAAGTTTGTAGAGGACCATCCAATGAACATTCATGTACAGTTTGGCTTTAATCATATTTGTAGTTTCTGAGAAGAAGGCATTTGAACATTTTCCCATAGGGTCCAATGTTAATCTATGTCCTGCGGTGGTGGCCATCTTGTATTTCCGACCGGCATAAAAAACAGAAAATTTGTAGAGGACCTTCCAATGATCATTCCTGGGCAGTTTGGTTTCAACTGTCCAAGTGGTTTAAGAGAAGAAGCATTTTGAAACATTTTTCCCATAGGGTCCAATGTTAAACTAAGTCCTGCCGTAGCCGCCATTTTGAATTTCATATCGGAACAAAAAACGTATTGTTTGTAGAGAATCATCCAATGAACATTCATGTACAGTTTGGCTTTAATCATAATTGTAGTTTCTGAGAAGAAGGCATTTGAACATTTTCCCATAGGGTCCAATGTTAATCTATGTCCTGCGGTGGTGGCCATCTTGAATTTCCGATCGGCATAAAAAAACAGAAACTTTGTAGAGGACCTTCCAATGATCATTCCTGGGCAGTTTGGTTTCAATTATCCAAGTGGTTTCAGAGAAGAAGCGTTTTGAAACATTTTCCCCATAGGGTCCAATGTTAAACTAAGTCCTGCCGTAGCCGCCATTTTGAATTTCATACCAGAACAAAAAACGTAAAGTTTGTAGAGGACCATCTAATGAACATTCATGTACAGTTTGGCTTTAATCATATTTGTAGTTTCTGAGTAGAAGGCATTTGAATATATTCCCATAGGGTCCAATGTTAATCTATGTCCTGCGGTGGCGGCCATCTTGGATTTCCGACCGGCATAAAAAACAGAAAATTTGTAGAGGACCTTCCAATGATCATTCCTGGGCAGTTTAGTTTCAACTGTCCAAGTGGTTTCAGAGAAGAAGCATTTTGAAACATTTTTCCCATAGGGTCCAATGTTAAACTAAGTCCTGCCGTAGCCGCCATTTTGAATTTCATACCAGAACAAAAAACGTAAAGTTTGTAGAGGACCATCTAATGAACATTCATGTACAGTTTGGCTTTAATCATATTTGTAGTTTCTGAGTAGAAGGCATTTGAACATTTTCCCATAGGGTCCAATGTTAATCTATGTCCTGCGGTGGTGGCCATCTTGGATTTCCGATCGGCATAAAAAACATAAAATTTGTAGAGGACCTTCCAATGATCATTCCTAGGCAGTTTGGTTTCAATTATCCAAGTGGTTTCAGAGAAGAAGCGTTTTGAAACATTTTCCCCATAGGGTCCAATGTTAAACTAAGTCCTGCCGTAGCCGCCATTTTGAATTTCATATCGGAACAAAAAACCTTAAGATTGTAGAGGACCATCCAATGAACATTCATGTACAGTTTGGCTTTAATCATATTTGTAGTTTCTGAGAAGAAGGCATTTGAACATTTTCCCATAGGGTCCAATGTTAATCTATGTATTGCGGTGGTGGCCATCTTGGATTTCCGATTGGCATAAAAAACATAAAATTTGTAGAGGACCTTCCAATGATCATTCCTGGGCAGTTTGGTTTCAATTATCCAAGTGGCTTCAGAGAAGAAGCGTTTTGAAACATTTTTCCCATAGGGTCCAATGTTAAACTAAGTCCTGCCGTAGCCGCCATTTTGAATTTCATACCAGAACAAAAAACGTAAAGTTTGTAGAGGACCATCTAATGAACATTCATGTACAGTTTGGCTTTAATCATATTTGTAGTTTCTGAGTAGAAGGCATTTGAATATTTTCCCATAGGGTCCAATGTTAATCTATGTCCTGCGGTGGTGGCCATCTTGGATTTCCGACCGGCATAAAAAACCTTAAATTTGTAGAGGACCTTCCAATGATCATTCCTGGGCAGTTTGGTTTCAACTGTCCAAGTGGTTTCAGAGAAGAAGCATTTTGAAACATTTTTCCCATAGGGTCCAATGTTAAACTAAGTCCTGCCGTAGCCGCCATTTTGAATTTCATACCAGAACAAAAAACGTAAAGTTTGTAGAGGACCATCTAATGAACATTCATGTACAGTTTGGCTTTAATCATATTTGTAGTTTCTGAGTAGAAGGCATTTGAATATTTTCCCATAGGGTCCAATGTTAATCTATGTCCTGCGGTGGCGGCCATCTTGGATTTCTGACCGGCATAAAAAACGGAAAATTTGTAGAGGACCTTCCAATGATCATTCCTGGGCAGTTTGGTTTCAACTGTCCAAGTGGTTTCAGAGAAGAAGCATTTTGAAACATTTTTCCCATAGGGTCCAATGTTAAACTAAGTTCTGCCGTAGCCGCCATTTTGAATTTCATATCGGAACAAAAAACGCAAAGATTGTAGAGGACCATCCAATGAACATTCATGTACAGTTTGGCTTTAATCATATTTGTAGTTTCTGAGAAGAAGGCATTTGAACATTTTCCCATAGGGTCCAATGTTAATCTATGTATTGCGGTGGCGGCCATCTTGGATTTCCGATCGGCATAAAAAACATAAAATTTCTAGAGGACCTTCCAATAATCATTCCTAGGCAGTTTGGTTTCAATTATCCCAGTGGTTTCAGAGAAGAAGCGTTTTGAAACATTTTTCCCATAGGGTTCAATGTTAAACTAAGTCCTGCCGTAGCCGCCATTTTGAATTTCATACCGGAACAAAAAACGTAAAGTTTGTAGAGGACCATCTAATGAACATTCATGTACAGTTTGGCTTTAATCATATTTGTAGTTTCTGAGTAGAAGGCATTTGAATATTTTCCCATAGGGTCCAATGTTAATCTATGTCCTGCGGTGGCGGCCATCTTGGATTTCCGACCGGCATAAAAAACAGAAAATTTGTAGAGGACCTTCCAATGATCATTCCTGGGCAGTTTGGTTTCAACTGTTCTAGTGGTTTCAGAGAAGAAACATTTTGAAACATTTTTCCCATAGGGTCCAATGTTAAACTAAGTCCTGCCGTAGCCGCCATTTTGAATTTCATATCGGAACAAAAAACCTTAAGATTGTAGAGGACCATCCAATGAACATTCATGTACAGTTTGGCTTTAATAATATTTGTAGTTTCTGAGAAGAAGGCATTTGAACATTTTCCCATAGGGTCCAATGTTAATCTATGTCCTGCGGTGGAGGCCATCTTGGATTTCCGACCGGCATAAAAAACAGAAAATTTGTAGAGGACCTTCCAATGATCATTCCTGGGCAGTTTGGTTTCAACTGTCCAAGTGGTTTCAGAGAAGAAGCATTTTGAAACATTTTTCCCATAGGGTCCAATGTTAAACTAAGTCCTGCCGTAGCCGCCATTTTGAATTTCATATCGGAACAAAAAACCTTAAGATTGTAGAGGACCATCCAATGAACATTCATGTACAGTTTGGCTTTAATAATATTTGTAGTTTCTGAGAAGAAGGCATTTGAACATTTTCCCATAGGGTCCAATGTTAATCTATGTATTGCGGTGGTGGCCATCTTGGATTTCCGACCGGCATAAAAAACAGAAAATTTGTAGAGGACCTTCCAATGATCATTCCTGGGCAGTTTGGTTTCAACTGTCCAAGTGGTTTCAGAGAAGAAGCATTTTGAAACATTTTTCCCATAGGGTCCAATGTTAAACTAAGTCCTGCCGTAGCCGCCATTTTGAATTTCATATCGGAACAAAAAACCTTAAGATTGTAGAGGACCATCCAATGAACATTCATGTACAGTTTGGCTTTAATCATATTTGTAGTTTCTGAGAAGAAGGCATTTGAACATTTTCCCATAGGGTCCAATGTTAATCTATGTCCTGCGATGGCGGCCATCTTGGATTTCCGATCGGCATAAAAAACAGTAACTTGGTAAAGGACATTCCAATGATCATTCCTTTACAGTTTGGGTTCAGTCAGTTCATTAGTTTCGGAGAAGAAGATCTTTGAAATTTCAGCCAATCAGAGCATATTATTGGCCCTGGCAGCCATATTGAATATCCGACTGGAACGAAAAACAGTAACTTTGTAGAGGAACATCCAAGGAACATTCCTGCTAAGTTCGGTTCCAATCGACCGAGTGGTTTCGGAGAAGAAGCTTGAAATGTGAAAAGTTTACAGACGACAGACGACAGACGACGGACGCCAAGTGATGGCAATAGTTCACATGGACCTTTGGTCCAGGTGAACTAATAAAACCATCTGCTTCATTCTCTCATTCTTTAACAATATACAAAATAAAATAATAATACAAACAATTTTTTCTCTCCACAAAGAATTAACATAAATAACTTTTACTACTTGAAAATTTATTTCACTAATAAATTATCGATCTAGTTCTTGGTAGACAAGTAATGAAGAAATTCTATCTTTTATACAAAGGGAATGCATAAATGAACACAAAAATTTTATATACCTGTACATAAGAGCTAAATCTAGGACAAACTCCTCGGGAAGGTTTTCATCCTGTGCCCATTAGAATTTTAATACATTGTACAAAGAAAATATATAACATACAAATCAATTCAATAAAAGTGAATATTAAGTAATAACCTGTCTGTGACTGATTAAAGACCGAAACAGACCGAATTGTTTCTTCAGTAAATATTTAAATATAGTCTAGAAGACCCTGCTATGACTGGGAAACGTGGAACAGCAATAAAAGTAATGTTGCTTTACTTTAATTTGTGTCTCAGTGTAGGGTTGGATAGTCCCTCATGATCATTTACATTCATATCCTTTCTTACTAGAGTTATCTTTCTTTGTTCAAATAAAGTTTACGACATACAGACAGGTCCAAATACTTTTCGACTAGAAAAACTCAAGTGAGCTAAATACGACTTACAAAATACTGCAGTTGAAATGCTATATTTAAAGATTAAAATGAACACATGTTAAATGCTTTTCATCTAACTATTACTACAGTTGTTCCCACTCCCACCAAAGTCTACTCCTCTTATAAGGCCCCTCTTACCAAAGGCCACTCCTCTTATCAAGCCAGATTTCAAATGAACAGAAATAATAAAATACTACTAAATTATCCCACTCCAGAGAGACCACCCTTCTTATAAGGTCATTTGTTCATTGCAGAAAGGGTTGGCCTTATACAAAAAAAGGACTATTGTATTACCATAGTAATTAATACGATTCCTTTCTATTAAAATCACACATTGTTCATCATGATTTCACAAATATGATATCTCACAATTTTACTCACTAAGACTTGATAAATATAATACATTTTAGTACAACAATTATCCATGAACATTTCATATAGTATAACAGCAGTTTTGAAAGTCTCGACATAATCATTGCAAGTATTACAACAAGTCCTATGGTACTCGCTTTGATACTGGTGATAACGTATGTCAAGACATTCAAGACTGACAATATTCATTTTATCGGTAACTTCATAATGTGCTTGATGTCATACCAGTGCCGTCTTAACACATGGGCACGCAGGGCAGTTCCCCCAGGGCCCCACAAGCGTAGGGTTCCCATGTTAATTTATGTATGTTGTGGATAGCAAGTTTTTTAATGTTGAAACACTGATTTTGTTGGAAGTACCAATACAATAAATATGTTTAATTTTATCGACCGTTTACATTTTTATTCCTGCGAGTGATTGTGTAGGTAGGGTCCCAGTCACTGCTTTGCCTGGGGGCTTATAATGCTGCTAAAACAACCCTGCGTCATACTGACAGATGATTTTCAGTATCAGTCAGTTGGTTGATACTGAAAATATCACTCTGCGAGATCAAAGGAAAAATATGCAAATTACCAATAAAAATATATCACTCCTAATAACTCAACAATTGTAAATGAACACTTTACACACATGATATGACAAATATTTAGTACTGGAAATATTTACATATATGATTCACACATGTGACATAAGAAATATCAAGTTACAGTAATCGTTTACACACAATTTCCATTATTATGTCATCAGTGTACATTACTTAGTTAAAATATATTTACTACAAGTCAAATGCATCTGGATTTAGATCAGACAATTTCTTCACACGATATCAACAAAATTTAGAGAAAAACTGATAGATTTGAACATTTATCAATGAATATTTGACTACTAAACTCTATCAATTTTGTGACACTGTAAGAACAAGAACAAATAAGTATTGAATCATCTAAATTAAGATACAGTAGTCCCTCTCTTAAAAGGTCATCCCCATTATGAGGCTAGATTTCAGTTGATTGAGTTATGGTGTTTAATGCTACTTTCAACAATATTTCAGTTATATCGTGGCGGTCAGTTTTATTGATGGAGGAAACAGGAGAACCAGGAGAAAACCACCACCTGTCGCAAGTCACTGACAAACTTTATCACATAATGTTGCATAGAGTACACCTCGTCATCAATGGGGTTGGAACTCACAACTTTAGTGGTGATAGGCACTGATTGCACAGGTAGTTGTAAATCCAACTACCATACAGATGCACAAAGACAGTAAATTACTACTAAGCTGTCCCCCTCAAGAAAGGCCACACCTCTTATAAGGTCACATTATTATAGCAGAATTGGTGGCCTTAAAAGAAGATGATTGATTTGATTTGATTTTGATTTTTGGTGTTTAGCACCACTTTCAGCAATATTTCAGCTATATCATGGCGACCAGTTTTAGTGGTGGAAGAAGCCGGACTTTAAAAGAGGAAGATTACTGCACTTACTAAACTAGTATTACTGTGAGCACAGCTCACTAAGATATACCCCCCGCTCCCCGCATCTGTCCAAACTATTTCCATAACCAAAACATTACTGATCGTTCCGACCAAAAATGAAAGGGACCCTCCTCTATTACCCAGCCAATGATTATTTAGTAAAGTTTCACCAGATTCCATCATACATTACTAAAATTTTCCTATGACATTGTATAAAATATAAGGCCCCTAACTCTGGAACAATAAAAGTGAATATCATCAAAAATGAGAGAGACCCTTCTCTCTTCATGAGTAAACTACTGCTCAAATTTCAAAATATTCTGAGAAACACTACTCAAGTTATCATACGACATAGGGTAAAAATCCTATTTTCTGTCATATCGAGTCCAATAACTCTGGAATGGCAAAAGTACAAATCGTCAAAAATGAAAGGGATCCTCCTCTCTTCACCAGTAAGCTGCTAATAAAATTTCAAAACATTCTGAGAAACACTACTCAAGTTATCATATGACATAGGGTAAAAATCCTATTTTCCGTCATATCAAGTCCAATAACTCTGGAACGGCAAAAGTGAAAATCGTCAAAAATGAAAGGGATCCTCCTCTCTTCACCAGTAAGCTGCTGATAAAATTTCAAAACATTCTGAGAAACATAACTCAAGTTATCGTAAGACATAGGATTTGTCTACATGTTATTGCAGAAAAGTTGCATCAAGGACCGTTATAGCTCGACACTAAAGCTGTTAGCTCCCATTTCTATGCCATGTGATGTCGTTGGTATAAATTCACCAATGAAGTTGAAATAACAATATTATGACCTTCAAATAAAACATACAACAAACAAATGCCTATTGATGACTTAGTTCAAACATTTTGATGACTTATTTCAAACATTTTCATACATTTCAAAATCTCACACAGAACAGTCAACAATTTTATACAATGAATCGACTAAAGTTTCTAATATCACATTGGTGAGCCTGGTCTGTACAGCGGAGATCTTTTACGTCCTGGACTAGAGGCATCTTGAGGATGAAAACCTGGTGACCAGAGGTATGGTGACGATTGCGAATATGCTCCTAGAGGAGATCCTAAAATAAATAAAAATTATAATGATGTGATTTTAGGTGTTGAAGTGTGAAAAGAAAGTCTAAACAATGATGGGAACAATTCCATCAATATCAACAAAACGAACAACCACCTCTCACCAGAGGTATGGAGACGATGGTGAATATCCACCTATAGGAGATCCTAAAATAAATTAAAATTATAATGATGCGATTTTCCTATAATCAGGTTAGGAAATAAAATAATTGAAATCATTGAAAAATAGCTGAAACATCTACAAACATCTCAAAATGGTCATTTTTGACCTGTTCTGACTGTGTCCAGCAACTTTCGAAAAAATGATTTTCAGAGAAAATTAGTTGAAATCAGTTAAATAACAAAAAAATCACCCCTGTATAATTGTTGGTGTTGAATAATGAAAAGAAGTGTTAAACAGTGATGGTCAACAATTCCATCAATATCAACAAAACAAACAACCACACCTCTCACCTCAAATCATTGAACATAAAAAAAGACAACATATGGTGTTGGAAATCCATATCCTGGATTGGGACAGCCACAAAAATGTGGTGGGGTTAAACCAGTTAATGGAATCCCCAAGTCTCCCCCTCTGATAACAGGATCTCCAAGGACGATACAGATATAAACAAACAATAAATTAACTACACATATTAGCCTCCACACAGTATCACAAAAATGAATGACAAGAAAAAACATGGACAGTACAATAGCAGGTCAATGAAATGTTTGTAGATAACTGTAGCTAAGAATACAGAATCTGTAGGATAAAGTTCATTACTCTTAGGACAAACAATGTAAGGCTGTCTCATGGCACTATTAACAATATTTCTGTTATATTGTGGGGATCAGTTTTATTGGTGGAGTTGTATTGATTACACCACCACTATAGGGGGGAATCATACTCACACTTTAATGGTGAGTGAGTGATTGCCAACAGTCGGGATGCCACGCACAGATTCCGTACCTCCAACAATGCAAAGTCAAATCCCGAAATCAAGGGACGTAACTCTATTTTTTTAAGACATGACGCTTTACAAGTGAGCGGCCATGCATTGTTTACGTCGACACCCCATGTGTTTTTACTGAATATCTTCATAAATAAAAATGAAAGGAGTATTCATTTTTATTGAATCCATTTTTTAAATAAAATTGTAACGTGATTGACGCGTGAATACGTGTATTTATGATATCGTTTGCTTGAAATCAACGTTGGAACTCGGGATACCGCTGCTGATGAAATGTTGTAAAAAAATATGGCACTAAAAATAGACTCTTTAACTAAGTGGAACAATTGCATCCCATTGGCTGTTTATTGATAAATTTGGTAAAAATAGCTAGAATCACGTATTAGAGTATGGATTATTTGCATATTTCCCCATCATTAGTCACTAGAATTCCATATTTGGATGTAAACAAGAAGCACTATATTTCGAGATTTTAACCAAATATTTCTGTTTTTTTCCATAGATTGATCGATCTATTAGGATGAAAATGTGACTGTTTCTGTTTAAACACGAAAGAACCACTTGACCAATCATAGCCACACATATATAGAGTCATTTTATTCCATTTTTAACAACAAATCTTTCATTTTCGTTGACTCGTTCCATGGCATTTATGGACATGTCAAAATATTGACATAATTAATAAATACATTTTAGAAATAAAAAGGTCTGCATTATAATGTATGATCTTGTCATGCAGAGAATGGTGAAAGATTATGTTAAATTCACTCTAGATTAACATGGCATAGCATAAGGTTACATATTTAGTTCATGTCAAGCATTTACACCCCCCCCCCCCCTTTTTTTTTCATTTTCAGTCTGTTTTCCTGAAATACTTATTGATGTGTGTACGTGCTACTTTTCAGTGCCAATGGTATTGACAACCTCCAGTTTTAGTTAGTTTTAGATCATTGTAGGTAGATATATATATACAGACTGGACATGGGATGTTTATTTTTTTTTTAACAAGAGTCTGAAGATACCAAAGGGGCAAAGTTACAGATTCTATTAAATAAAATGGATGTTTATTTTCTGTTAGTTTCAGATTCTATGAGTATAAATGCAAAGTTTCCTGTGATGTTTATTGGTTGAATATTTGAATAAATAAAAATAAGAATATATGATAAGTCTTATATATATATTCATACAGGTTTGAAAATCAATATATTTATATATATATATGTTTTTTTTCTTCTAAAATATCCATGAAGTAAAAAAAATGGACCAGCATTCCAATTATTTTTAAAGTACATCATCAAACAAATGCCATGAGTTTTCAAGACACCTTGTGTCATAAATTATAATAAAGTCATTCAGAAAAGAACTTTTTGATTGTGTAATTTGTGAAACTTCATCTGAAAGTCAAAAGGTTTATTTCAATTTCAATTGAAAACCAGGACTTGTCTTAAACATTTCAAGAATGAATTAAATTTCTGTAAAGAATTTGGCTCAGAAGATAAATTATATTGTGGTACATATTGTTATAACGGTTGTAACACATTTTCTAGGTCAGAAAGTGGAGCTGAAACAAGATCTCAAACTTTTCAAATTCTTTTAGATATTTTGAACAAGAACCAAATTGTTGAACAAGTTTCTACAGACATTTAGACCTGTATATACTCCAACATGTTGTTGAATTTGTTATTCTTGCTTTTTTTTTTTTTTTAGATGAAAAGGTACTTATGTTGCCTGTTGTTTATGAGAAATATAATTATCTTTTATCTATGAATATTAATGCCGAAATTTATAAATTTTCTTTTACAGAAAAGAATTTTTCAAAATGTGCCTATTTATTAACTTTTTTCCAGTCATTGGAACAAATAAAAGAATTTTTTTAACTTCAATTTTAAACAATATTAACCAATACTTGGTTATTTTGCCAACAGAAAACTTATTCATTCTATTCTAGTCATTTAATTTACTTAGTGAAATTTGGAATTCTGGTTTGTCCTTTCATGTGAATGCAAGTATTCTGTATGTGTCTTAAAATTATGTGAATGGTAGTCATTCAATATGCTCTTTTATGTGAATGCTAGTTATTCTGTATGTGTCTTTTATGTGAATGCTAGTCATTTTGTGTCTGTCTTTTATGTGAATGTCATGGTGGAAAAATTATTGCAATCTAAGTATCCATATTTGTAAATGCTGGTAATTTTGTGAATGTCCTGGAGAAAGAATTATTGCAAACTAAGTACCCATATTTGTAAATGCTGGTCATTTTATGAATGTCCTGGAGAAAGAATTATTGCAACCTAAGTACTCATATTTGTAAATGCTGGTCATTTTGTGAATGTCAAGGGGAAAGAATTGTTACAACTTGACCACCCATATATGTTATAAAAGCTAGTTTGTAGTTGTGTCAAACACATGAATATTCCAAATACATTGATATTTACATTGTGAGATAAACATGAAACTTGGTAGCTTTCATTCAGATAATAAAATTTCCTAATTTCAAGAAAAATATTTGCTTACACTGATTTTTTAAAAATTTGCTTTGATATAATAGGAAGGGTTAAGATATCCGAATACCATTTTGTATGCCCCTTTTTGTCTCAAGGTTTCACTTTTTTTTTAGAATTTAAAAAAATTATTAATTTTTTTTACATGTTTTTTTTTTTTTTTTATAATATTTTCATATTTTTTCAATTCGCTTAATTTTTGTTTACATGCTTTTATTTTTTCCACACATTTATTTCTTTCTATTTATCTTGTACCTGTTGTATTGAAAATAAATTAAATTGAAATTATTAATTGTTGTACATTCCCTGTGCAAGTCTAGTATCATAGATGATTTTTTTTTAAATTTAAAGTGATAATAAATAGTAATTCCCCAGTCTAAATTACAAAATGCACAATGTCTAAAACAATATTGCAATACAAATAATTCAATTAAACTGAAAAATACGGTATTAATACAAGAAAATTAAAAAAAGACATAGACACCCCTTTCCCAAATGAAATATACTCTTTCGGATGTACGCTTAGGTGTCGTTTATTGTTGATGTTAAGAAACACCACCGATGTGTTCCGAAAGACAATGTATTTCGATGTTTGGCAAATGGTCGATCCGATCAAGGTGGGTGTAGGGCTAAGTGGAACAATTGCATCCCACAAGACATTGACACTAGTTGTCGGTATGACAATGATCCTAGATGATTTCCTCAGGCAATGTATGTTACAGAAAGCCATCATATTGTTTTAATTAAATTTTCTCTTTTAAATAGAACCACCTTGACATTTGTTTTGAAATTGAGTCCACTTCAAGTAGCAAAATTCGATGTTTGTACACAATATAAATAAAAACTGAAGTGATACAATAAATTTCTATTTATCCATAGACATCTTCCGTATATCTTAATTGATTTCAAGCATAAATATTTATTGTAAACCAACGTATTTTAAGCGAAGGGTTGAACGTCATTTTTCATCAAAAATGAAGCGAAAGTCACGTGACTGGGACTTGACTTTGGAGCTCTCCTGTCACGCTGGCTGTCCTACTGCAATTGAATACTTTTCAGCCATATCATGGCGAGAACAAGTTACATTCGTATGAGATGATAATGATGTCCGCTTTGTACTAGACCATCACGCTTAGTTTGATTTTTATAGTGCCAGCTCACTGAAATAACAGTGGAAATAGACATGTCGCTTCACTCGGACACATTATCCTGATTCCAGGCCAACTCTTTCTCCAACAAATACAAATTTCAAAGTCTTTGGTTTGACCAGACCGGGTTTCAAACCTGTGATCAACTGCACTCAAGGTGTAATGGTGATAGGCACTGATTACATAGGTAGATGTAAATCCACCTATCATACGCTCACAGCACATGGCATTGAATGTAATATGCAAAATAAAATTAATGTAGGGCTACGCTAAGCACAGCATGATATGACAGAAGCAAATCTCTGTCGCTCAGGCTAATTTTGTTTTACAAACTTTATGTAATGCTACCCAAGTTAAAATTTCCAACAAACTGCAGCTCCTATGAATTATTTCTTACTTATACATACCTGATATATTTTGCATAGTACTATTATATGGAGTACTAGCACCTGCTGGAACTGGTATAAATACAGCATTAGGTGGTTCTCTACATCTTCTTCCCAATATATAATGGTATCCTAGAAGAGATTAAACATTTACTTGGTGATTATCAATTAGTTTTATGTTGATTTGATGTGTTAGTGTCAAAATAAGTAGTAAAAGTTTCAGAGAAAAAAAGAGGACCCCCCTTCCCCATACAGTGCTCTTATACCTTCATTTTCTAGCTGTTTGGACCAAGTCCTTTTGTCCTTTTTCCTTTGGCCGTTGTGTTGTCTATATTTCTTCAATTTACAGATTCTGATTACCCCTTTGGTAAACTCTTCTTGATACATTTGATTTTTAAATATTTTATTTAAAAAAAGTAAAAATCTGCAGGGCTCTACAATTCATACCAGCTCCCACTAGCCCCTGGCTAGTAGGGAATTTTTTTTACTTGCCAACAAAATTATGTTACTTGTCAGATTAATAAAGATACCAATTGGTACTATACAACTCCAATATGTATTTATTTGTACATAATTAATAATGCCCTGAAGGAGACAGAAGATGCTGAGTTGAGGAATGGGCTTTGCTGATACCATATTTAAAAAAAAATTATGTTTCAGATTTTTATTATGATAAACAAGACTTTCACGTTTAAACTTTTCTTTCCGGTAACAAATTTGGTTTTGCCAGCAATAACTGGGCCTGCCTTTCTGCAAATATCACAATACATAACGTTGTTACTGGAATATAAGTGAGCCACAAAAACTCCAACTTCCAGACATCGTGGAATTTACGCTTTTAAGCTTTAGAACCCGAACCTTCATCACTATTTTGGATTATACTTCCATCGATGTTGCATCAGACAGACCAGCTTCATGGTTAGTTGATTTAACCAGTTTATTTTTAGAGAAAAATTGTGTATGCAGGTTTTGTTTTTTCCACATCGTAGTCACTTACAGGCATTTAAAGTACGTGGTTTAATTTTTTTTAATGTCTGATTCAATTGCACTGTTTAAAAGACCGGATAATCAAAGTCGGAATTTAAATTGAAAAATATTATCGGTAAGGGAACGAAAATTATCTGGAAATTTCAACTTGCCGTCTGGCTATCAATATATAATTTTTACTCACATTTTATAAAAGTTACTTGCAAATGCGAGTGTTTTGGTCGCATTGTAGAACCCTGATCTGATGATCAGAAGAAAAGTTTTGTTAATTTCAGTTTAATTCATACATAAAAGTTTGCTAACCCAAAAATTTCAATTTCATTTTGAAAAAATTCTATTAACTACTGGTTATAACAATTACAAGAAATATAGTTGCTACCAAAAGTTTGAAATAATAACAGTATAATACTTTGACATGTAACAAGAAATAAATACAATTTCTTCTGTTTTAAAGGCCGATATATTACCAATATTTTACTTATGCTGCATAGAACATCAATATTGTTAGATGTTTTTTTTAGCAACGCATGAATTAGTTTAAAGTGAGTAAGTGATTATCATTTAAAGCCACATGAACAATGCTTCAGCTATACTATGGCATGAGATGATGATGATGTATGCTTTGTACTAGTTAGATTTTGAGTGCTGGATCAATCAAAACAACAGTCCACAGGTAGACATGTTGCTCCCCTCCGACACATTATCTGATTTCGAGACACCCTATCTTTACTCTTACTCCTTTATACTGCAAATATCAATTTTATAGTCTTTGGTTTTACCTAACAGGGGCTCAAACCTATACCTATCCAGGGCTTGAGCCCATAATCTACCACACTGGTGGCGAGTACACTACAATCTACCACACTGGTGGCGAGTACACTACAATCTACCACACTGGTGGCGAGTACATTAACCATTACACCACAGATGCCATATATCAAAACTTACCAAAAAGTACTGCTACAGCAGTCATGAAGATCAGTAAAAATATAAACAGCCATGACTGATAATTGTTAAATAACTGTTTAATCAAATTTGTCCATCCTTTCTGTGTTGGTGTGCAACTGTCTGTAATTAGAAGAATGTTATGTGAAGTTTTAATAAGTTTGCAAACAAAGTCTGTCTTATAACAATGAACTATAATTGCAGGAAAACTAGTACAGTGGAATTTGTGCAATCCGACACTTGAGTTTTCCAACATCTTGTGACATCTGACAAAAATTTATGGTCCCAAAGTATTTCTGTTAACTAAAATAAAACATGAGTACATGTATTCCGACATTCTGTACAATCAGACACATTTCCCTGTTCCCTTGGTGTGTTGGATTGGACAGGTTCCACTGTTTATAGCATTTACACTGAACTATAAGCTTCGATCACCAGTATATACTATTTCAAAATATTCAACTTTAGACTGAATTATATGTATAAGTACAGGGTACCAGTATATAACATTAAAAAAATATTCAAATTAACCATTAGCACCAAAACACATACTTCGTAGAGAACAATTCAATGAAATTCAAATGAAATTTGAAAAGTTTACAGACAACAATTATAGCAGAAGGGTGCAAAATGCTAACAATACTGGAAGGTCACATGACCGTCTACATCATACAGAGCTAGCTTACCAAAATATTCAGGTTTCTGTCCAATCAATCTAATGCTGACAGGTAATTTGACCTCCTGACCTGTCTTTTGGCAAATCAAAGTCACATGGACATCATGTGTCTCTCTTTCCCATAATGCACCTGTGTCGATTAATTTGATTGGAAAGATAATTGATCCAGTCTGTGGGTTCAGGACTTCTAGTATTGATGAATCACTCACTACTGCCTGTCAATCATACAAAATATGGAAATAAACTATAAATTTAATAATATATAAATAAATAAATATATTTTAAATGAAATCTTTACAACTGACAAATGTGAAAGAATGATTAATTGGTGTTGAACACGACTGTATCACTTTTTCAACTATATCTCGGTGTGAAAAAACAAAAAGTATATAGTCTATCAAAAAAATAATCTTAGAAGTATGTTTTTTCCTCATGATTTCAAACAGACTTATTTTGTTTACAAAGGTATTATTACTGTATTGTGTTTTGAGGGAAAATTAATTCCATGTTCTGTTCAACTTTCAGTCATAAAATTGTAGTGTAGAGTAATTCTATACATTTATGGTCCTTGTTGTAGGGGGATATGAAGGTTTGTTTACCCTCGAGGGCGAACAAAGCTTCATATCTCCCTACAACAAGGGCCATAAATTGTTTATTATACCGAAATTACACACACAAACAAAACATTTTTTTAAACTAATTTAACATTTTATTCAATTTGTGTAGTTGTTTATGTTGATGGTTACATTGGTTATACAACTATTTGTGTACTTCCTGTGGGGGTCGCCATGGGGGCACGCGTCAGCGGGATACATGATATTTATTTCCCTGGAGCATGCGGTCTAGGGATACATGAAATTTTGTCTTCCTGACATGTGATGTTTTTTTAACTAATCACAGACACTCTTATATCTATGAGGTATAATAATATATTTAATTCTACTTTTGTTGATAATTTCTTTTTTTTAAATCAAAATCAGACATGAATTGACTTCATTATAATATTTTTTCAAATAATAGTTTTATATGAAATATAGAGGGAAAATTGGAAGTTTCTGAATACTTTTGCCCACTAATTTAATTTATTTAATGAGGATCATTGCTGATAGTCAATGCTGACCACTGTCTGTACATGTCCCTTTTCTTCAAGTTGTGTCTTATGTTTAAAATTGTATCCTCTCTCATTTTCATTTACATCCATATCCTTTCTTACATAATGTAAGTGAAATGCATATTCTAGAACACAAAAATGTTCTGCTTCTTGTACCATATCCTTTTACATCTCAAAAGCAAAATATCCCGGAAAGTCCTGACCGCCACAACATAACTGAAATATTGTTTAAAGTGGTATTAAACACCATAACCATTTACACAGCATGCACATACCTTTATTTCAGATTCCAGAGCTGCAATACAAGTAACTCTGACTTTATACACAGGTGCCATTGTAGAAAGATAGATCTCTTTAGTCTGTACATGGAATTCTGGGTAAAACTGAAACTGTTTAGCTTCTGATATGACCTCTGATTGACCTTCTTGGAATGGCACCTTGACAGTCAGATGTATATTTGACTTTATAGTACTGATCTGTTGAGCCAACTTATCTTTCTGCACCTTGTCTATACTACATCCATATTTACCTGTGAAGAGACAATTCAAAATAACAAGATGGACTTATACCTCTGTGATGCAAATTTTTTGTGATTCCATGACTATTTATTGGTTTGTGGTTACTAGTGATGGGAATCAGTCACATTTTCAAGATTGATGATCGTGATACCAGCAGTTAGCTACTACATGTATTTACTGTGCATAATTACTCTGAAATAATCTTCTTTCAATAATAAGTTTGACAAAAGTAAAGAATTGAATAAAATTGCTGTGGTCGCTGGTGATTTTAAAATATACTGACCGGAACACTACAAATGTTAGATAATGTGGTCATTGAAACATTTCTGTTAAATAGAATATGTCACAAGTTTTTTTTATTTTATTCAAGACTATCAGATTTTTTACCAGTGATTGTCATCAGAATTGACTGTAACAATTTGTAAACATTAACTTAGAAAAAACCCAACAAAACATAGTTTTTCATGTGTAACATCTGATATAAAATGGACTAGTCAGGGGAGTAGATAAATAATAGACTAGTCCATATATGTGCATTGAGTGTCAGAAGTTCACTGTGATAAAACTGCAAGATGCTTGTCAGTACGAGGACAAAAACAAAGAATAAAGTCAAACATATATTTTATTTTTCAACACTAGGAATCAGAATCAACCACAAGATTTAAGAATCAATCATCAGATCGGACGCTGATGTACGACTGATTAGTCAATGCTACCAATCATCAGATCGGACGCTGATGTACGACTGATTAGTCGATGTTACCAATTATCGGTACACCACTAGTGGTTACAAAGACAATTTCTTATTATCAAATATAATATACATGTTAGATCTGGATTTTCTCGTAATAGTTTTGCTTTACTGTCAAAAACATCTGAACCTATGAAATCTCTCCGCAATCACTATAGAAAGTGAGATTGCACATATTTAAAAATCACCTCCAAAATATATCTAATACTTACCTGTCTTGCTGTCAAACACACTGGCAACTGAGAAGAGATCAGTGATTAATATTTCACTTCCTGTGTCAGTCAGGGTCAGGTGACAACTGAAGGGGACAGGACCAGGACTGAAGTTATCTTCCCTTAGTTTGTTTATACAGTTATCTCCTAAAATAGAAAACAAATGTTCTGTTATATATATCCTAAAGCAGGCCTGATTATCGAGGTTATTACCGCCATATTGGAAATTTGTCGATGGAAGTTGAGAGCAAAGGGAAAAATCAGATTCATCGAAAATTGAGGTTTGCAAATATATAGAGAATGTATAATCTTATTTTGTAATGAATTATCTTTGCATTTAAATCAATTATATGTACGATTATTGATCTATTAAGCTGTTTTCACATATTTTGTGGGATAGCCGTACTATTTATACATTTCAAAAATAGTCATCTCTAAAAACCCAATGTTGGTTATTTGGATTTTTTTTAAACATGCATGCAAATAAATAAAATGTTTGATTTGTAGAAATTCATTATATGTCCTATATGTAAAACAAGAAGTTCATTTAGGATTGAGTGACTGAGTGACTGTTGTTTAATGCCAAGAGAGCAAGTATTTTACTGTTTGATGAGATGATGATGTCCTCTTTGTTCTAGACCAACACGCTTAGCTGTATTTATATTGTACTAGCTCACTAAAACAACATTTCAAGGATAGCTTTGTCACTCCACTTGGACACCTTATCCTGATTCCGAGCCATCCAGTCATTGCTCTTGCTCGTTAACGGTACGTGCTTAAAAGGAGTGACAGCAAATTGTAAAGTCTTAGATACAAAAATAACTGAAAGTGACTACAAACACCAATCACATCAATCCTGTCTTGCTGCCAGAAGGGGGACTATCTCAAAGCAGATTTTACTCTTGCTGTCAGAAGGGGGACTATCTTAAAGCAGATTTTACCATACTTTCAAATTTACATAGGATATCAAAGTAACTATACATATAAAGAAGCCACTTACCTAAAGGTTCATTTGTCAGTTTTACTGGTATAAAATAACTGCCCTTTCTACTGATGACATTTGTTAAATAGGTCAAAGTTGTGTCAAATGAGACTGTTCTGATTGGTTCTATGGTGACCTATAACAGAAATGTCAGACAATTAGTTAAATATGTTAGAATTGTGTCAAATGAGACTGTTCTGATTGGTTCTATGGTGACCTATAATAAAAATAGCAGACGAGTAGTTAAGTATATTAGAGTTGTGTCAAATGAGACTGTTCTGATTGGTTCTATGGTGACCTATAATGAAAATAGCAGCTTAATATTTAATCAGTCATAATTCTAGGAATGCTGGCATAGATAAAAAAAAATATATATTAAATATCTATAAATAAGACAATAATAAATTGTTGCTGTTTATTCATTTTAATGGGTCCAAAAGAATTATTTTTTAATTTTCAATTTGGTACATACTACAAACTGGTTTAAACATATTTATTTGTCATAAACAAGACAAAAGGTTCAGGTACAAATTATACATTATAGGTTGCCGTCTCCGTTATTTACATGATATACATAACATTGACATAAACTACTTTTAACATTATAACAATTGGTGACAGAGATAAAACAGACATGTAAATGTCAGCAAAATAAATACATTTCGAGTACATCTGTTCATGACAGGAAGTATGAGAGAGGATATGAAGGTAATATTTTATTTTCGAGTACATCTTTTCATGACAGGAAGTATGAGAGGATATGAAGGTAATATTTTATTTTCGAGTATATCTTTTCATGACAGGAAGTATGAGAGAGGATATGAAGGTAATATTTTATTTTCGAGTACATCTTTTCATGACAGGAAGTATGAGAGGATATGAAGGTAATATTTTATTTTCGAGTACATCTTTTCATGACAGGAAGTATGAGAGGATATGAAGGTAATATTTTATTTTCGAGTACATCTTTTCATGACAGGAAGTATGAGAGGATATGAAGGTAATATTTTATTTTCGAGTACATCTTTTCATGACAGGAAGTATGAGAGGATATGAAGGTAATATTTTATTTTCGAGTACATCTTTTCATGACAGGAAGTATGAGAGGATATGAAGGTAATATTTTATTTTCGAGTACATCTTTTCATGACAGGAAGTATGAGAGAGGATATGAAGGTAATATTTTATTTTCGAGTACATCTTTTCATGACAGGAAGTATGAGAAATGATATGAAGGTAAGATTTTATTTTCGAGTATATCTTTTCATGACAGGAAGTATGAGAGAGGATATGAAGGTAAGATTTTATTTTCGAGTACATCTTTTCATGACAGGAAGTATGAGAGAGGATATGAAGGTAAGATTTTATTTTCGAGTATATCTTTTCATGACAGGAAGTATGAGAGAGGATATGAAGGTAAGATTTTATTTTCGAGTACATCTTTTCATGACAGGGAAGTATGAGAGAGGATATGAAGGTAAGATATTATTTCCGAGTACATCTTTTCATGACAGGAAGTATGAGAGAGGATATGAAGGCAAGATTTTATGGATTTCTAATGATATACAAAACGATGCAATTTCCCACTCACTTCCACAGCTAATGTTTATAATAAACATACCTCTGCATACGTAGAAACACCACTTGTAACTTCATATAAAACTAGGGAAGAACCAACTCTGGTTGCCACGGCAATACCACTATCATCTATGACTTTCATATTGTTATTGTTAGAAAGCCATTTGCCATTATATCCTGTTCAAATAAAATGTAAATTCTTATTCGAAACATGTCAAGTTATTTTATTGGATTTTGGAAACTGAAAAAAATGGGAAGTTTTTCCATTAAGTGAGTGAGTGACTGCTGCTAATCACCAAGTAAGCAATTTTTCAGCTATATCATGGTGAGAAAAGTTACATTCAATGAGATGATAATGATGTCTACTGGATTATTATAGTGCCAGCTCATTGAACCAACAGTACATTGGTAGACATGTAACTCCATTCGGAAAAATTATTCTGATTCTGAGTCAACCAGTCTTTACTCTTACACCTTAATGGTGTGTGCTTTATAGTGGAGAAACAGCAAATACCAATATTATGTAGTCTTTAGTTTGACCTGAACCTATGATCTACTGTACTTGGCAAAAGCATGCTAACCATTGCATTTTTTTTCTATTGATTTGATTTGATTTTTGATTTTTTGTTTTTTAACGCCACTTTCAACAATATTTCAGCTATATCATGGCGACCAGTTTTAGTGGTGGAGGAAGCTGGAGTACACGGAGAGAACCACCAACCATGGGCAAGCAACTGGTAAACTTTATCACTTGCGGCTGAGAGTCGAGTGCATCCTTTTTTGTAATTTACAAAGCCGGGCGTGAACCCACGCCGTATTGGCGATAGGCTTGTATGAGTTGTTAGATCCAACGACCTAACTCATTGAGCCACCCGGGCCCCTTTTCTATTGATATCACCACTTTGCAAGGTCATATCATAAGTGACAATATTTATACTGTAATTAATACCAACATTTACTAAAATATTGTCATCTTCTATTAAAATCCTATTCACCTGAGTTTGACACACGTCTTCCAGTTTTCATAGTGATTATGAAAAAACAACAGAAACAAGTCTGTGTCCATTAGAACGAACTATTTTAGAGTGGTACCATACATTTGTGATTTGTTTTTCCAATATATGACAATAGACATTGACATGAAACACCAAATATTCCTACATTTTTTTTTAACATATAATAGAAGAAAAACTTCCTAATGAAAAACTAAACCAGAGCAAATAGCCATAAATATTTAAAATAAGATGGCAGGATTAACAGAAAACCAATAGTCATGTGGTAGCCCATTTTACTCTATAGTAACACTTTATTTTTTTTTATATAAATATGTGTTTGATTACATCACAAATTAAAATTTTAAATTTATTTTGAACTAGTGCAAAATCCAGAAGATTACATGGTAATATAAATTATTTAAGCTAATAATTAAATATATCAGGGATGGTTCTGGTCAAGAAATAAAATAACTGAAAATTAACAAAAATAGCTGAAACCATCTACACCCCCTTGAAAAAGGTCCATTTTTGACCTGTTCTGACCATGTCTTGCAACTTTTGGAATTTTTATTACATAGGAAAATAGCTGAAATCAGTTAAATAACTGAAAAAATCATCCCTAATATATTACAGGGAACCAGTCTGTGATTTTTAGCCCTGGTCCAATTACCCCTGGCCAGTACAAATCTGATTGCTACAGTAATCTTAATTAAATGATTTTTTTTTTGCAATGGTACTTAAAATTTACTATTTCTAATGTTTGGGTCAGTAACTTCATGATATTATTTTGGTAATATTTGATACAAACCTGATTCAGTAATCAATGACGATGTGAAACATACAATCTGTCCAAGGGATATTTTCTGCTTGCTAGGAGTGATCTCATGGCTAACATCAATGTTAATATAATCTGCAATCCATGGACTATGTTTGTCCCAAACCTATAAAGATTAAAAGAGTGAACAGGCTTTGCAGTCATAAAATCTTACTTGAACTCTTCATTTGGCCCCATTGCATTCGAACAAGCACCAAATTAATTTATGTATATTGCATTTTGTGCCTACTATATGGATCTACAGATAAACATGACTAAACTATGAACTGGACCATCTTGAACATAAAAAAATCAGCTACCAATTTAAAACTTCCACATTTCTGCCAACTTCAAAAATGCCCTTAATGACAGGTTCACACATGCTGATTTTTTAATGTAAATATTCGCAATCTGCTGGGAGAGATCACACATACTGATTTTTTAATGTAAATCTTCGCAATCTGCTGGGAGAGATCACACATACTGATTTTTTAATGTAAATCTTCACAATCTGCTGGGAGAGATCACACATACTGATTTTTTAATGTAAATCTTCGCAATCTGCTGGGAGAGATCACACATGCTGATTTTTTAATGTAAATCTTCGCAATCTGCTGGGAGAGATCACACATGCTGATTTTTTAATGTAAATCTTCGCAATCTGCTGGGAGAGATCACACATACTGATTTTTTAATGTAAATCTTCACAATCTGCTGGGAGAGATCACACATACTGATTTTTTAATGTAAATCTTCGCAATCTGCTGGGAGAGATCACACATACTGATTTTTTAATGTAAATCTTCACAATCTGCTGGGAGAGATCACACATACTGATTTTTTAATGTAAATCTTCGCAATCTGCTGGGAGAGATCACACATGCTGATTTTTTAATGTAAATATTCGCAATCTGCTGGGAGAGATCACACATACTGATTTTTTAATGTAAATCTTCGCAATCTGCTGGGAGAGATCACACATACTGATTTTTTAATGTAAATCTTCACAATCTGCTGGGAGAGATCACACATACTGATTTTTTAATGTAAATCTTCGCAATCTGCTGGGAGAGATCACACATACTGATTTTTTAATGTAAATCTTTGCAATCTGCTGGGAGAGATCACACATGCTGATTTTTTAATGTAAATCTTCACAATCTGCTGGGAGAGATCACACATGCTGATTTTTTAATGTAAATCTTCGCAATCTGCTGGGAGAGATCACACATGCTGATTTTTTAATGTAAATCTTCGCAATCTGCTGGGAGAGATCACACATACTGATTTTTTAATGTAAATCTTCACAATCTGCTGGGAGAGATCACACATACTGATTTTTTAATGTAAATCTTCGCAATCTGCTGGGAGAGATCACACATGCTGATTTTTTAATGTAAATCTTCGCAATCTGCTGGGAGAGATCACACATACTGATTTTTTAATGTAAATCTTCACAATCTGCTGGGAGAGATCACACATGCTGATTTTTTAATGTAAATCTTCACAATCTGCTGGGAGAGATCACACATGCTGATTTTTTATGGTAAATCTTCGCAATCTGCTGATTTTTTAATGTAAATCTTCACAATCTGCTGGGAGAGATCACACATACTGATTTTTTAATGTAAATCTTCACAATCTGCTGGGAGAGATCACACATACTGATTTTTTAATGTAAATCTTCACAATCTGCTGGGAGAGATCACACATGCTGATTTTTTAATGTAAATCTTCACAATCTGCTGGGAGAGATCACACATACTGATTTTTTAATGTAAATCTTCACAATCTGCTGGGAGAGATCACACATACTGATTTTTTAATGTAAATCTTCACAATCTGCTGGGAGAGATCACACATACTGATTTTTTAATGTAAATCTTCACAATCTGCTGGGAGAGATCACACATACTGATTTTTTAATGTAAATCTTCACAATCTGCTGGGAGAGATCACACATACTGATTTTTTAATGTAAATCTTCAGTTTGCTTGGAAAGATGCAAAATCTGCAATTTCAGTGCAATAAAAGTTTTATGTATTTTGTAGTTGGTATTAATTAATCTGAGAAGTGGATTATTTTGAGATATAAATTTATTGTATAATAATTATGTGTTATGATCCAATTTTTTGCTTTCCAAAGTGGGTCATCACACAGTTTTGAACTTTCTCAGGTTGGAAGGTATGGTTTGGTTTGGTTTATGGTGTTTAATGCCACTTTCAACAATATTTCAGTTATATCGTGGAGGTCAGTTTTATTGGTAGAGGATACATGTTACCTGGAGAAAACCACCGACCTGTTACAAATCACTGACAAACTTTATCACATAATGTTGTATCAAGTACACCTCGCTATGAATGGGTTTCAGACTCACAACTTTAGTGGTGATAGGCACTGATTGCACAGGTAGTTGTAAATCCAACTACCATACATTCATGACGACAGCCCCTGGAAGGTATGATTTTCTGGTTTAAGTACCATCTTAGATAAGGACAAGTTGAAATGTTTCCTTCTGCATGAAGCTTAATGCCAGACTGCATGAAATAATATAGATACATGGCAATTATAATGCTTTAGATAATTTGGAATTTACCTTAATTTCAGTTTTCATTTTCTTAGTGTCATACAGGTAACCAAACCTCATTGGGACCAACTTTTGTGCTCAGATTAGACAGGTGTTCTGTTTATACAGGTTAATTTAACAAAGATTTCTACATTAGGACTTAGTTTAGTTTATACAGGATTCTGGTTTATTCAGGGGTTGGTTTTAGACATGTTTTACTGTATGTGGCAATTAAAACACTTTAGAAAATTTGGAATTTACCTTAATTCACTTTTCATTTTCTCAAAGTGTCATACTAGTACTATTAAGGTAAACAAAATATATTTTTAAAACAAGACATACAAATTATTGATTATTTTACAACATACCTTAAGAACAGTTTGTCCCACTTCTGCAGCCTTCAGTACTAATGTATTATTGTCTGAACCATGACCTATCTGTACCAAGTCATACCTACAAAATACAAGCTTAAATATTTTTATTCTTTTTTTCTATTAAAGCATTATTACCATAATAACTGTAATTATTGGTCAGTCAAGAACACCTGCTTTTCCCAATTGGTCGTGATCGTGTGGTAGTTTTGGATTTATAACTATCTGTGCAATCAGTGCCTATCACCACTTAAGTTGTGAGTTCGAACCCCGTTCATGGCAAGGTGTGATAAAGTTTGTCAGTGACTTTCGACAGGTCAGTGGTTTTCTCCAGTTACTAAGGTTTCCTCCACCAATAAAACTGACTGCCACAATATAACTGAAATATTATTGAAAGTGGCATTAAACACCATAAACCAACATTTTCCCAATTTTTGAAAAAGTGACTAAATACCACAATCTGAAAATATTCCTGTCAAAAAATCTCAAAACAAGAAATCATCTTATTTATTAAATTTACTCACATCTTCAAATGATTTAAGCTTAAGAAATAAATCATGGAAGCCAGAATGTGTTTTGAGTTTTAAAATGGGTTGGCAGATATTAGTAAATATTATCTGCCAACCGATGTTAAAACTCAAAACACATTCTGGCTTCCATGAATTATTTCGATTCTGATATGTCTAACAGTATAAATAACGGTAGTATACTTTGATTGGAAGACGTTAATTTATACTTACGTTTGCGGACAATTTCGCACACAATTTATGCAGCCAAATTTGAGCAGACGATAATAAATCAGCACATACTTTCATCAACACATACTTTTACGACGGGAAAGTCAGTCGTATTGATGGAGCATCCGTAACAATAATATTGTGTTTGCATGTTTAAATTGCACATCACATATTATTAATTTTGGATATGTTGATTATTTTCAGTGAATATAGATGTTTAAAACGTTAACAACAGTGTAAATAATTTTATCTTGTGATTTTATCACCTGCTTACACGTGTACCATGCATGTGCTAATGAGATTTTGTCATCTGGTTGATCGTTCGTTTGTTTGCAAAGCGAAAGAAGGGCGTCATGTTAGAATAATGTGTATAGATATTAAACCAGGACACACCTATATAACTATGTATATATTGCTTTACATGACCAGTTTACTAAACTGATGATTTAATAGGAACAATCATATACATGTAGTTCAATTCCGTCATCCCAGTATACCAATTACTCAGCCAATCTTAAAATTTTCAAATTCTTTGAGGACTTCCTATTATAACAGGAATCTATATTATAATTTCCATTTACAATGTACATGCATGTGAAACTGAAAATAAAATGGATTTATCATAAACACAGTTTTATCTCCAATTGTGTGATTCTGAGGACTAATAAAGGGGTCAAATAAATTTCAGTGTTATTTAGTCGTATAGAGCGAATGGTAAGCATAGTAACAGTATAAGTGTAGATGTGGTTGCGAACATTCCTGAAAACGATTTGAACTATGCTTGTTTCTGCTCTTTTAAGGTGGTACCATACACTTCAGGTAAAATTTGATCTGCTCGTTTAATTTTCTTATTTTTTTGGCAGTGTGTTTGAATATATTCACTCTAATAAATATCAAAATTTTAACAAATTCCAACCAACAGACTCAGAGCTATAAATTCACTAGCCACATAGCAGTTTTTCTCTCTGTGGTTTTGATCACCAAGATGCTTGAAATCTGCATACAAACATCATATGATCAAAACGTTCAACTGATTTTAAAGAGTTATCTCCCTGTAGTGTTAGGTACCACCTTAAGTAAAAGTTGACAGTTGCTTTGGGCTATTTGACATTGCAACACAAGCAAAATATGTGTACATTGTCGGTAAAAATAAAATGTTTTAGAACTCGATACGAAACAGACCTGAAAAGATCAAGAAGAGTTTGAAGATACCAAAGGGATAATCAGAATCCGTAAATCAAAGAAGGACAGACAACACAATGGCCAAAGAGCTTGCTTTTCTTTCTGTTTCTTAAGCTCGAACAAATAAATTATATATTTCCCAACAATAAATATAAAATAATATACATATATATTTACCTGTTACATCTATATTTGATCTTTACATTGGTCGAATAAAATTCCTCTCCTACATCGTCATGGAAACTGATTGTGAAATGTAAATTTATCCCCACTGGAATTTTCTTTAAATGACCACTGGATGTCTTGAGAGCAGTGTCAGAGTTTATCATCAGATAAGAAACCGTCTTTACCTAAAAGTACATTTATATGATCGACATCCAATCCTCAAATCCATGTCCGATTTCTACGTCACAGACATCTGTACCTCAGATCTATGTCCTTTTTTCAAATTCTCAAATCGGCGTCCAATTCTCAAATTTATGTTCTTTGTCAAATTGACGTCCAATGACATCACTGACGTATGCCCTAACCATAACCAACAACTCGGCCATAGATCTGAGAATTTGGACACCGATGTGAGAAAACTCTTATATCGGACTGTGATTTGAGATAATGACGTGAGTGGAAGCCGATTTGAGGAGTGGACGCCAATCTGAGTCTATCATATATGTACTGGAATAGACATCTTTCTCGATATTTTCAAATATCAAAAATATTTCAAACATCAGTACAATATAAAGAAACTTTAATTACTGTAAATTTGAAAGTTTTTGCGCAATTTTTTAATGCGAATGTGAAGTTAAATGAGTGAAATTGCAATTGTTGATGTAAAAACAATAAATAAAATAATAAAGATTATGAACAAAGTTTATATCCTTTTCATATCTATTCATCGTTCGAACCCCATTCATGACGTGGTGTACTCGATACAACATTATGTGATCAAGGTCAGTGACTTGCGGCAGATCGGTGGTTTCCTCCACCAATAAAACTGACTGCCACAATGTAACTGAATATTGTTGAAAGTGGCATTAAATGCCATACCCATCCTCATCGGAAAACAAGAAAATTCAAACTGGTGAAATTTCAGTTAACTAAATAAATTGTATAACCTTTTTCATGCGATTGTTCTCATTGTAAGAAAAACAATTTCAGTAAATAAAGTATTATTTTTTTAGACAATCATTGATAGTTAGGTTTGTGTGTTACCTTTATCAAAAGAACTATTGTTTGATTGGTGCCAAACTCTTCATACGCTGTGATCTGTAAGTGTGCCTGACCACAGATGGCACCACTTGAGATGACCCCACCATTTACTGTGATGATTGGTTTATCTGTATCAGTAGAGATCACCTGATAACTCATCCTAGCCGACTCATCTCTGTAAAAAACAAGTGAGTGAGTGAGTGATTGCTGTTTCAAGTCAAATGAGCAATTTTTTTCAGCCATATCATGGCGAGAACAAGTTACATTTGATGAGATGATGATGATGTCCGCTTTGTCCTAGACCAACAAGATTAGTTGGATGCTTATAGTGCTCAGTGAAACAATAGTCCACATGCAAACATGTCACTTCAATCAGACTGATTCAGAGCCAACCAGTCTTTGCTCCTTCTCCTTAATGTGGCATGCTTAGCAGAGAAGCAGCAAATACCATTTCATAGTCTTTCCTGTGACTTGACCAGGGCTTGAACCCACAATGAGGTGACTACTATTACCATTACATCACCGATGCAGTCTTATCTTTTTTTTTGTATATTTGGTCATTTCTTTAAATAAACTCATTAGTAGTGCACCGGTCTATATCAGAAACATTGTCTTATTAGTGTCTGATCCGATAATCAATTTTTAAAGTGTTCTTCCCAGTTCTGCTTCCAAGTTTCCCCCCCCAAATTATCAAAATTTGACATAAATTGACGGCAGTATAATTTTGTTCTGAAAAATTGTAGTCTTCTTTAACATATACAGCGAAAATTTGAAGATTGCGAATACTTTTGACCACTGTCTGTACTACCTAATATTAGTACAATGATTTTAATGTTAGGTGTATTAATGCTTTTAATCAACTTCTTTATGCTTAAGACAAAAATCCCACCTATTTGTTTTAACAACTGCTTCACTGTTGGGTGCTATCAGAAGTTTACCATCACAAATCTGAGGGCTTATCACCATCATCTTCTGGTATACCTGTTAACATGGAAATCTTAATATCAAAAGTTTATCAATATAAATCTGGAATATACGTAGAAGCATCAAGATTTTTTTAAGCAATTTTTTAAATGAATATACACTGTGCTTTTCCTACAATCTTTGGCAAGCAACACAGAAAATGATCAACATTAAAAAAACACATTTAATCTAATTTAATTCTTTATTTATTTAATGAGGATTGCCGACAGCAAGTAGCTACTAGCGGTTTTCCTCAAAAATATATTGACCAACAGTACAACAGCTCCCAGCATGTACTCCGTCTTAAATACCTTAAAAAGATTTTGAAGGCTCATCCCTAATTGGTCGCTTGAAAATATTAACTCTTGATACAATTTTCAGGATGTTGCTTGATGTTAGTGCATTGCCAAAAAAAAAAAGATACAACAAATATCAAATATTTAATTAGAGCATTGTTATATGGAAGTAGTCCCTAGTCCATTCACCTTCAAAACAACAAGGGTTGAGCTTTGTTGTTTAACGTCAAGTTGGCACTTTTTCAGCCATACCATGGAAGAACAAGTTACATTTCGATGAGGATGATGACTGATTTGCACTCTACCAATAAAGTTATTTTCATAGTACTAGCTAACTGGAACGACAGTCTGCAGGTAGAGAGAGATATCGCACCACTCGAACATTATTCTGATTCTGAGCCAATCGGTCTTTGTTTTTACTACTTAAATGCTGCATTCTCAGCAGAGAAGCAGCAATATCAATTTTATAGTCTTTGGCTTGAGCCAAACAGTGGATTGAACCCACGATCTACCACAATCAAGGCAACATGCTCATCATTACATCACATACTTTACATGACAAACTTGATAACACACAAAATATGCTGTTAAAAGTCAGTTTTGGAACTATAATTCTGTCTCAATAAAAACAAATGCTACAGATATTGCAATTTAAGATCATGACATAAGTGTACAAATTAAATACAACAACGGTCTAAAAAAAAGTTGTCCCATTATGCATTAGTATGTGGGTAAATATAACATCATCTGATACAGAGAAACCTGACTAAACCAAACGCTGAATAAAACAGAAACATGTCTAAACAGAACCTTAAAAAAAAAGTCCCAATTTAGGAATTCTTTGTAACTTTAACCTATATAAATCACCTGTCTGTTCCAAACACAAAAGTTGGTCCCAAAAAGGTTCTGTTAAGACAGGTTTCACTGTACATTGTCTAACCTGTATTTGTAGTTCATCAGTAATTTCAGCTTGTGTTAATAGCTGTGATTTAGTGTTTCACTGTACATTGTCTAACCTGTATTTGTAGTTCATCAGTAATTTCAGCTTGTGTTAATAGCTGTGATTTAGTGTTTCACTGTACATTGTCTAACGTGTATTTGTAGTTCATCAGTAATTTCAGCTTGTGTTAATAGCTGTGATTTAGTGTTTCACTGTACATTGTCTAACCTGTATTTGTAGTTCATCAGTAATTTCAGCTTGTGTTAATAGCTGTGATTTAGTGTTTCACTGTACATTGTCTAACCTGTATTTGTAGTTCATCAGTAATTTCAGCTTGTGTTAATAGCTGTGATTTAGTGTTTCACTGTACATTGTCTAACCTGTATTTGTAGTTCATCAGTAATTTCAGCTTGTGTTAATAGCTGTGATTTAGTCTTTCACTGTACATTGTCTAACCTGTATTTGTAGTTCACCAGTAATTTCAGCTTGTGTTAATAGCTGTGATTTAGTGTTTCACTGTACATTGTCTAACCTGTATTTGTAGTTCACCAGTAATTTCAGCTTGTGTTAATAGCTGTGATTTAGTGTTTCACTGTACATTGTCTAACCTGTATTTGTAGTTCATCAGTAATTTCAGCTTGTGTTAATAGCTGTGATTTAGTGTTTCACTGTACATTGTCTAACCTGTATTTGTAGTTCATCAGTAATTTCAGCTTGTGTTAATAGCTGTGATTTAGTCTTTCACTGTACATTGTCTAACCTGTATTTGTAGTTCATCAGTAATTTCAGCTTGTGTTAATAGCTGTGATTTAGTGTTTCACTGTACATTGTCTAACCTGTATTTGTAGTTCATCAGTAATTTCAGCTTGTGTTAATAGCTGTGATTTAGTGTTTCACTGTACATTGTCTAACCTGTATTTGTAGTTCATCAGTAATTTCAGCTTGTGTTAATAGCTGTGATTTAGTGTTTCACTGTACATTGTCTAACCTGTATTTGTAGTTCATCAGTAATTTCAGCTTGTGTTAATAGCTGTGATTTAGTGTTTCACTGTACATTGTCTAACCTGTATTTGTAGTTCATCAGTAATTTCAGCTTGTGTTAATAGCTGTGATTTAGTCTTTCACTGTACATTGTCTAACCTGTATTTGTAGTTCATCAGTAATTTCAGCTTGTGTTAATAGCTGTGATTTAGTGTTTCACTGTACATTGTCTAACCTGTATTTGTAGTTCATCAGTAATTTCAGCTTGTGTTAATAGCTGTGATTTAGTGTTTCACTGTACATTGTCTAACCTGTATTTGTAGTTCACCAGTAATTTCAGCTTGTGTTAATAGCTGTGATTTAGTGTTTCACTGTACATTGTCTAACCTGTATTTGTAGTTCACCAGTAATTTCAGCTTGTGTTAATAGCTGTGATTTAGTGTTTCACTGTACATTGTCTAACCTGTATTTGTAGTTCATCAGTAATTTCAGCTTGTGTTAATAGCTGTGATTTAGTGTTTCACTGTACATTGTCTAACCTGTATTTGTAGTTCATCAGTAATTTCAGCTTGTGTTAATAGCTGTGATTTAGTGTTTCACTGTACATTGTCTAACCTGTATTTGTAGTTCATCAGTAATTTCAGCTTGTGTTAATAGCTGTGATTTAGTGTTTCACTGTACATTGTCTAACCTGTATTTGTAGTTCATCAGTAATTTCAGCTTGTGTTAATAGCTGTGATTTAGTGTTTCACTGTACATTGTCTAACCTGTATTTGTAGTTCATCAGTAATTTCAGCTTGTGTTAATAGCTGTGATTTAGTGTTTCACTGTACATTGTCTAACCTGTATTTGTAGTTCATCAGTAATTTCAGCTTGTGTTAATAGCTGTGATTTAGTCTTTCACTGTACATTGTCTAACCTGTATTTGTAGTTCATCAGTAATTTCAGCTTGTGTTAATAGCTGTGATTTAGTGTTTCACTGTACATTGTCTAACCTGTATTTGTAGTTCATCAGTAATTTCAGCTTGTGTTAATAGCTGTGATTTAGTGTTTCACTGTACATTGTCTAACCTGTATTTGTAATTCATCAGTAATTTCAGCTTGTGTTAATAGCTGTGATTTAGTGTTTCACTGTACATTGTCTAACCTGTATTTGTAGTTCATCAGTAATTTCAGCTTGTGTTAATAGCTGTGATTTAGTCTTTCACTGTACATTGTCTAACCTGTATTTGTAGTTCATCAGTAATTTCAGCTTGTGTTAATAGCTGTGATTTAGTCTTTCACTGTACATTGTCTAACCTGTATTTGTAGTTCACCAGTAATTTCAGCTTGTGTTAATAGCTGTGATTTAGTGTTTCACTGTACATTGTCTAACCTGTATTTGTAGTTCACCAGTAATTTCAGCTTGTGTTAATAGCTGTGATTTAGTGTTTCACTGTACATTGTCTAACCTGTATTTGTAGTTCATCAGTAATTTCAGCTTGTGTTAATAGCTGTGATTTAGTGTTTCACTGTACATTGTCTAACCTGTATTTGTAGTTCATCAGTAATTTCAGCTTGTGTTAATAGCTGTGATTTAGTGTTTCACTGTACATTGTCTAACCTGTATTTGTAGTTCATCAGTAATTTCAGCTTGTGTTAATAGCTGTGATTTAGTCTTTCACTGTACATTGTCTAACCTGTATTTGTAGTTCATCAGTAATTTCAGCTTGTGTTAATAGCTGTGATTTAGTGTTTCACTGTACATTGTCTAACCTGTATTTGTAGTTCATCAGTAATTTCAGCTTGTGTTAATAGCTGTGATTTAGTGTTTCACTGTACATTGTCTAACCTGTATTTGTAGTTCATCAGTAATTTCAGCTTGTGTTAATAGCTGTGATTTAGTGTTTCACTGTACATTGTCTAACCTGTATTTGTAGTTCATCAGTAATTTCAGCTTGTGTTAATAGCTGTGATTTAGTGTTTCACTGTACATTGTCTAACCTGTATTTGTAGTTCATCAGTAATTTCAGCTTGTGTTAATAGCTGTGATTTAGTGTTTCACTGTACATTGTCTAACCTGTATTTGTAGTTCATCAGTAATTTCAGCTTGTGTTAATAGCTGTGATTTAGTGTTTCACTGTACATTGTCTAACCTGTATTTGTAGTTCATCAGTAATTTCAGCTTGTGTTAATAGCTGTGATTTAGTGTTTCACTGTACATTGTCTAACCTGTATTTGTAGTTCATCAGTAATTTCAGCTTGTGTTAATAGCTGTGATTTAGTGTTTCACTGTACATTGTCTAACCTGTATTTGTAGTTCATCAGTAATTTCAGCTTGTGTTAATAGCTGTGATTTAGTGTTTCACTGTACATTGTCTAACCTGTATTTGTAGTTCATCAGTAATTTCAGCTTGTGTTAATAGCTGTGATTTAGTGTTTCACTGTACATTGTCTAACCTGTATTTGTAGTTCATCAGTAATTTCAGCTTGTGTTAATAGCTGTGATTTAGTGTTTCACTGTACATTGTCTAACCTGTATTTGTAGTTCATCAGTAATTTCAGCTTGTGTTAATAGCTGTGATTTAGTGTTTCACTGTACATTGTCTAACCTGTATTTGTAGTTCATCAGTAATTTCAGCTTGTGTTAATAGCTGTGATTTAGTGTTTCACTGTACATTGTCTAACCTGTATTTGTAGTTCATCAGTAATTTCAGCTTGTGTTAATAGCTGTGATTTAGTGTTTCACTGTACATTGTCTAACCTGTATTTGTAGTTCATCAGTAATTTCAGCTTGTGTTAATAGCTGTGATTTAGTGTTTCACTGTACATTGTCTAACCTGTATTTGTAGTTCATCAGTAATTTCAGCTTGTGTTAATAGCTGTGATTTAGTGTTTCACTGTACATTGTCTAACCTGTATTTGTAGTTCATCAGTAATTTCAGCTTGTGTTAATAGCTGTGATTTAGTGTTTCGCTGTACATTGTCTAACCTGTATTTGTAGTTCATCAGTAATTTCAGCTTGTGTTAATAGCTGTGATTTAGTGTTTCACTGTACATTGTCTAACCTGTATTTGTAGTTCATCAGTAATTTCAGCTTGTGTTAATAGCTGTGATTTAGTGTTTCACTGTACATTGTCTAACCTGTATTTGTAGTTCATCAGTAATTTCAGCTTGTGTTAATAGCTGTGATTTAGTGTTTCACTGTACATTGTCTAACCTGTATTTGTAGTTCATCAGTAATTTCAGCTTGTGTTAATAGCTGTGATTTAGTGTTTCACTGTACATTGTCTAACCTGTATTTGTAGTTCATCAGTAATTTCAGCTTGTGTTAATAGCTGTGATTTAGTGTTTCACTGTACATTGTCTAACCTGTATTTGTAGTTCATCAGCAATTTCAGCTTGTGTTAATAGCTGTGATTTATTGTTTCACTGTACATTGTCTAACCTGTATTTGTAGTTCATCAGTAATTTCAGCTTGTGTTAATAGCTGTGATTTATTGTTTCACTGTACATTGTCTAACCTGTATTTGTAGTTCATCAGTAATTTCAGCTTGTGTTAATAGCTGTGATTTAGTGTTTCACTGTACATTGTCTAACCTGTATTTGTAGTTCATCAGCAATTTCAGCTTGTGTTAATAGCTGTGATTTATTGTTTCACTGTACATTGTCTAACCTGTATTTGTAGTTCATCAGTAATTTCAGCTTGTGTTAATAGCTGTGATTTATTGTTTCACTGTACATTGTCTAACCTGTATTTGTAGTTCATCAGTAATTTCAGCTTGTGTTAATAGCTGTGATTTAGTGTTTCACTGTACATTGTCTAACCTGTATTTGTAGTTCATCAGTAATTTCAGCTTGTGTTAATAGCTGTGATTTATTGTTTCACTGTACATTGTCTAACCTGTATTTGTAGTTCATCAGTAATTTCAGCTTGTGTTAATAGCTGTGATTTAGTGTTTCACTGTACATTGTCTAACCTGTATTTGTAGTTCATCAGTAATTTCAGCTTGTGTTAATAGCTGTGATTTAGTGTTTCACTGTACATTGTCTAACCTGTATTTGTAGTTCATCAGTAATTTCAGCTTGTGTTAATAGCTGTGATTTAGTGTTTCGCTGTTGCTTTACTGTTAACTTTACAGTCACTTGTCCTGGTGTCTTGGCATACAGCTGGATGGCAAAATTACTTTCATCGACTGGCTTTATGTTACTCTGTGGGAAAGAAAGAAACATTTTTCATGTCATTTAGCATAATTTATTCATATATAATATATAACATCAACCAAAAAAAAGGGCTCAGCCTGGTGAATTTAAAGACTGTAGTAAGTCTAAACTCAACTTGGAAAATTGAATGAGGACATAATAAAATTGTTGTTAAGATAAGTGCCTGTAGAAAAGTTTATCTTGTGGGAGAAACTATTTAAGACCAGCACGTTCTAAGGATTTAACAGTTAGTAACTTGTTGAAGACATTATTTAAGCCCCACCACATCGTAATGTAGTGGGGACCTTCGTGGCCATGACTGTATGGTAGTTGTATTTACGACTACCTGTGCAATCAGTGCCTATCACTACTAACGTTGTGAGCTTGCATCCAGCTCATGGTGAGGTGGATTCGATACAACATTACGTGATTAACTATGTCAGTGACTTGCGGCATGTCGGTTTTCTCTGGTTTCCGTCACCAATAAACCTGACTCCCATGATATAACTGAAATACTGTTGAAAGTGGCATTAAAATAACATCATAACCTTAACCCCTTACCCTAGTGTAGTGGTAAGGATTTAACCTTAAGTGTCTGTATAATGGTACATCTTACTTATAACATTATTTAAGACCACCACATTGCACTGTAATCAGATAGTGTCTATATAATGACATTGTTTCACCTACACTTTGAAATCTTCAGGACAGTTGCCAGTTTTATCAAAATTTCTTCAAGACATTCTTTAATAATTAAACAACTTTTTTATATAGTTCTTCATGACAATTTGAAAAATAGGAGGGGAATGTCCTTAGACCAGTGTCTAACTGAATCATATACTAGTACCTTATGGAAAACATTATTCAAAACCACCACATCTTTATTATTGACAGACCATGTAAATAGTAGAGGCGGCCTGGCACTACCAAATGTGAAGGGCGTTTCCTGATCTGACTGACCAACGGCATACATAGGAATCTACAAAATAAACAATTACTGACTAAAGATATCATGGAAAAAGTTTTAATGATGTGCTACAAAAAGTCTGAAATATAAAACAACTGTGATTGAATTGTCTTTGTATTTGTGCTCATACTCAAATACTCAGCCAATGTAAAACACTGCATACAGTACAGGGATGATTATGATTAGTAAATAAAATAACTGAAAATCAATGAAAAATAGCTGAAACCATCTACACCCCCTTTCAAATGGTCTATTTCTGACCTGTTCTGACTGTGTCCAGCAACTTTCGGCAATTTCTCGGAACTCCCCAGAGGAAAATAGCTGAAATCAGCTAAATAACTGAAAATAATCATCCATGCAGTATATACAGTGTTGTGATTGGACAATTTTTTAAGTAGGAGTTAGGAATCTCATACTCTCAGGTTTTTTTTACCATAAGGCATAAACTGACCATATTCATGATACATTTTTTGATGATATTTTAAATTTCTTTTTTTCCCCCTGCATATTCTATATGTCTAATTCTAATGTTTGTCTGTCATTTGTCAAAAAATGTAGGTCAAAGGAATTTGATTGAGATATGTTTTATCGTATATAAATGGTCTAAACATTGTACAAGAGATGAGTGGACTTATATTATATCACTTAAAAAACTTAAACACAGGTTGCAAGTTACATGTAGTAAAAATCTCATATTCATGTAATAAAATGATATTAAGGAAAAGAAGAAGTCAAATTGTTTATTAAACTTTGGTCATATCCTTCTTTAAATAAATATTATTCTATAAACAGAATTAAAATCAATATTCATGCATCTTTCTTTTATAATATTATAATTCTATTCTTACTAGAATTTATCAATAACTCGTAATCCGATTGGATATCGTCACTTATTCTACGTCATTCGAAAGGAATTTATAAATCAATATTTCCGTTTGCCGGACTACTTTTTTTTTGTAGCGTTACGGCGTAGGAATATGAAAAAATAATCCACCAAGAATGATTAGTATTTAGCGTCGAAAACAAACACGATGTCCAAGAATAAGAATTATAAGGATTAAACACTGTTTTTTAGGAAATTATGTATGCATAAACTCCGGCAGCTCACTCACAAACTTCGGACTTTATTCAGTTTATGAGTGAGCTGCCGGAGTTTATACATACATAATTTCCAAAAAAAAACAGTGTTTAATCCTATAATATTTATGTGACAAAGAGTGAGTGAGTGAATAATTGTTAATTAACACCCAGTGAGCAACTTTTCAGCTTTATCATGGCGACAGTCCAACACGCTTAGTTGGATTTTTACAATGCTAGCTCACTGAAACAACAATTTGCAGATAGACTATCCCACTTCTGAGCCAACTAGTCTTTGCTCTTTCTCCTTAAAATTGTGTGGTTAGCAGAAAAGCATCAAATACAAATTTTAATATTGGTTTTTCCCGACTGCGGCTCGAACACATGATCTACTGAACTCAAGGCGAGCACACTAATAACCATTACCGCTACACTACCAGCTATATATCAGACAAAGAAAGATTAAAATATGTTTTAAGACAAGCAAGCAAATACATTTATATACAGTGAGGTATGAGAATATATGTCTATATCTCTTCTATAATCACAATTTAGCAGTGTTTGTATTTCTGTCATCATAATCAAATTTCTGTTTATTTCAACAACTTCATTTTTTTTTTCATTTTTAGAAGGAATCAGCAAAATACGAAAAAATAAATACCACACAAAAAAAATAATACAGCTTTACAGTTACTCAGTATCATAATCTTGTCTTAAACAATGGTTGTGTCACAAGATCATAAATCACTGACTACAGTCCAACCGTTAAACTTGCTTTAGTGACCACCTCTATTAAGCAATAACTTGTATTATGTGACCTTAATTTTTATTTCATATTAATTAAACCTGCTGTTAGCGATAACATACCACATGTTTTACATGACCTTATTTCAATGTTCCTTTGAAAGATCACATAAGACAATATTTACTGCACCTTTTTACATTTTAATCTTCTAGATTTATCTGAACATGAAAGAAATCCCACACAAATTTTCTAATAATATCCAGCCCAATTATTAGAAAGGCAATTATCCAATACCTGTATATCTTTTAATATCATGATTAGGGAATTTGTCAGATGTATGTTAGATTAGAATTGGCAAAGCAAGAAACTTTAAAATTGTAATTTGTCCAATAAATGCAAAATCCTACAAATAACACCAAACAGCTGTTACCAATTATAATGAGTTTTGCTTGGAGAATTTAGATTAAGCTTAAGAGAGGCCACAACCTTTATCAGGTCCCTCTTTTGTTGCAATAGGGGTGGCCTTATAATAGGTGAACTACTATGATAACAAAAAGTTTTAATTTACCTGTATGGCTCTGAATAATATCATTTTTATGAGGGAATATTCCTCACCAGATCCATGTTTTGAGCCAATTCATATTGCTTCTGTTGTGTTTCAATTTAATTTTAAATAAGAACTTTCTAGGAATACGGACAAAAGAGATAATGACTTATTGTTATACATTGAGGATTATCATCTAAAACTAGTGATGAATCACCTACATATTGGCTGAAGAGAAATTTCATAGTTATCTATGTACCATATACTCCAGAAATATTTTAATCTTTTATTTAGATTGCTTTGATTGATTGATTGATTGATTGGTGTTTAATGCCAACTTTAGCAATATTTCAGCTATATCGTGGCGTGAACAAATTGTATTATTAACTTAGACACCTACAAGACCCTTAGAAATATAACATACATGTACTTGTCTATTAAGACTGCAGTTGGTCATTATAGAACCACAATAAATAGATAAGATGATAAAGATTATAGAATCACAATAAATAGATAAGATGATAAAGGATCACCCTGACTTACACCCCTACCCAATTTGAAGAAGTGTCCAAATAATACAGCTGCTGTTCTCATTATAAAAGTTTGAACACAAAAACTCCCCCAAAACCTAGAAAGTGTAATGATTGATATAGAAAAGACTAATGCATTGTATTAAAACCTTTTTCAAGATCTACAAGAATCTACAAGTGAAACAACCGTGCATTTCGCTGATTTAGATAAAGCAGCATTAGTTAACACAGTGTTTGATATTTCACTGCTTCATTTTCAATTTGTAGATAATAAGATATAAAAAAAAATCCCCAAAAAATACTTTTTATGAACGGTTATGGTGTTTTAACGCTACTTTCAACAATATTTCAATTATATCGTGTTGGTCAGTTTTATTGGTGGAGGAATTTGGAGTACCTGGAGAAAACCACAGACCTGCCGCAAGTCACTGATAAACTTTATCACATAATGTTGTATAGAGTATACCTCGCCTGAGTGAGATTTGAACTCACAACATTAGTGGTGATAGGCACTGATTGCATATGTTGTTGTAAATTCAACTACTATACAACCACGACCACGACAGTCCCTAATATTTTTATGAAAACAATTTAAACTGATCAAAGTTGAGGGATATTCTAGAAAAAATTATATTGGTGGGATGTGGGGGTGGAAGGCACTTTATATTGATAATACATGGGTAATGGGTACGTAACAACTTTTTACAATATAATATAATATTTGACAATATAGTTTCTTTTAAAAATTTAATGGATGGTGGGTATTGGAAAAGGTGCCTTCCAGGGGACATTAGACATTTTCAATTCAACTTTGAACTTTGATATTTCCAAAAAGTTCGTTCAACTATTTATAATGACAAAATAGCATGGATACTTGTAATAAATTTGTGACATATTTTTTCCTTTCTTTCGGTAACCCACCAAACTTAAAGTCCTCTCTACTATTGATGAAAATAAGTTAACCAGTTCTAAAAAAGTGTGTGAATGATATAACTACGTTTGCTATAAATAGAATCAGCGTGAAACACGTCTAAACCGAACATTGAATAATCCGGAATCCAGTATAAATCAATCTTAATTCTTAATAAGTCCCCATGTTTGAAATCTGTGTAAATTTAAACTGCATAAGCCAAACACATGTCTATTCCGGAAATTCTTTTTAGTCTCAAGAATGGTTCGCTTTAGACAGATTTCACTGTATACCAATTTCAAACACTATACAAAGCTTATATTATGATACAGAATTAATCATTTCAACAGGTCATACACTACCTGAATGTGTAAAATAATCTGACGATAAAAATGAATGATATCAAATTAAAAAAAAGCAGTTAAAAGGCATTATAAACTTTAGCATAAATAAGTAGTAAGTGCCACATTTATTGCACAATATTTTCACCTGTGCCATTCAAAAAAAGTTTGTCAACTTATATACCATAAATTTGAAAGAGGTAATGTTTTAGAAACAATTACATGTTTGTGTAAACAATCCCTGAGAAGATGTGTTATATTTAAAACTAGAGGCTCACAGGAGCCTGTAATCGCTCACCTTGGTTTTCAATATGACTTCTAAATTTAATAGAAAACCTCAGGTGATTCTTTTTTTGCCATTTGAAATTTCTACTAATAGTAAAGGCAGACATCTTGGATGGAGGATCAAAGGTTGGGATGTTACACATAATTTTGAAAGTGGACCAACCAAAGAGCATTTCAGCTCAAGTTTATGAGCAGCAGATTTTATTGTGATTTTTTTTATCAAAACATCCATAATCGGTTAAAATCGACCAAAACAAAAATTTCACAGAAAATTATGGAATATATGTTGAACTACATGTGGCCATGTAGCTGCAGTTAAAATTTTAGCACATTATGACTTATAATAAATCAGCAATAGATCAGTAAAGCCAAAAGAAAAATTTCACAGAAAATTATGGAATATATGTTGAACTACATGTGGCCATGTAGCTGCAGTTAAAATTTTAGCACATTATGACTTATAATAAATCAGCAATAGATCATTAAAGCCAAAAGAAAAATTTCACAGAAAATTATGGAATATACGAGGGCTGTCCGTAAAGTTCGTGGACACTCTCTGTAATTTTGTTATTTAATTTGTTGAAAAAAAGAAATTGCAATTTTCATTTATAGTAAAGTTTACTCGATAAGTGAACAAAATTTTGTAAATAAAAATGAACTACAAGTATGAATTTTTCTCGATCTTTTAGATAAGCATACTCACACCCAGAGCACAGCGGTAAAAGTTTTTGACGTTAAGCGACGTCAAACGCTCAAACCAATTTAACTTTTTTCGACGTAGTCATCTTTAAGTTCCACACATTTCTTGTTTCGTCTTACCCAGTCATAAAAAATTTGCACAAACTGATCAGTTTTCATGTGAAATATTACTTTCATTACGGCTTGTCTTAATTCACTTAAATTGTCAAACCTCATTCCCCGTAAGAAGGATTTGATGTAGGGGAAAACTGCAAAGTCCATTGGCGCTAAGTCCGGGCTGTACATATTTTTTCCTAAAGATTTTGTCACTTTTGCTTTTTTTGGTCGAGGAGAGTCGACATTTTTCCATTGATTTGATTGTTGCTTTGTTTCCGGGTCATAGTAGTGAAACCATGTTTCATCTGTGGTTATTATTCTATCCAGAAATCCAATTCCACTCTGGCTAAACTTTCTAAGAAATTGTCTTGATGCCTCAGTTCTGTTTGTCATATTTTCTTCTGATAACATTCTGGGTACCCATCGCGCACAAATGCGATTCATGTGTAGTTATTGAACTAAAATTTCATGTACTGTTGTCTTTGATATAACGCACTTGTCTGCAACTTCACGCACAGTTAAATGTCTGTCATCGTCAATAACGTCGCGTACTTCATTTTTCACAATATCTGAAGTCTTAAAAGACGGTCTCCCCTCGCGTTTATCGTCCATTAAACTACCTCTACCGTCAGAAAATCTCTTATGCCACTTAAACACTAACGAGCGACTAACATTGGAATGTATTACTGACCGTTTGATGAATTTATGCATTTCAGTTGACGTTTTTTGCTATGTCGACACAACATTTTATAACGGCCCTCTGCTCCACCTTATTTGAAAACGTGGTTTTTTCCGATGAAGAAGGTTTCATCTTCAAGGTTTGAAAACTGGACTCCGCAGCCATCTGAGAGTACTTCCGATTCAAATTTTACAGATGTGACGTCGAGAGCACTATCAACGTCACAGTACAAGTTTCATTCAAATTTGAGCAATAAAAAGAAAAAAAATCATGGCCAACCACAAGTAACTACATAAAAGTTACACGTAATTTATACTGTGCTCCAGGTGCCCTATGACAGACATTACAAAATCGATTTAATTAAGCTAGGAAATTAAAATCTGATGCATATTTTTCATATCTAACATCGCATTTGATTAAGGAATACAGGTATCACTAAAAAAATTGAAAAACACGTTGTTTTTTTTTAAGGAAAATTGGGACCTGTCCACGAACTTTACGGACAGCCCTCGTATGTTGAACTACATGTGGACATGTAGCTGCAGTTAAAATTTTAGCACATTTTGACTTATAATAAATCAGCAATAGATCATTAAAGCAATTTATATTTTCAGTACAGCTGCCATTTTGAATAGAGGGCAGGCTGTCGAACACAACTTTAAAAGAAGACCATCGCAGCCCAATTTGGCTTATTTTGGTACAGTGATATCAGAGGAGAATATTTAAATGTGTTATCAATATATGATTAATTTGCATAATCGATATAAATGGCTGAAAGAAAAATTTCACAGAAAAACCTGGAAAATATGTTAAACTACTCATTTCCATGTACATGCAGTTAAATTTGAGTTTATTTTGACTTATACATGTAATAAAGCATTAATAGACAATTTATAGTACTGGCCTTCATCTTCCCCTCCCCCCACCCTTGATTTACATGGCAACCATCATTAAATTTTCTTTGATAAATGTCATATTTCATATAATACAGATATTTCCTATATCCAAGTAGACCAATATATTTTTTTTTAAATAAATTAAACTTAGCATAAACATTTACTATATAAGCATATTGTTTGATCTTACATAATTGTAAATTTTACTTATGCAATCAAAAACTGTTTTTGTGATTATTTGAGGAAAACAATGTAATTTAAAATTGTATATAAAACCTGTGTTAATCAGTTCCAAACACATATCTACCTGTGTTCCGGTTTCTAGTCTAGACAATGGAGCGTAGATCTTGATTCCTGACATTTGTATAACATTCACCATGGCATCATCCTGTAAAGATAAACCATGTATTATAAAGAGACAATTGTTTTATAAAGATTTTATTATCATCGACCTTTATTTAATAATAAAATTGTAAGGAGAGCCACAGAAGCAGTTACTGAATGGTACAAAACCAATTCATACTATGTGTATTTAAATACCAATACATTAGACCATCAAAAAGGTTTCCATTGCCAGTTACCCAGGTCAAGTGTTTAGATTTCTAAACATCTATCCAAGGAACAGGGTTTTATCTGTTCTAGTTTTCATTCCAAGTTATGACTGGCAGCCACCAATATAGCTGAAAAATTGCTGAAAGTGACCCTGCTATCTTGTTGACAAAAATTGTGGTATTTTGTTGTAGATTTGTGAGTTTTTATCAAATCACAATTGTGACTTTTTGTCAAAGCAGAATTGTGACTATCAGGCTATATTTCTCCCTCCATCAGTCAAAATGTTTCTCATGAAGGACAAACTTTGCACAGTTAATTACCTACTTTATTAACAATAATATAAGGTCATGAACATTTGTATATAAAATAAGTTTACCTGACTATAGACCACTCGTTCACCAGTCTCTGGATCTTGTCCAACTGCCTGACCTATAACTGTTGTCGATCCTAACACCAAGGCCTCTAACATACCACTACTGGATACTGTTGAGATTTTACTGTTCTTTATAGAGAATTCTACAGTACACTGAGGAGTTGGTCCACCTTTACTCAAAACCTGTATTTATAAGAAGTAAAAATCAGTTTACATTGATAGAGAGTTTGGCTTTCAACAACTTTTCAGTTACATCATGACAACCAGACAGAGTGATGGGAGATCCTGGAGAAACCAGATCATTTAGCACATACATTTGTTCACTTGTTGTTTACTTGAGATACAAGTTAAGCACACCTCATGGTGTTGGGATACTGAAAATATGATGATGTGTGTCATTCGTACTTTCTTTGTAAAATTGACTCATCATGACCTACTTTTATTTCATGCTATTCCTACTTTCAAAGTAAAATTGGGCTATCATAATCTACTTTTAATTCATGTCATTTCTACTTTGTGTAAAATTAGTCCATCATAACCTTCTTTTTTTGCATGCCACGCCTACTTTCTAAGAAAAATTAGGCCATCATAACCTACTTTTATTGCATGTAATTCCTACTTTATAAGGAAAATTAGGCCTACTTCATAGCATATCACTCCTATTTTACGAGTAAATTTAGGCCATCATAATCTATTTTTACAATGCTTCAACAGCTTGATTTTCTGAATAAAATTTTTGTCAATAGTATCTAAAAAATAAAATATCTGGACATGTGTCATTAACCACGGCTTAGTAAAATTCTCGGATTGTTATTGCCTAACGACATGTCAATACAAAACTTGCATACCCAGACTTTGCTAACGGTTACCTGGGGGAACTTCATATGCTTTTCTATGCTGATGTTTTAAATGAAAAATATAATTCTGTATGTGTTAAAATCTCCATATCTATGGATATGATCGTAGATTACTTATAATATCACTCTCATATCCACTAAATCTATGGATAATGGTCAAGATAATATTCCTTAAGGTTGATATGACTGATATTCATTCCAGAAATAATTCCCAGGAAACGACTGATTAAAATGTATCATACCTGGAATAATGCCCCAATGATCAGGGTGATATTTTTTGGTATCAGTTGTAATGGTGGGAAAACCTGAAAATACAAGACAAGAGATATATGAAAAGATAAAAATCCATGCCTTGACAAAAGAACTCAGCATTGTAATAACATATAATGAGATACATATGTAAAACCATCAAATACACATGAAAAATAATAAAAAAAAAGTCAATTTACTGTTTCAAACTGATGTTTTAAGTAGTGGATAAGTAGATAGACAATTTAAATACACATGAAAAATGAAAAAAGTTTTGGTTTTATTGCTCCCAAAACTTTAAATTATTTGGCTTTCCAATCTTTCGATTTTGAGCGTATACCTGATGAAGGTTATTCCAGAATGTTCTGTGCACTAAATTTGATAGCTACGCTTTTATCACACAGATTTCATGTTCACTTTATACTAATCTGTGTTAGCGCTAAAGGTCGCCACGGGCGAATAAACTTCAGATGTGGCTAATAAAACGGTACTAAAAAAATATATATCTTTGTTTAATTTCAAACCAGTAACGTGTATTTGAAAAAACGTTCAGCTGACAAGATGTAAATAAAAGTAATATTCAAAACCGAACATAAAGACGGGTCTTTTTAGTCATTTCTGGAAAATTATTTACGTTAAAAACATTTCAGTTCCGGATACAAAAATCTGTTTCCGATAGCGATTTTCTTTTTACTTTTAATGTTTACCATATGGCCGACAAGGTCTCGAATGAATCAGAGACAGATTCTAATCCTAGAAAACGGCAAGGGACACTTTTGTCATTTTTTACAAAATAAATAAAGTGTTACATAATTTCAAATGAGTGTTCATCACGAACGACTTACAGTGGGGGAAACACATAGAGGAAATATGTAACAAATCCTATAGAACCCTGGGATTATTAAAAAGGAACCTGTCATCATGCCCCATGGAAGTTAAGCTACAGGAATATAAAGGACTCATTCGACCTGTCTTAGAATATGTCAGCACAGCCTGGGACCCACATCAATCTTACATACAAGGAAAACTGGAATAAGTTCATAAAAGGGCTTCTAGGTTTATTACATCAAACTACAACTATGAACCAGGCAGTATGACAAAATTAGAACTACTAAAAGAAAGAAGAAAACAGAACAGGTTAATATTATTTTGTAAAGGTGTACATCATCTAGTCGAAATTCCAACTGATAACCTTCAATGCCCATTAAGAACAACTAAGAACATGCATAGTCAACATTATCTAAGACTTCCAGCCAAGACCGATATACTTAAATTCAGCTTTCTCTCGAACACAGTCAAAGATTGGAATCTTTTACCGGAAGACATCATCAACAAGATTCAATCTGCGGAGGAATCAGCTAAATCATTCGCTGATATATAGTAAGGGGGGGGGCCCAGTAATATGTAAACCTTGACGCATGCGCGATGTAATAATGTCTCCGGACGTAACATCGTATCCAATCAAGATCAAGATCAAGATCAGTGTCGATTTCAGATGTGTGGCTAATCACATGCAAATGTGGCTAGGGAAAAATAATGGTGATTAGCCACTTTGGCTATTGTCATTTTTTGTCTACCGCTAACACAGCTAATCCCCCCCCCCCCCTTTTTCTTTTCTTAAAAACCATTATTTTGGAAAATTGTGTTACTACATACAAAGAAAAGTTACCACAGTTATTTTATAAGTATTTTTATCTACCTCTATAGGTTTGGACTGACTTCTAACTATTCCTGTTTGAGGGTGTGCTTGAGCTTGAAGAGTTGTGTGTCCAATTTGTGCTCCATACAATATATACACTGCTGTAAACTCATCTAAATAATTGTCAAAATCTGGCCTGAAATAAATAACCAGATATACTATATATATTATTAATAATGTATTCAGTGAAGTTTGTACCTTATAGACTGACATGACAGGGTCTATAAATCTGTTAATATAACTACATCATAACCAAATTTAACTTAGAAGAGTTTAAATCTTTATTCATACTAAATACATATAATTTCTTCATAAACGCCATACTCACATGTTGTTAAAATTTGTGTTGATCCGTACCAGTATGTACATATTTTGTAATAAAGTGTTTTTAACATTATGTGCATGTACCAGTATACTGAGTTCTTATCAAATGTGATTAAGTAAAATATGCAGGTAGGCAGATTATCTTGATTTCTGAATGATGTCACATCCCTCTCCATCCAAGAAAATTTAAATGAAATAAACGGTCTTTGATTCTATAATGTGTTAAGTTTCACTAAAGAATAAGACGTAGCGTACCCACCATATCTTGAGATATATTAACTTGCTTACCTGACAGAAATAATACTAGATGCAGGAATAAGTTTGAGATCCATCAAACTGAAGAAGCTTGCTCTGAGTGGTTTATTATGCACATCCATGACTTTGACCTTTGCCCTCACTTCATGGTTGAACTCGACCTTCAAAAAATAAATATCAAATGAAAGGTAAATCAAAATATAAGATATGTTTGTTTGATGGTGTTTTCAACAATATTTCAGCTATATCGTGCCAGTCAGTTTTATTGGTGGAGGAAACCAGAGGACCTAGAGAAAACCACCGACCTGTCGCAAGTCACTGACAAACTTTACCACATAATGTTGTATACCTCGCCCTGATCGAGATTGGAACTCACATCACAAGATAAGATATGGAAATAACAAACATGATAAAAACTGCTGCATCTATTTGAATTTATATAAAACAGAAAAACTTGCATCTAACTGATTTAAAAAACAACAACATGGAAATATGTTAAAGACCTTATTGTCATAGAGATACATTTAAAATTTTAATCCAATTCTTCTTAAAATATAGAAGTGATTGCAATTTGATGAAATTTCAGTAAAACTTCACATCTTGAAAATTGACTGTTTGATAATTCTTTTTAAATTTACCCTAAGGACCATTCCTGCCAAGCTTGGTTGAAATTTCCCAATTGTTTTAAAAAAAAGAAGGTTAAAATATGGATTTACAATGCAGAGGCAGTGGCAACAAATGATGGAAAAACTCACTCAGCCTTTGGCCAGTAGAGCTAAAACGTTGAACCATGCACAAAATGATTTTTTGTGTTTAATGGACTGTATTACCAAAAGGAACTTAGCCATAAAACACAAGGGTAAACTTGTATACAATTTACAAAACATTGAATCTTACCTTATCAATAACTGATAAATGAACACTTCCTACACCAGACACATACACTGAAGCAGTTAATGGTTGGGGCATCGTAATACACAGATCATACACTGTTATACTAAGAGAGCCATCTCTCAATGGATTTATTTGAATTTTTTTGTTCTTTTCTTGATATTCCAAGCTGACGATTCCTTGCTGTTCAGGAACAACGTAGAAAAATCCTGATCCTTTGTCCACGGAAATTGTAACCTGTAATAAAATATAGATCATATACATGTACATGTTTTACTGCAGTCAAGTGATGAGTGAATGATTGTTGTTTAACGCCAAATGAGTAATTTTTCAGCTACATTATGGCGAGAACAAATTACATTAGATGAGATGACGATGTCTGCTTTGCACTAAAACAACATGCTTAGTTTGAATTTTATAGTGCTAGCTCACTGAAACAACAGTTCAAGGGTAGATATGTCGCCCCCCTCTGATACATTATCCTGATTCAGAGCCAACCAGTCTTTGCTATTTCTCCTTAATACTGCGTGCTTAGTGGAGAAGCAACAAATATCAATTTTATAGTCTTTGGTTTGACACGACCGGGGCTCAAACCCACGATCTACCGAACTCGAGTGGAGCACACTAATTATTACACTACCGCTGCAGTTGCTTTGTACTTGACCAACATGCTTAGTTTGAATTTTATAGTGCTAGCTCACTGAAACAACAGTTCGTGGGTAGACATGTCCTCCCACTCTGACACATTATCCTGATTCCAAAACTCCAAAGCCAACCCGTTTTTGATCCTCCTTAATGCTGTGTGTTTAGCGGAGAAGCAACATATATCAATTTTAGTCTTTGGTTTGACCGACCATGGCTTGGGTCCACGATCTACCATACTCAAGGCGAGCATGCTAACCATTACACCACGGATGCGATACAGTTAAGTAATGATGTAAATGTTTTCTGGACAATGTAATATGAATAGAAGACCATTAATTTCTTTAGATGTTTATGACTAATTGATAGCAAATTATGTATCAGTAATGACTTTTTTGTCCTGAGAGTAATGGTCTTTAACCAACAGATTCTACCTTCCTAGCTAGTTGTCTGTTAACTACGAGAATTTATTGACTATGCTACTGTACTATTTTTCAAGGATAAAAAGTGTTTTTAATCATTAATAGATGTTTTTACTGTATGACTTGGTTAATATTTTTTAGAAACAATAATCTTATTACATTAAAAACATTCATATTACAAATAAGAAAATATTACAAACTTAAGTAGGCATTATCTGGTCCTAAACCTTTATAGGTCAAATGCATTTGCTTAGAATCATTAACATTTCATTAAACATTAAGGGGGGGGGTTATCAATGCAACCAATCTTTGAAATGTATCAAATAATATTTATGGCAAAGTTCTTAGATTTAAAAATAAATTGTACTAGACCCTAAATTTTTTTGGAAATATAATTGTGGGTTTATGGTTTATGGTGTTTAAAGCCACTTTCAATTATATTGTGGCAGTCAGTTTTATTGGTGGAGGAAACGAGTACCTGGAGAAAACCACTGACCTGTTGTAAGTCACTGACAAACTTTATCACATAATGTTGTATCAAATACACCTCGCCATGAATGAGGTTGGAACTCACAACTTTAGAAATATAGTTAAAATTACATTGTATAAAAAGCACCAATATCTCAACATACTTTGTTTGAAGGATGGTTAAATATAGAAATAATACTAGGTGACAGCACTGCTTCATCAACAAGCACAATGTCAATAGTTTTGGTGAGTCGTGGGTAAATTCGGTTCTGAAAAAAAGAAATTATATCATTAGTTATTTCTTGATCTACATGATTTAAAGAATCAATGGAATCAGAATTTTATCTTAACTCAAATAATTTTGAAAGGAGATGTGCTATAACTGAAATAAGAATAAGTCTCAATTGCCTATTAATTGAAAAAAAAAAAAAAAAGAAGATATTTAAAGATCCCCACAGAAAATAGACTTTGTTCCTCCTGTAATATAATTGAAGACGAAAAACATTTCCTATAAAAATTCAAATTTAAAAAATAATTTTGATTGGATTGGTTTGGTTTATGATGTTTAACGCCACTTTCAACAATATTTCAGTTATATCGTGGCGGTCATCTTTTTTCATTGGCGGAGGAAACTGGAGTATCCGGAGAAAACACTGACCTGTCGCAAATCACTGATATCGAGTACACGGTACACTTTGCCTGAGCAGGGTTCAAACTCACAACGTTAGTGGTGATATACCTACTGTTATAGAAGCTCCTGCAAATCTTAGATATTCATAACTGTAATATGTTACGGTAGCCGTCACTGATAACTTTCCAGTTTTACCAACAGGTTCAAGTTTCTTATAACCTGAAAATGAAAATGGAAACCAATTCTTGCTTAATTTGTTTTTTTCTAAATATAAATCTGGTTTAATATCCATCATAATATAAAACACATCTCCAAATGGAAGAAATCAAATTAGAAAGTTATCTGAATTATGATCCCAATATTTGAAAGAAGGCCAGTTAATTCTTTTTAAAAATATTTCCAAACTGTTGAACAATGAAAATCCTAAAATAAAATACCCTAATCACAGATCAAGTCAGACATTTCTAGAAAAACATGCAATTTAAATTGAAATAAACAAGATCTAGGGTATAATTAGATAGTAATCTTACATAAAAATCAAACGCACTCTACCATGACAAACTTGTATCTAAGTAGCAAGAGAATAGTATCCTAAATATTGAACGATCAGAACACCTGCCTTTATATTGGTTAGATTTATGGTGTTTAATGCCATTTTCAACAATATTTCAGTTATAGCATGGCAGTCAGCTTTATTGGTGGAGGAAATCAGAGTACCTGAAGAAACCACCGACCTGCTACAAGTCACTGACTAACCAGTGTTATATGACATCCAATACCACTTATTTCATCAAAAAAATTACTCCTAGACGAATACTTACTGTTAACAATTTTCCTGTCATGGATTATTTCTGTTGACAATGATATAGAATCTGATAAGAAAGCCAGTGATGGGTTACTCAATGACCAATCAAAAACCAGGGATGAAAAGTTGTCAAATTTTCTACCATTAGAGTCTGTGACTGTGATCATTATGTCTAAATCTCTCTTACAATGAACTGGTATCTGAAAAATAAAGAAATAAAAACCTTTTAATTTAATACTGAGAATTAAAAGCTTAAAATTACATTCTATTTCAATAAAAGGTCACAAAATAGGACAAGCCGATAGTATAACTGTATCAGAGCTATATTATAACTGTACCAGAGAAGAGTTTGTTTAACTGGTGTCTACTCCATTTTGTCTATTTAATTTGCAAATATAATATGTTTAATTAAACCAAACCAGAATTATCGAGGAAGATGTCGGTTTGCTAAGTACATTATCAATTTGTGTACATTGTTGGAAAATAAGTTTGTTGATACTTTGAATAATGATTTTATTATCATTTAAAAAAAATTAAATTCCTTTTTAAATGTACATTTCTGGTACCCACAATAACCACTAAAACTGGTACCCAGTGACTAATAATTTGATGTTCATAGTATCTCATTCATTTATTTATATATGCCATAGTTTATAACAATTGTCCATTTAAAATTTGGATTATTCAAGTATCACTGTAACACACAATATAATCTAATTAAAGCCATAAAAAAACAAGGGCAACACAAAGCGTAGCGTATCCCCTCGCCTAACATTTGACCCTGTGACTTTGACCTTGAAAATCAATAGGGTTCCAGATTCTCGTAATGACTAATTTTGTACCAAGCTTGGTCAAAATCCATTGAAGGATGTTGATTCTAGTGTGTTCACAAGGATGTTACACAGTAAAATTTGACCCCTTGACCTTTGACCTTGAAAATCAATAGGGTTCCAGACTCTCCTAAGGACTATGTATGTATGAGTGTTTGCAAGGATGTTACATGGTAAAAATTTGACCTGGTGACATTGACCTTTAACCTTGAAAATCAATAGGATTCCAGACTCTCCTAAGGACTAAGTATGTACCAAGTTTGGTCAAAATCCATTGAAGGATGTTGATTCTAGAGTGTTCACAAGGTTGTTATGCAGTAAAAATTTGACCCCTTGACCTTTGACCTTGAAAATCAATAGGGTTCCAGACTCTCCTAAGGACTATGTATGTACCAAGTTTGGTCAAAATCCATTGAAGGATGTTGATTCTAGAGTGTTCACAAGGATGTTACATGGTAAAAAATTGACCCCTTGACCTTTGACCTTGAAAATCAATAGGGTTCCAGACTCTCTTAAGGACTATGTATGTACAAAGTTTGGTCAAAATCCATTGAAGGATGTTGATTCTAGAGTGTTCACAAGGATGTTACATGGTAAAAAATTGACCCCTTGACCTTTGACCTTGAAAATCAATAGGGTTCCAGACTCTCTTAAGGACTATGTATGTACAAAGTTTGGTCAAAATCCATTGAAGGATGTTGATTCTAGAGTGTTCACAAGGATGTTGCATGGTAAAAATTTGACCCAGTGACCTTGACCTTTGACCTTGAAAATCAACAGGGTTCCAGATTCTCTTAAGGGCTAATTATGTACCAAGTTTGGTCTAAAACCATTGAAGGATGTTGATTCTAGAGTGTTCACAAGGATGTTACGCAGTAAAAAATTGACCCCTTTATCCTTGACCTTGAAAATCAATAGGGTTCCAGACTCTCCTAAGGACTATCTATGTACCAAGTTTGGTCAAAATCCATTGAAGGATGTTGATTCTAGAGTGTTCACAAGGATGTTACGTGGTAAAAATTTGACCTGGTGACATTGACCTTTGACCATGAAAATCAATAGGGTTCCAGACTCTCCTAAGGACTAAGTATGTACCAAGTTTAAACAAAATCCATTGAAGGATGTTGTTTCTAGAGTGTTCACAAGGATGTTATGGAAGGACGGACGGACAGAAGGAAGGACGGACGGTAGCGTTACTATATCCCTTCGCAACTTCGTTGGCGAGGGGATAATAAGTGATTTAGCGACTGACTGGTTGTGACACTTCTCTGCTGTTGACAGGACAGGGAGGTAACCCTTCTGTTGTACCAACTAATGGCTGAAGATGGATTTCTACAGGGGCTGCACAACTAAACCTGAAAATAAAATAATATTTAACATATGGCAATTTCTTCATAGAATTGATTGAAACACGAGCAAAATAGATAGAAAAATATATTACCGGTAATTTAGCTATGCATTAAAAACAATTACATGATTTGGAAATTGTACTGCAGTCCGTCTAAGCCAAATACGGCTGATTCCATATTTTTAAATAAGAATAATCAAACATCAGGATGGACAAGTTAAAATACAATATTTTTGAAATCTGGTCTTAAGTACTATACCTTCAAGAATTGTACAAATATGGCCTAATACATACTACATCCACATAGAAAAATACATAAAAGAATTTTCGTATTTTTTTTTATGTAGAAAATAAATATAATGCAAAGTACAAGTCAGATTTTATCATTTTGGATTTTTTTGGTGCAAACACCATTTCATTCCATGTGCTTTTGTTTTTACTTCTTCAATAGATGTCTCGTCTCCCCTTTTAACTTTTCCAATGCTTTCTTTGACAAAAATATAGTAATATTAGAAATATGTATATTGCTTGTATTGATTCTTACTTGATTGTAGCTTGTTCTTTAGCAGGATACTGATTTTTAGCTGTTTTATCATTGCCAACATTCAATGTCAATTTCTGAAGAAGAAAAAAATGTGTCAGTTATATTTTATGGCAGATATTGTCAGTCTTCCCAGTAATTTACTTGTACATACATGTATAAGATGAAAGATAATGAAAAAATATCTGATAATCAACACAAATTTGTGTTTGATAATGTCCATGTAAATGATGCACAAGTTCTGGGATGTTCCACACTCTAACTTAGAGTCTACTCCTGTACTGGGAAGTTCCACACTCTAACTTAGAGTCTACTCCTGTACTGGGAAGTTCCACACTCTAACTTAGAGTCTACTCCTGTACTGGGAAGTTCCACACTCTAACTTAGAGTCTACTCCTGTACTGGGAAGTTCCACACTCTAACTTAGAGTCTACTCCTGTACTGGAAAGTTCCACACTCTAACTTAGAGTCTACTCCTGTACTGGGAAGTAATTATTTGATATACATTTGTAGTAAGTGATTGATTGTTGTTTAATGCCAAGCAAGCAATTTTTCAGCTATATCATGGTGGGAGCAAGTTACATATTGAAGAGATGGTGTCTGCTTTGTACTACACCAACACAATTAGTTGTATTTTGATGGTGCTAGCTCATCGAAACAACAATCAGCATGTGGACCTGTTGCTCCACTCAGACATATTATCCTAATTCTGAGCCAGCAACAATGCTGCATACTTGGCAAAGAAGTAGGCAAATACCAATTTCATAGTCTTTGATTTGATAAGATATCAGATAATGAAAAAAAATCTGATAAGCACACACATTTGTTAAACATCTGTAAAATAATTAAAAAAAAATTTTATATACCATACATGTATATCAAGTTATTTTTTATTTGTGCCTAATTTTTGATAACCAAATATTTCACAACCCTACTAATAATCATTGCTACTAAACATTTACTCTATGTTTGCAAGTATTTCAAACAAAAGTACAGACTGAGCATCTCTGATTATTTACTAACATTACAACCTTATTATTCGACCCCATCAGTTAATGGAAACCTCAGAATTGCATCAGTTCACAACAATTCACAGTGCCATTGTTTTTATCTAAAGGGTAAGTGATTTTTGCTTAACGCCAAATGAGCAATTTTTCAACTGTACAAGTTACAGTCAATGAAATGATGATACTGTCCGCTTTGTATTAGACCAACACGCTTAATTGGATCTTCATAGTGCTAGAGCACTGAAACAAGAATTCGTCGGTAGGCATGTCACTCCACTCGGGGCACATTATTTTGATTCTGAGCCAACCAGTCTTTGCTCTTACCCCTTAAAAGTGGTGTGCTTATTAGAAGCAGAAATCACTAATTTTATAGTCTTCGGTTAGACCCGACTGAGCCTGGAACCCATGATCTACCGCACATGAGACGAGCATACTAATCATTGTACCACCAAAATAGTTGTGTATTTCATTTATCGTACAGAGATAATTCTGTGTAGTATCTAGAACTATCATTAATTTATATCTCATATAATTGTTAATTGAAATTTTCAAAGGAATACATTGTTGCAATGTTTATTTATGTATATTATAAGAGAATTACCATCTAACATGGGGTCCTATGGTAAACAAAAAAATGGTGGTGAAATTTGGGTTAAATAGCATGTGAATACAGGGTACTATAAAAACTGTGGTACCATAGGATCAGACTATATATGTTGCCAGTTCACAGTAAATAAAAACAAATATCAGCCATACCTGAACACCAAAATCTTTACACAGTACAAAGAATCTATGTACAACACCTGTAAATATAAAAACATTTACATGTAGATGACAGTAATATATATGTAACCAACAATTAAGGGTGCATCTTGTATTTTGCAAAAAGGGATATCATGCCCCCTTTGTAACGAAAAAGAAGGAGAAATTGTTGATGATTTGAGCACACAATTTTGTAAGATGTTGGTAATTACAAATAAAATGTATTAAATTGATTTGTTATTCATTTGAATTTAATTCTGATGCATGTCGAGTCTAGATCAACAGACGGCAATTGTCACAATGATAAGAAAATGCAGACAAACCTACTTTAGTGACCCCCTCTATTAAACAATATTTTGTATTACATAATGTTAATTTTAATTTCCCTTCCCAGAGCATTTCATATCAATTAAACTTGTAGTTAACAACCACCTGTCTTATGCAGACCTGATTTTACCAGGACAACAAAAAAGCGGAAATCGGCAATCGGAAGTATTGAATATACTATAAAAAAGGAATCGTAACGGTAAAATCCGGAATAAAAAAAAAGTGGAATTCCACTTTAAAGCAGACGAAAATCAGGTCTGCTTATGTGACCCTATTTCAAAGTTCTCTTAAGAGTGTCAGAGATTTTACTGTATACATAAAACTTACGACTATACATCTTGACTTGTTCAACATTTACAATGGCTTCTTGCTCTGCAGACACTGGAATAGATAATTGTCAAGTTTACTCTTTAGAAATAAGCAATTTTGGTTAACAATTTCATTCTCATAAGACCATGTACATAAGGACAGAGATAAAAATTATTTTGATTAAAAAATATGGTCAGAATCCATGAAACAGATTGAACTTGGACTTTAACCTTGTAGTAATAGATAATTATCATTTATTTCATCACTGAATAATTCATCTTTTACTTTAGCAGTCAAATAAAAATAGGAAAATAGCAAAGTTTTAAAATTAAGTTTAACATCTTGTAAAATAATTAGCATTTCTACAGAATTTTAAAGCTAGAAACTTTCAGAAGTTAAAATATACAGCCTGTTTATCGAGGAAATATAACGCCTTGTGACCTCATTATTTAAAATTGTAAAAGATCAATGGATTGGATATGATTTGAAATATAATGAGATAAGTACTTACTCTGTTGGAAGTATTTAGAAGTGTCTAGTACCCATGGTTGTGGTCCACCAGTAAATACAACTTCTTTAAGAGATCCGACTGTTACCACTGCCTCTTTCTCAGGATCAACAGGCTATGTAATATAAACAATAAACACTACTAGTCTATATGTTATTTGTTATGGTATTTTATACTTTCAATGATTTGAGGTGAGAGGTGATTGTTCATTTTGTTGATATTGGTGGAATTGTTGACCATCACCGTTTAAATTTTCTTTTTTAGAGGTGGTTGTTCGCTTTGTCGATATTGGTGGAATTGTTGACCATCATTGTATAAATTTTCTTTTTTTAGAGGTGATTGTTCATTTTGTTGATATTGGTGGAATTGTTGACCATCATTGTTTAAACTTTCTTTTTTTAGAGGTGATTGTTCATTTTGTTGATATTGGTGGAATTGTTGACCATCATTGTTTAAACTTTCTTTTTTTAGAGGTGATTGTTCATTTTGTTGATATTGGTGGAATTGTTGACCATCATTGTTTAAATTTTCTTTTTTTAGAGGTGATTGTTCATTTTGTTGATATTGGTGGAATTGTTGACCATCACTGTTTAAACTTTCTTTTTTTAGAGGTGATTGTTCATTTTGTTGATATTGGTGGAATTGTTGACCATCACTGTTTAAATTTTCTTTTCACAATTCCTAATTTAAAGTAAATTGTAGTGTATGTACAGCTAAATTGTAAAATTTGAATTTACCAATAGAATAAAACAGCTGTATTAATTTACCCATTATTCAATTGTATGTGTGAATAAGAAAATACAGACTCTTAACACTGTCATCCAATTGAGACTAAGTTAATAATAAATTTGTTCATGCCAAGATAGAGCTGAAATATTGCTAAAGATGGTGTTAAACACTAATCAATCAATCTAATTGAGATGGTTAAATTATCAATTAAATTCTGATGTAAGTGAGGGCTTAAAGTTTGGACATTAAATTATTTAATACAATAGTAGACTTATCAGACCAGATTTAAGATACAATGAGATATAATACCTCTCTTATAAGTCTTCTTTTTCGCTGATTATTTATCATACACGACTAAAATCTAGAATGGCATGACTTAGAATTATAGAAACCATGGAAACGAGATAAACATAGATAACTATCATACTAAATGTCATTAGTGAATGATATCTTTGTAAAAAAAAATAGTAAAATATATTTTCCTTAAAATAATTATTTTTTCCTTACCACAAGGGGGTCATATGCTGCTATGGTTACTGATGATTCTAATTTGATATTTTCATGGACATAAGAGGCTGTAATCTGTGTGTGACCTTTCTGTATGGCTTTAACTTTTATTGTTATACATCCCTCCTCAGGTAAGTTATGAGAACCTTGAAAAAAACAACAAACAAAAAAGATGAAATGTATTTTTTATGATTTAAGAAAAGAAGAGATAAAATATGGAAAAGATTGATTGATTGATTATTGCTTAACATCCAGCAATGTGGAAAAGAAGATAGCTCACCTGTTTGTACATGACATATAAGTCTGAATCAGTCTTATCTGAGAATTTAACAATTAAAAATTCCACTACACATATTTATGAGATGTAACACTATACCCAATATCTATGAACTACAAAGAGTAGTTGTTATATATAAGAAAAAAGGATATTATCAATAACATTCTCAAAACTCACTAAAAAGCTGGACAATTAAAAATCATAAAAACTCAAAACCAATATGCCATTCAGACATCATCATATAACAAAAGAAATTTAACAAATCAAATATGTCTACCAATGGTAATTATTCAGATTTTTTTGTGTGTACAAAATGGTAAAAATCTGAATACAAGACCTTGTAATTTTTTAATTTGTAATGTTTAAGACAAATTTCTATGGCAACATGTAAACTAATATAATATCTTACCTTTAACTCTACTGAACACTAGATCATCAGTGAAGGTCACATTGAGTCTCATGTTTCTGCAGTCGTTAAAACTGAATTTTTTCCCTAAAACAAAAAAAGATATATTAACATAAAATACTTAATAATGTCAAATTTAACATGGGATGAAAAATAAAAATAAAACAATTGCAAATAAATCAGGTTCAAATTGAAAATGTCTTATGGGCTTTAGCTGGATTTACAACTACCTATGTAATCATGTGTACTCGATACAACATTATGTAATAAAGTTTGTCAGTGACTTGCAGCAGGTCTGTGGTTTTCTCTATGTACTCCCGTTTCCTCCATCGATAAAACTGACCGCTATGATATAACTGAAATATTGTTGAAAGTGGCGTTAAACATTATAAACCACAACCAAACCTCTTCTGTGCTTAATAAATCCACACAGTATATATCAAGTACTTATACCAATTTCTTCACAGCAAATAGTAAAGGGGGGGGTGTTGGGGTGTTATGGTGTGTTATAGTACATTCATTACAAAAATAAATTTACCTTGTAAAAGACCAAACACAGCCAGTGGTAATTCTAACTCAGTAGTAACCATGGCTTCAACTCGTTTAGGTGCAAACTTCATGTCTGATGGCGGTAAAACATGAACCTGAAATGAAATACAATCAACAATCAAACACAACATGTAAATATCCTGATAAGTCATTTGAAACACCACAATACCTAAATGACAGGATTTAGTCACAACATGTTAACATATGTTTATAGAACTGCAAATGTATACAACAAAAAAGAATTATTGCTTATATCATATCCCAAATTTAAAAAGGAATTGTCAGATCTGTTATCCCACTGTAGTTGGACTTTCATATATATCTATTCAATCAGCTCCTAACTTGGTCCCTAACTAAGTTGTGAGTTTGAGTCCCGTCCATAGTGAGAGGTACTGGATACAACTTTGCTATAAAGTTTTGTCAGTTACTTTGTATACTTTGGTTTTCTTCACCAATAAAATTTCAAATTTTTTGTAAGGGGAACTGTGACCGCAGGGTACTTAGAACTATATCTACACGTACCTGTGCAGTCAGAATGGCGAGATCTACATGTAAAAGAAATATTATTGAAAATGACATTAAGCGTCTATAACCCCTAAATTAGAAATAAATAAAAGTATCACTTAATTATAGGCAATTATTCTAGATATAATGATTGTATCATAATGGAAAAGATCTGTATTATTACTTACTGTGGCTAAACCTTTATGAGCCTGATTTCTTGTGTCTGCTGCTGTCACCACTGATTGTCCTAGGTTTCCTGTAGTTATCTCCCCTCTCACATTGACAGAGGTCGTATCAAGGTTATTTGATGACCAAATGTACTCCCCACTTCCACCAGTAGCCTGATAAAAAAAAAACACAAAAACTACTGTCATGCTTCCACAATATGAATAGAAACTTTTTGTACCTGAAACTTTTGGAACTTTAAATTGAATTTATTTTTAATTTATTTCAACACAATTGTCGACCATCACTGTTTAAAATATTCTCTTCAAAACACATTTATGTTTACCCAAAACATTATAAAATAATGACAAGATTTACAAGAACTGTGAAACCTGTCTAAACCAAATCCTGAATAACCTGCATAAGCTAAACACCTGTTTATTGTGAACACAAAAGTTCCAATAAGGTTTGTCTTACACAGGTTTCACTGTAATGAACAAGTTATTGTTTTTTGTGTTTTCAGTTTTAAACATGAACTCAAGTTAACTCTTGAGAACAGCCAGTGCAGTCTTTGCCTTCATTTTTTTCACCTACTTGCCCGAAGCCAAATTTAGAAAAATTTTCTATTTATTCCAACAAATTCTTTCATAATTTTCACTTGTCCGAATCCAGCTTCTGGCAAGTGGGTTAGCATGAAGACTGCTATTGTTATTAATAGTCCTTTTATTGTAAAATTGATATGCTAACAAGGGATGTGTGTAGGACATGGCTAAAAATCATGAACAGGATACAGTGAATAAACGAGTGATTTTCGTTCAACACCAAAGTGAGCACCAATTTTTCAGCTATTTCATAGACAGAACAAGTTCACTTATTGTTGAGATTATAATTATGCCTGCTTTTTTACGAATTGGAAAAAATAGAAAATGAGAAAAATTTATGCAGTAAAAACCATATGCATTTCGTGCCAATATTTCTGTGTGAAATAGAAATGCTAAATTTAAAATGATTTTTTTAGTTTATTCATGATTCTGTATAAATAGGGGTCATTGTTATTTTTTCTGATACAGATTGCTAGTCATCACTCATTAACATCAAATTCTGTATGATGACGTTCACAATACATTAATTCAAAATTCTTGAAGCAAATTAAAAAAAACTCCTGCCAGCCTAAACAAATTACATTTCTTAACAAGAACTACCTTAAGCTTGTAACGGTGATTGCTCTCTTTCACTGGATCCCAGGGGAAGTATAAGAGTGGTGGGTGTACTTGTATAGGATCATAAATCTCTACTTCTTGGGTCTGTTTGACCTGAGGAATTATTTCATATTCTGAACCATCCTGTAAAGTAAAGAAGACTAAATGTTATACAAAAAAAATCAACAACTTTTTTCTTCAGTAGATTCCTAGAATTTCAAGAAAGTTAACAAATAAAACTTTTATCAATTTCATAAAGACCTTTTAAACACAACTTTCAAATGTGACTAGATTTAGTATTAAAGAAAAACTAGATTGCTTCAATTTTGACCTATAAACATGTGATCTTTAGGAAATCACATAATTAACTGTGCACATTTTTCTTTAATTTTCACAGTAATTTATCTAAATATAACACAAATTATGAAATCAGTTTTTTTTTTCTAAATGTGGGTATTTTCCTTAATTTTCACACTTTATCCAAATATAAAAAAAATTATAAAGTAAAGTATTTTTTTTTAACTGTGTGTATTTTTCCTTAATTTTCACACTAAATTATCCAAATGTAAAAAACATTAAAAACTAGATATATCGGAACGACACGAATGTCCCCGCTGTGAATATTAAGGAGGCTCGCAAATGTTTCACCCTTTTTTAATTCCCTCAGTAATAGGCTAAGAATAACAAACTATTGTTTAAGATCTGTATCCTCAAGCTTCCTTAAATTCACAAGATTTATTCAAGGAAACAATATTGCCTGAACAAATTTTGATATGATCAGGAATCTACAACACTTGCATATGGATACCTATAAAAAAAATTACCTTTTAATAGTCATTGAATTTTTTTCTGAATTAAAAGTGTCATGTGGTCTGAGTAATAACAACCATTGTAAATTATTGATGGCAAATGTCCTCCAGTGAAAACAAGGTCCAATGTTGATCCGTAGATTGTGGTGGGGTTAGTCACACACTGTTGTAAGTCATTTGTTTTGAAATGCTGAACTACTTTTTCATAAAGAGATGGAGTGGTATTGCGATTAACATTGAAATCTCCAAGAATAATGGTATGTTCTGATGCTGACAATGGATGGAGCAGATGTAAATCATTTACAAATACCGAAGCACTGGATGAAAGAGAGAGATACAACAACACTATACTTATAGATGTTAAGGATGTTTGTATCTTAATTTCAATTAATTCTGCAATTGGTAGTCTAACAACATGAATGACTTCTGTTTTGAGAGAATTTCAAAGTTGATCTATAACTTATGATTATACACTCTCATACCAAAAATCAAGTCAATATCTCAAATCATAGTGAAATAAAGTGGTGACAACTAAATATTTGGCCAAATTTCAAAGTCCAAGGGCCATAACTTGGCAAAAATCATTGGATCGGAATGAAACGTAAACTTGATCATTATACACCCACATACCAAATATCAAGTCAATACCTCAAAGCATAGCGAAAAAAATGGTGACAACTGTTTTATTTCGGAATTACGGACATGGGTAATACTATATGTCCCGGCCACTTTGTGGCAGGGACATAAAAATATATAAATATTTGTCTATATAAAATCCCAAGCATGCTTTATACTGGTACTAAAAGAGAAATAGGTACCAGTTTATTACCTGTCTAATTATGGTGGTTAAAGCGCCATCTATATTGGTTTTCCCTCTTTGTAGAGCAGTAACTGTGTGGTGTGTTCCATTACGTGTTGAATAATGTACATTAAAATAAGTTTCAGGAAATGCTGCTCTGATTACAATATTCTGTAAAAAAAAAGAAGTACAAATTCATATATAAAAGAATATTCAATTAAACATAAAATATCACTTTTTCCTGTAAAAGATATAGTCAAACTTGTATTCAACGGTCACCCTTGGTACAAAGGAAATGCGATTGCATAATACACATACATGTGATAGAGTTGCTATGCTACAACTGGAGATTTGTAAATTTTTGGCTGGAGATTTGGTCTCATAACTGGAGATTTTTTATCGACGTATTTGATGCGTGTTTTTATTGTTTATTGATGTTTTCCTTTTGTTTGTTTCAGTATTGAACCAACTGCATCCCATTTCAATATATATTGTTTACATTTCTGTCTTATTAGTAGTGTTTCATATGATGAATGAAGGATAAAAACTGTATTTATAATTTATTCATAATCATAAGGTTATAACAAAGCAATAACAATGAAGACAGAATGTTCTAAACAATAAAGTCATAGAGCACTAAAATTAAAAAAGTCACTTTGCTGCTGGTGCGTTGGGTGATAGCATACGTTTCGGCATTTTTGTGGTTTATCATTTCCATCCTGGAACTTAGTCCTTAAATAATAATTTGATCGGCTTTAGTCCTAAACAAGACATAACAACTCAATCCGAGATGAATTCATTGCACGTTTGATCGAAATAAGAAGTTTTCCTCGGCATCAAAGGTTGTCCGACTCCTGTTTGCACAACGGTTTATAACTTTTTTTAATTGCCGCTATCACACTTCTAATCATCTAAGCGTGTGCCACAAACCCACTTCCTTATCCCCAATTAACTGTCAATCAGTGGATAATTGTTGTATAATCATCAACACCTTAATTAATCACCATGACCCAATTTAGATGTAAAGGTGTCAAACAGACCAATAACCGGATATCATTAAATATGACATTCACCTTTACCATTCGTATCTCTCGGTGCTTTTTGTCAGCGCGGGAGTTCCAAATGGGGAATTTCCAGAAATATTGATCGCAAATGTAGGTCAAGATTTTATTGTACTTGATTAAGTTGATGGGAGGGACAGAAGGGACCCTCAAAATCGGGAGAAAAATGCTCCCGCCGGAAGGTTCACATGTATGAATACAGTTGATTTTTTTTTCTAAGATTGGTAAAACCAGAATTCCAGTTCCGGTCAGCAATTATTTGTATATAACTTTTACCGGAACATATTTTATTGGAAAACACTGCAGTTGCTTTTTAATGTTTTCAATTAACAATTAATTAGTTCATTATTCAATAATTTGATAGCTTAATTGGTACAATCGTGCATTGGGAACACCACAGAAGTTAATTACCAATGATTTTTAAAATCTAGAATGGCAAGTGACCTTTAAATACTGGTAAACTAATACGATGGATAATCTTGGAGTGACTGTTGAACGTATTAGTGAGGTGACTGTTTATTTGAGTTGGAATAATACATTAATCCAATCAGGAGGGTTTTTAACAGGCAACCGGTAATTCAGGGTGACCGTTAGGGCAAGTTTGACTGTACAAAGCTATGGCAAAAAAATCAATAAATTTTCAGCTTAAAGATAAAAGGGAAACAGAAATCAAATTTTTACATATTCTATTACATTTATTAGGAAAGTTTGAAAGTAATTGAACATTTTACAATCTGAATCCTAGGGGAAAAATGACATAATTTGTACATAGGAAACAGATAACTCTGCTTCCAGCTAAAGTAAACATGTATTTATCAGCCATTCAAGGGGCATAACTCCAGATCGGAAAAAGTGGTAAAAGTAAGAAATCGAACTTAACCTCCTTTTTATCGTGCATGACTGCGTATAAATTTCAAATTATTTGCTTAAAGTATTGACTGGAAATTAAACGCAGGACGGACAAATATGGATAACTCTTAATGCCCCTGATGTCTACCACCGGGAGCATCAAAATATAAAAGAATACAATTTCACTTCTTCTTCATCCCACAGTCATTTTGAATCGTCTACATTAATCTTACATCTGACGGGTGTATTCTGTGACTGTCTTTGTCATAAACCTCTATCAAGATTTCATATTCTCTTCTGCAGAAGGGGCATAAAAGAAAAAACAAAGTCACTGTAAATAGTCTACATTAATCTTACATCTGATGGGTATATTCTGTGACTGTCTTTGTCATAAACCTCTATCAAGATTTCATATTCTCTCCCGGTCTCTAAAACCCACTTTCTATGAGGCAGTACAACAAAGGCTGAAAATGAAATGATAATTTTTTCTAAGATTTCCTATAGTATCCCACCCACCTATCCTTGAAACAAGGTAGAAGAACAAATGTATAGAATAATGGTAGTTCTGAAGATCAACACAGACATCATCGCTGGTATCACAGTGAGTGCAGTAGGACAGGCAATTATACTAGTGATAATGTATACTGAGACAATGAAAAACTGATGAAATTGGCCTGAGAATCTAATAAATTTTTTTGTTTGGCCTTATACAACAATTTTTGACACCATTCCTGTAGTTTCTTTCTTATAAGGCCACCCCTTCTGCAGTGAAAAAGTGGCCTTATAAGAGGGGTAGTCTCTCTTGAAAGGACTTTTACTAGTATTTTGCTATCTCAGCACATCTGAAATTTGGTCTGATAAAAGGGGTGGCCTTTGTTGCCACTGGGACTTCTGTGTAGCAAAACATCCATTGACTACCAATGCCTGTAAAAACACACTTTACATCTAAATAAACAATCTAATACTTCCTTTCATAAGCATAATAAAAGAAAAATAGATTCAAAAGCTACACTTCCAACAAAGTCTTCATCCTTGTATCCTGACCTGTGTTTAAAGTAAGTCTCACCTAAATAGCTGACAGTAACAACATACAACATAGCTGATGGCTTTGTCATACTATCATCTTACCTAAATAGCTGAACGTAACAACATACAACATAGCTGATGGTTTTGTCATACTATCATCTTACCTAAATAGCTGACAGTAACAACATACAACATAGCTGATGGCTTTGTCATACTATCATCTTACCTAAATAGCTGATAGTAACAACATACAACATAGCTGATGGCTTTGTCATACTATCATCTTACCTAAATAGCCGACAGTAACAACATACAACATAGCTGATAGCTTTGTCATACTATCATCTTACCTAAATAGCTGACAGTAACAACATACAACATAGCTTATGGCTTTGTCATACTATCATCTTACCTAAATAGCTGACAGTAACAACATACAACATAGCTGATGGCTTTGTCATACTATCATCTTACCTAAATAGCTGACAGTAACAACATACAACATAGCTGATGACTTTGTCATACTATCATTTTACCTAAATAGCTGACAGTAACAACATACAACATAGATGATGGCTTTGTCATACTATCATCTTACCTAAATAGCTGACAGTAACAACATACAACATAGATGATGGCTTTGTCATACTATCATCTTACCTAAATAGCTGACAGTAACAACATACAACATAGCTGATGGCTTTGTCATACTATCATCTCACCTAAATAGCTGACAGTAACAACATACAACATAGCTGATGGATTTGTCATACTATCATCTCACCTAAATAGCTGACAGTAACAACATACAACATAGCTGATGGCTTTGTCATACTATCATCTTACCTAAATAGCTGACAGTAACAATATACAACATAGCTGATGGATTTGTCATACTATCATCTTACCTAAATAGCTGACAGTAACAACATACAACATAGCTGATGGCTTTGTCATACTATCATCTTACCTAAATAGCTGACAGTAACAACATACAACATAGCTGATGACTTTGTCATACTATCATCTTACCTAAATAGCTGACAGTAACAACATACAACATAGCTGATGACTTTGTCATACTATCATCTTACCTAAATAGCTGACAGTAACAACATACAACATAGCTGATGGCTTTGTCATACTATCATCTTACCTAAATAGCTGACAGTAACAACATACAACATAGCTGATGGCTTTGTCATACTATCATCTTACCTAAATAGCTGACAGTAACAACATACAACATAGCTGATGGCTTTGTCATACTATCATCTTACCTAAATAGCTGACAGTAACAACATACAACATAGCTGATGACTTTGTCATACTATCATCTTACCTAAATAGCTGACAGTAACAACATACAACATAGCTGATGACTTTGTCATACTATCATCTTACCTAAATAGCTGACAGTAACAACATACAACATAGATGATGGCTTTGTCATACTATCATCTTCAATAATATCTAAAAAAAAAACACAAAAAAACAAACAAATTAATGTTAATACATGCCATCACATATTATTTTTACACTTTAAAAAATCATTTTGATCCCAACGCATCATCCATATTTATCGGTATAAAATTTTAAAGTTCTACAGTTTGTGTCTGGAATAAGCTTGCCAGTGATATTAAAACACCACCTATTTGGCTTGTCAGGATCAGAATTGACAACAGTGGATTAAAAGATCAAATTTATCAGTGTAAATATTATACAGTTCTCTGGAATGAGCTTCCCAATGATATTAAAAACGCTTCCTAAATATTTTTAAGGTGACAGCAGAATCGATCAAATTTGGCAATGTCAGGATCAGAACTAAGGATAGTGGATTATAAGATCATAATTAGTTATGCAAAAATTCTATATAGTCATGACATGGTCAAAGTGTCCTAGTATTAGAAAATATTATAACCTATATCTATTGCTAAAGTTGGGTTAGGGCTAGGGTTATGGTGTTTAATGCCACTTTCAACAATATTTCAGCTATGTCGTGGTGGTCAATTTTATTGGTGGAGGAAACTGGAGTACCAGGAGAAAACCACTGACCTGTCACTGACAAACTTTATCACATAATGTTTTATCAGGTACACTCTGCCTGATTGGGATTCAAACTCATAACGTTAGTAGTGATAGGCTCTGATTGCACAGGCAGTTGTAAATCCAACTACCATACGATCACGATGGCCCCCTGCCAAAATGGACTGTCCGGTTATTTGTATAAGTATTATGACATTTTTTCCCCCATATTTTAAAGGCTTAATTTCAATAAATCAGTCGACCTTGTTTTTTTTTAACATATATTCTCAAAGAGACTTACTTTTGTCCATCAGTATAATTTCTGTGGATCCTAGCTCTGTGGCAGTGGCAGTAGAAGTACTAGCATCCAATGTACAAATCATACCATTTTGAACTTCCAAGAAAAACTGGGGGGATGGCATTTTTATCTCTGTAAAAAATGTAAAATATATATGTACACAAAAGTATGTCTAGTTTCAATGCTGCAGGGCACAACCGGTTAACAAGGTTGCAAGTAAGTGAGTAATTGATGCTTAATACCAATTTAGCAATTTTCAGCTATACCATGGCGAGAACAAGTTACATTTCAATGAGACGATGATGATGTTCTCTTTGTACTAGACCAACACTCTTATTTGGGATTGACATCTAAAATGATCAATAATCTGTGATAAAATTCAAGATATATTTTACTTTGCATATGTGTATGGCTGGACAAATATTATGTACATCATTCCTGAGTGATTTCATACATTTATACAGAATGTGGTGTATGCAAACATTAAAACATTCATTTTGTTTCTTTACAAATTCTTTTTTTTTTTGGCAGACAAAATACTGAAGACATCCATCGATCAACTTTCTGGTAACTAATTCCACTTTGAATTTGACTGTAGCATACTTTACCTATCTCTGATGTGTGCTTGACTAATTCCACATTGTATTTGACTGTAGCATACTTTACCTATCTCTGATGTGTACTTGACTAATTCCACTTTGTATTTGACTGTAGCCTACTTTACCTATCTCTGATGTGTACTTGACTAATTCCACTTTGTATTTGACTGTAGCATACTTTACCTATCTCTGATGTGTGGTTGACTAATTCCACATTGTATTTGACTGTAGCATACTTTACCTATCTCTGATGTGTGCTTGACTAATTCCACTTTGTATTTGACTGTAGCATACTTTACCTATCTCTGATGTGTGCTTGACTAATTCCACTTTGTATTTGACTGTAGCATACTTTGCCTATCTCTGATGTGTGCTTGACTAATTCCACTTTGTATTTGACTGTAGCATACTTTACCTATCTCTGATGTGTGCTTGACTAATTCCACTTTGTATTTGACTGTAGCATACTTTACCTATCTCTGATGTGTGCTTGACTAATTCCACTTTGTATTTGACTGTAGTCTACTTTACCTATCTCTGATGTGTGCTTGACTAATTACACTTTGCATTTGAATGTAGCATACTTTACCTATCTCTGAAAACTCTGATGTGTGCTTGACTAATTCCACTTTGTATTTGACTGTTGCATAATTTACCTATATATGATGTGTGCTTGACTAATTCCACATTGTATTTGACTGTAGCATACTTTATCTATATATGATGTGTGCTTGACTAATTCCACTTTGTATTTGACTGTAGCCTACTTTATCTATATATGATGTGTGCTTGACTAATTCCACTTTGTATTTGACTGTAGCATAATTTACCTATCTCTGATGTGTGCTTGACTAATTCCACTTTGTATTTGACTGTAGCATACTTTACCTATATATGATGTGTGCTTGACTAATTCCACTTTGTATTTGACTGTAGCATACTTTACCTATCTCTGATGTGTGCTTGACTAATTCCACTTTGTATTTGACTGTAGCATACTTTACCTATATATGATGTGTGCTTGACTAATTCCACTTTGTATTTGACTGTAGCATACTTTACCTATCTCTGATGTGTGCTTGACTAATTCCACTTTGTATTTGACTGTAGCATACTTTACCTATATATGATGTGTGCTTGACTAATTCCACTCTGTACTTGACTGTAGCATACTTCAGAACATAAGCTTCAGCAGGCTTAATATTTAGGTTGGCAACAACCATTATTTTAACTATTGAAGATGGGACATTCTGAAAAGACAAAAATGGTATAATGTACCATATACAAGTGTTTAATTCCTTAGATTATTTTTTGCTTACCTGGACGTCTAAGACGTTTTGCTATTAAACAGGCGAGTTTAAAAATAAAGTATTATGTTATATAAAAAAGAACCTATTTTCACAACTGCATAATTATAAAATTATTGAAACTGAATTTATTTTCAGGGAACATGACCACATACCTCTAGAATTCATACAAGAATGTGTTGAGTAATTGGTGTTTAATGCCAAGTAGGCAATTGTTAAGCTATATCATGGCGAGAACAAATTACATTTCAATTAGATGATGATGTCGTCCCTTTGTACTAGACCAACACACTTAATTGGATTTCTTATAGTGCTAGCTCGCTGAAACAACAGTTTGCAGATAGACACGTCGCTCAACTCCGAAATATTATTCTGATTCCAAGCCAGCAAGTCTTTACTCCTTAATGAAGCAACAAATAACAATTTCATAGTCTTTGGTTTAACTTGACTAGGGATCAAATCCATACTCGAGGCGAGCACGTTAACCATTACACCATCGATGTGGTTCCAGAATAAATTGACAAAGCAGTAAAACAAATTTAACTTCTTAAATCACTTGATAATTATCAATTTACTGACATGAAGGTTTAGATTTATGGTGCTAAATGCCACTTTCAACAATATTTCAGCTATATCGTGGCAGTCAGTTTTATTGGTGGAGGAAACCGGAGTATCCGGAGAAAACCACCAGCCTGTCGCAAGTAACTGATGAATTGTATCTAGTACACCTTGCCATGAACAGGATTCGAACTCACAACTTTAGTGGTGAAGGCACTGATTACACAGGTAGTTGTAAATCCATCTACCATACGATCACGACCATGAAGGCCCCATGAAAGAATATACATTGTAGAGAGGTAAATGGGCAGATGAAAATTATTACCACATCGCTAGAAAAAAACTCATCACCTTGTAAGCTGCATCTTTCACTCTGGCTTTAACCTTTGCACTTCCAGTCCGAATGCCCTCAGCAAGTATCATGTCTCCCTGCAGTCCAAGTCCTTCCAAATAGCGTATGTGTGATGGCATTGTGTAAACCGACTCAGAAAATCTTAAAATTCTGTAAAGGAAAATAATTTTAGGTCTATGCTGCAAAACTATTCCATGAAAGTCTGAATAAAATGGCTTGTACAATCCCAAGATTTGTGAAAGGGTGGTGGTTTTCTCCTATTTTCTCCTCCAATAAAACTGATAGCAATGATATAACTAAAATATTGACGAAAATAATGCTAAAATACCTATAACCCTAACCCTATATTTGTAAAAAAATAAATGTAGAAAGAGAAATGATTACATCATCTTTCACAAAAGAATGACATTTTTTCATTACAAACCTCAGTATATTGTAAGCATCAACAGCTCCACTCTTATCTGCATCCGAGAGTAGACTCCATTCAAATTCCAAACCAGCCAAGCTTGAGAACATATTTCCTGTAAAGTTATAGAAACATTTTAATACTTTAATATATTTGAGCCTTGTTAAACTACTTATTTTACATGTAGTATGGTTCAATAACTCTCCTACTTCTATTTCTACAAAATACTGACCACCTTCAACAAGTTGGTTCAATAACCCTCCTACTTCTATTTCTACAAAATACTGACCACCTTCAACAAGTTGGTTCAATAACCCTCCTACTTCTATTTCTACAAAATACTGACCATCTTCATCAAAGTTGGTTCAATAACCCTCCTATATCTATTTCTACAAAATACTGACCACCTTCAACAAGTTGGTTCAATAACCCTCCTACTTCTATTTCTACAAATACTGACCATCTTCATCAAAGTTGGTTCAATAACCATCCTACTTCTATTTCTACAAAATACTGACCACGTTCAACAAGTTGGTTCAATAACCTTCCTACTTCTATTTCTACAAAATACTGACCACCTTCAACAAAGTTGGTTCAATAACCCTCCTACTTCTATTTCTACAAAATACTGACCACCTTCAACAAGTTGGTTCAATAACCCTCCTACTTCTATTTCTACAAAATACTGACCACCTTCAACAAAGTTGGTTCAATAACCCTCCTACTTCTATTTCTACAAAATACTGACCACCTTCAACAAGTTGGTTCAATAACCCTCCTACTTCTATTTCTACAAAATACTGACCACGTTCAACAAGTTGGTTCAATAACCCTCCTACTTCTATTTCTACAAATACTGACCACCTTCAACAAGTTGGTTCAATAACCCTCCTACTTCTATTTCTACAAAATACTGACCACGTTCAACAAGTTGGTTCAATAACCCTCCTACTTCTATTTCTACAAAATACTGACCACCTTCAACAAAGTTGGTTCAATAACCATCTTACTTCTATTTCTACAAAATACTGACCACCTTCAACAAGTTGGTTCAATAACCCTCCTACTTCTATTTCTACAAAATACTGACCACGTTCAACAAGTTGGTTCAATAACCCTCCTACTTCTATTTCTACAAAATACTGACCACCTTCAACAAGTTGGTTCAATAACTCTCCTACTTCTATTTCTACAAAATACTGACCACGTTCAACAAGTTGGTTCAATAACCCTCCTACTTCTATTTCTACAAAATACTGACCACCTTCAACAAAGTTGGTTCAATAACCCTCCTACTTCTATTTCTACAAAATACTGACCACCTTCAACAAGTTGGTTCAACAACCCTCCTACTTCTATTTCTATAAAATACTGACCACCTTCAACAAAGTTGGTTCAATAACCCTCCTACTTCTATTTCTACAAAATACTGACCACCTTCAACAAGTTGGCTCAACAACCCTCCTACTTCTATTTCTACAACATATTGACCACCTTCAACAAAGTTGGTTCAATAACCCTCATACTTCTATTTCTACAAAATACTGACCACCTTCAACAAAGTTGGTTCAATAACCCCCCTACTTCTATTTCTACAAAATACTGACCACCTTCAACAAGTTGGTTCAATAACCCTCCTACTTCTATTTCTACAAAATACTGACCACCTTCAACAAGTTGGTTCAATAACCCTCCTACTTCTATTTCTACAAAATACTGACCACCTTCAACAAGTTGGTTCAATAACCCTCCTACTTCTATTTCTACAAATACTGACCACCTTCAACAAGTTGGTTCAATAACCCTCCTACTTCTATTTCTACAAAATACTGACCACCTTCAACAAGTTGGTTCAATAACCATCCTACTTCTATTTCTACAAAATACTGACCATCTTCATCAAAATTGGTTCAATAACCCTCCTACTTCAATTCTACAAAATACTGACCACCTTCAACAAGTTGGTTCAATAACCCTCCTACTTCTATTTCTACAAAATACTGACCACCTTCAACAAGTTGGTTCAATAACCCTCCTACTTCTATTTCTACAAAATACTGACCACCTTCAACAAAGTTGGTTCAATAACCCTCCTACTTCTATTTCTACAAAATACTGACCATCTTCATCAAAGTTGGTTCAATAACCCTCCTATATCTATTTCTACAAAATACTGACCACCTTCAACAAGTTGGTTCAATAACCCTCCTACTTCTATTTCTACAAAATACTGACCACCTTCAACAAGTTGGTTGAATAACCCTCCTACTTCTATTTCTACAAAATACTGACCACCTTCAACAAGTTGGTTGAATAACCCTCCTACTTCTATTTCTACAAAATACTGACCATCTTCATCAAAGTTGGTTCAATAACCCTCCTATATCTATTTCTACAAAATACTGACCACCTTCAACAAGTTGGTTCAATAACCCTCCTACTTCTATTTCTACAAATACTGACCATCTTCATCAAAGTTGGTTCAATAACCATCCTACTTCTATTTCTACAAAATACTGACCACGTTCAACAAGTTGGTTCAATAACCTTCCTACTTCTATTTCTACAAAATACTGACCACCTTCAACAAAGTTGGTTCAATAACCCTCCTACTTCTATTTCTACAAAATACTGACCACCTTCAACAAGTTGGTTCAATAACCCTCCTACTTCTATTTCTACAAAATACTGACCACGTTCAACAAGTTGGTTCAATAACCCTCCTACTTCTATTTCTACAAAATACTGACCACCTTCAACAAGTTGGTTCAATAACCCTCCTACTTCTATTTCTACAAAATACTGACCACGTTCAAAAAGTTGGTTCAATAACCCTCCTACTTCTATTTCTACAAAATACTGACCACCTTCAACAAAGTTGGTTCAATAACCATCCTACTTCTATTTCTACAAAATACTGACCACCTTCAACAAGTTGGTTCAATAACCCTCCTACTTCTATTTCTACAAAATACTGACCACGTTCAACAAGTTGGTTCAATAACCCTCCTACTTCTATTTCTACAAAATACTGACCACCTTCAACAAGTTGGTTCAATAACCATCCTACTTCTATTTCTACAAAATACTGACCACCTTCAACAAGTTGGTTCAACAACCCTCCTACTTCTATTTCTATAAAATACTGACCACCTTCAACAAAGTTGGTTCAATAACCCTCCTACTTCTATTTCTACAAAATACTGACCACGTTCAACAAGTTGGTTCAATAACCCTCCTACTTCTATTTCTACAAAATACTGACCACCTTCAACAAGTTGGTTCAATAACCATCCTACTTCTATTTCTACAAAATACTGACCACCTTCAACAAAGTTGGTTCAACAACCCTCCTACTTCTATTTCTATAAAATACTGACCACCTTCAACAAAGTTGGTTCAATAACCCTCCTACTTCTATTTCTACAAAATACTGACCACCTTCAACAAGTTGGTTCAATAACCCTCCTACTTCTATTTCTACAAAATACTGACCACCTTCAACAAGTTGGCTCAACAACCCTCCTACTTCTATTTCTACAACATATTGACCACCTTCAACAAAGTTGGTTCAATAACCCTCATACTTCTATTTCTACAAAATACTGACCACCTTCAACAAAGTTGGTTCAATAACCCTCCTACTTCTATTTCTACAAAATACTGACCACCTTCAACAAGTTGGTTCAATAACCCTCCTACTTCTATTTCTACAAAATACTGACCACCTTCAACAAGTTGGTTCAATAACCCTCCTACTTCTATTTCTACAAAATACTGACCACCTTCAACAAGTTGGTTCAATAACCCTCCTACTTCTATTTCTACAAAATACTGACCACCTTCAACAAGTTGGTTCAATAACCCTCCTACTTCTATTTCTACAAAATACTGACCACCTTCAACAAGTTGGTTCAATAACCCTCCTACTTCTATTTCTACAAAATACTGACCATCTTCATCAAAATTGGTTCAATAACCCTGCTACTTCAATTCTACAAAATACTGACCACCTTCAACAAGTTGGTTCAATAACCCTCCTACTTCTATTTCTACAAAATACTGACCACCTTCAACAAGTTGGTTCAATAACCCTCCTACTTCTATTTCTACAAAATACTGACCACCTTCAACAAAGTTGGTTCAATAACCCTCCTACTTCTATTTCTACAAAATACTGACCATCTTCATCAAAGTTGGTTCAATAACCCTCCTATATCTATTTCTACAAAATACTGACCACCTTCAACAAGTTGGTTCAATAACCCTCCTACTTCTATTTCTACAAAATACTGACCACCTTCAACAAGTTGGTTCAATAACCCTCCTACTTCTATTTCTACAAAATACTGACCACCTTCAACAAGTTGGTTCAATAACCCTCCTACTTCTATTTCTACAAAATACTGACCACCTTCAACAAAGTTGGTTCAATAACCCTCCTACAGTAGAGTTCGTTTATAACGAAGTCCAGGGGACTCTCGATCTTAGTTCGTTATAGGCATCGTTCGTTATAAGAGAAACAATGTAGAATTACCTCCCCTTTTGAAAATCGTACAGTAGAACTTCGCTGGTTCGAACTCGAAGGGACTGTCAAAATCTGTTCTAGCTATCGGTAGTTCGAGCCACCGAGGTCGCGTAATTTTAGAGAGAAAAAAAATCTGGTTCTGATCCGGGCAGTTTCATTATGCTATGATAACTGATGCACAGTAAAGTGGGCCTTTATCGTAAAAAAAATTTAATCCTTTAGACAGTTCTCAAAGACTACGGCTTCTGAATACCTCTTTGGTATCTTCAAATGTTCCTTAGAAACATTTTTTCAACTTTGTTCACGATCTATTTTATAAACAGGAAATATGAGGTCGGGTATTAACACTTGGATCGATATCTGTATACAGTAATGCTGATAATTCGGATATATATTTTTAATGGCCAATTTTAAGATTGTAGCCATTTTCCTTTTTTTTTATTTGAATTTGAAGAATAATTGTTTCTTTTTGGTATTATATACACATAAAAACTCAGGTTAATCGAAATTTCAGAACAAGTACATTTCTTTTGTTTTTGGTATTTAGATGAACCTTGAGACCACGCAGTTTGTTGTTTAATTAAAGAGTCTATCATCAAAGAAAAAATAAACAATAGCGAATGAATTAATCTCACACATGACTTTGTTTTTAATTTCTTTAGTTTGTGCATCCATTCATTAAAATTTAGATTACGTTTTATTAATTTTTAATGCAATAAATTAGCGCGTGTGTTATTAATTGACAACTTGTTAATCACATCATTAATACCCATTTTATTGTTTGAATATTTTAAAGAAAAGTCTTGATGGACATCATTGACAACATCAAAGGTGGGATTATTGATTTTTCAATTATCAATAACGGAAGTGTCAAGTGCACTTGACCATTCTAATATGTGATCGTCCGTCCGCAACGGAAGACAGGTAAACAAATTTTTTGTTCAGCAATTTTCTTTGTTATATCATGTCAATTTTGAGTAATAAAAACGTTGTTTGGGTTTAAAATTCTCTTCGTTATAAGCCTGATTTCGTAATAAAAAATTTGTAATAGGCCTTCAGAAATACATTGTTTAAATAGCGATGGGACCGGGGATTTATCTTTATTTCGCTATAAGCCTGATTTCGTTATAAGCCTGTTCGTTATAAACGAACTCTACTGTACTTCTATTTCTACAAAATACTGACCACCTTCAACAAGTTGGTTCAATAACCCTCCTATTTCTATTTCTACAAAATACTGACCACCTTCAACAAGTTGGTTCAATAACCCTCCTACTTCTATTTCTACAAAATACTGACCACCTTCAACAAGTTGGTTCAATAACCCTCCTACTTCTATTTCTACAAAATACTGACCACCTTCAACAAAGTTGGTTCAATAACCATCCTACTTCTATTTCTACAAAATACTGACCACCTTCAACAAGTTGGTTCAATAACCCTCCTACTTCTATTTCTACAAAATACTGACCATCTTCATCAAAGTTGGTTCAATAACCCTCCTACTTCTATTTCTACAAAATTCTGACCACCTTCAACAAGTTGGTTCAATAACCCTCCTACTTCTATTTCTACAAAATACTGACCACCTTCAACAAAGTTGGTTCAATAACCCTCCTACTTCTATTTCTACAAAATACTGACCACCTTCAACAAGTTGGTTCAATAACCCTCCTACTTCTATTTCTACAAAATACTGACCACCTTCAACAAAGTTGGTTCAATAACCCTCCTACAGTAGAGTTCGTTTATAACGAAGTCCAGGGGACTCTCGATCTTAGTTCGTTATAGGCATCGTTCGTTATAAGAGAAACAATGTAGAATTACCTCCCCTTTTGAAAATCGTACAGTAGAACTTCGCTGGTTCGAACTCGAAGGGACTGTCAAAATCTGTTCTAGCTATCGGTAGTTCGAGCCACCGAGGTCGCGTAATTTTAGAGAGAAAAAAAATCTGGTTCTGATCCGGGCAGTTTCATTATGCTATGATAACTGATGCACAGTAAAGTGGGCCTTTATCGTAAAAAAAATTTAATCCTTTAAACAGTTCTCAAAGACTACGGCTTCTGAATACCTCTTTGGTATCTTCAAATGTTCCTAAGAAACATTTTTTCAACTTTGTTCACGATCTATTTTATAAACAGGAAATATGAGGTCGGGTATTAACACTTGGATCGATATCTGTATACAGTAATGCTGATAATTCGGATATATATTTTTAATGGCCAATTTTAAGATTGTAGCCATTTTCCTTTTTTTTTATTTGAATTTGAAGAATAATTGTTTCTTTTTGGTATTATATACACATAAAAACTCAATTTCAGAACGAGTACATTTCTTTTGTTTTTGGTATTTAGATGAACCTTGAGACCACGCAGTTTGTTGTTTAATTAAAGAGTCTATCATCAAAGAAAAAATAAACAATAGCGAATGAATTAATCTCACACATGACTTTGTTTTTAATTTCTTTAGCTTGTGCATCCATTCATTAAAATTTAGATTACGTTTTATTAATTTTTAATGCAATAAATTAGCGCGTGTGTTATTAATTGACAACTTGTTAATCACATCATTAATACCCATTTTATTGTTTGAATATTTTAAAGAAAAGTCTTGATTGACATCATTGACAACATTAAAGGTGGGATTATTGATTTTTCAATTATCAATAACGGAAGTGTCAAGTGCACTTGACCATTCTAATATGTGATCGTCCGTCCGCAACGGAAGACAGGTAAACAAATGTTTTGTTCAGCAATTTTCTTTGTTATATCATGTCAATTTTGAGTAATAAAAACGTTGTTTGGGTTTAAAATTCTCTTCGTTATAAGCCTGATTTCGTTATAAAAAATTTGTAATAGGCCTTCAGAAATACATTGTTTAAATAGCGATGGGACCGGGGATTTATCTTTACTTCGCTATAAGCCTGATTTCGTTATAAGCCTGTTCGTTATAAACGAACTCTACTGTACTTCTATTTCTACAAAATACTGACCACCTTCAACAAGTTGGTTCAATAACCCTCCTATTTCTATTTCTACAAAATACTGACCACCTTCAACAAGTTGGTTCAATAACCCTCCTACTTCTATTTCTACAAAATACTGACCACCTTCAACAAAGTTGGTTCAATAACCATCCTACTTCTATTTCTACAAAATACTGACCACCTTCAACAAGTTGGTTCAATAACCCTCCTACTTCTATTTCTACAAAATACTGACCATCTTCATCAAAGTTGGTTCAATAACCCTCCTACTTCTATTTCTACAAAATTCTGACCACCTTCAACAAGTTGGTTCAATAACCCTCCTACTTCTATTTCTACAAAATACTGACCACCTTCAACAAAGTTGGTTCAATAACCCTCCTACTTCTATTTCTACAAAATACTGACCACGTTCAACAAGTTGGTTCAATAACCCTCCTACTTCTATTTCTACAAAATACTGACCACCTTCAACAAGTTGGTTCAACAACCCTCCTACTTCTATTTCTATAAAATACTGACCACCTTCAACAAAGTTGGTTCAATAACCCTCCTACTTCTATTTCTACAAAATACTGACCACCTTCAACAAGTTGGTTCAATAACCCTCCTACTTCTATTTCTACAAAATACTGACCACCTTCAACAAGTTGGTTCAACAACCCTCCTACTTCTATTTCTACAAAATATTGACCACCTTCAACAAAGTTGGTTCAATAACCCTCCTACTTCTATTTCTACAAAATACTGACCACCTTCAACAAAGTTGGTTCAATAACCCTCCTACTTCTATTTCTACAAAATACTGACCACCTTCAACAAGTTGGTTCAATAACCCTCCTACTTCTATTTCTACAAAATACTGACCACCTTCAACAAGTTGGTTCAATAACCCTCCTACTTCTATTTCTACAAAATACTGACCACCTTCAACAAGTTGGTTCAATAACCCTCCTACTTCTATTTCTACAAAATACTGACCACCTTCAACAAGTTGGTTCAATAACCCTCCTACTTCTATTTCTACAAAATACTGACCACCTTCAACAAATTGGTTCAATAACCCTCCTACTTCTATTTCTACAAAATACTGACCATCTTCATCAAAGTTGGTTCAATAACCCTCCTACTTCAATTCTACAAAATACTGACCACCTTCAACAAAGTTGGTTCAATAACCCTCCTATATCTATTTCTACAAAATACTGACCACCTTCAACAAGTTGGTTCAATAACCCTCCTACTTCTATTTCTACAAAATACTGACCACCTTCAACAAGTTGGTTCAATAACCCTCCTACTTCTATTTCTACAAAATACTGACCACCTTCAACAAAGTTGGTTCAATAACCCTCCTACTTCTATTTCTACAAAATACTGACCACCTTCAACAAGTTGGTTCAATAACCCTCCTACTTCTATTTCTACAAAATACTGACCACCTTCAACAAAGTTGGTTCAATAACCCTCCTACTTCTATTTCTACAAAATACTGACCATCTTCATCAAAGTTGGTTCAATAACCCTCCTATATCTATTTCTACAAAATACTGACCACCTTCAACAAGTTGGTTCAATAACCCTCCTACTTCTATTTCTACAAAATACTGACCACCTTCAACAAGTTGGTTCAATAACCCTCCTACTTCTATTTCTACAAAATACTGACCACCTTCAACAAGTTGGTTCAATAACCCTCCTACTTCTATTTCTACAAAATACTGACCACCTTCAACAAAGTTGGTTCAATAACCCTCCTACAGTAGAGTTCGTTTATAACGAAGTCCAGGGGACTCTCGATCTTAGTTCGTTATAGGCATCGTTCGTTATAAGAGAAACAATGTAGAATTACCTCCCCTTTTGAAAATCGTACAGTAGAACTTCGCTGGTTCGAACTCGAAGGGACTGTCAAAATCTGTTCTAGCTATCGGTAGTTCAAGCCACCGAGGTCGCGTAATTTTAGAGAGAAAAAAAATCTGGTTCTGATCCGGGCAGTTTCATTATGCTATGATAACTGATGCACAGTAAAGTGGGCCTTTATCGTAAAAATTTTTTAATCCTTTAGACAGTTCTCAAAGACTACGGCTTTTGAATACCTCTTTGGTATCTTCAAATGTTCCTTAGAAACATTTTTTCAACTTTGTTCACGATCTATTTTATAAACAGGAAATATGAGGTCGGGTATTAACACTTGGATCGATATCTGTATACAGTAATGCTGATAATTCGGATATATATTTTTAATGGCCAATTTTAAGATTGTAGCCATTTTCCTTTTTTTTTATTTGAATTTGAAGAATAATTGTTTCTTTTTGGTATTATATACACATAAAAACTCAGGTTAATCGAAATTTCAGAACGAGTACATTTCTTTTGTTTTTGGTATTTAGATGAACCTTGAGACCACGCAGTTTGTTGTTTAATTAAAGAGTCTATCATCAAAGAAAAAATAAACAATAGCGAATGAATTAATCTCACACATGACTTTGTTTTTAATTTCTGTAGCTTGTGCATCCATTCATTAAAATTTAGATTACGTTTTATTAATTTTTAATGCAATAAATTAGCGCGTGTGTTATTAATTGACAACTTGTTAATCACATCATTAATACCCATTTTATTGTTTGAATATTTTAAAGAAAAGTCTTGATTGACATCATTGACAACATCAAAGGTGGGATTATTGATTTTTCAATTATCAATAACGGAAGTGTCAAGTGCACTTGACCATTCTAATATGTGATCGTCCGTCCGCAACGGAAGACAGGTAAACAAATTTTTTGTTCAGCAATTTTCTTTGTTATATCATGTCAATTTTGAGTAATAAAAACGTTGTTTGGGTTTAAAATTCTCTTCGTTATAAGCCTGATTTCGTAATAAAAAATTTGTAATAGGCCTTCAGAAATACATTGTTTAAATAGCGATGGGACCGGGGATTTATCTTTACTTCGCTATAAGCCTGATTTCGTTATAAGCCTGTTCGTTATAAACGAACTCTACTGTACTTCTATTTCTACAAAATACTGACCACCTTCAACAAGTTGGTTCAATAACCCTCCTATTTCTATTTCTACAAAATACTGACCACCTTCAACAAGTTGGTTCAATAACCCTCCTACTTCTATTTCTACAAAATACTGACCACCTTCAACAAGTTGGTTCAATAACCCTCCTACTTCTATTTCTACAAAATACTGACCACCTTCAACAAAGTTGGTTCAATAACCATCCTACTTCTATTTCTACAAAATACTGACCACCTTCAACAAGTTGGTTCAATAACCCTCCTACTTCTATTTCTACAAAATACTGACCATCTTCATCAAAGTTGGTTCAATAACCCTCCTACTTCTATTTCTACAAAATTCTGACCACCTTCAACAAGTTGGTTCAATAACCCTCCTACTTCTATTTCTACAAAATACTGACCACCTTCAACAAGTTGGTTCAATAACCCTCCTACTTCTATTTCTACAAAATACTGACCACCTTCAACAAGTTGGTTCAATAACCCTCCTACTTCTATTTCTACAAAATACTGACCACCTTCAACAAAGTTGGTTCAATAACCCTCCTACAGTAGAGTTCGTTTATAACGAAGTCCAGGGGACTCTCGATCTTAGTTCGTTATAGGCATCGTTCGTTATAAGAGAAACAATGTAGAATTACCTCCCCTTTTGAAAATCGTACAGTAGAACTTCGCTGGTTCGAACTCGAAGGGACTGTCAAAATCTGTTCTAGCTATCAGTAGTTCGAGCCACCGAGGTCGCGTAATTTTAGAGAGAAAAAAAATCTGGTTCTGATCCGGGCAGTTTCATTATGCTATGATAACTGATGCACAGTAAAGTGGGCCTTTATCGTAAAAAAAATTTAATCCTTTAGACAGTTCTCAAAGACTACGGCTTCTGAATACCTCTTTGGTATCTTCAAATGTTCCTAAGAAACATTTTTTCCACTTTGTTCACGATCTATTTTATAAACAGGAAATATGAGGTCGGGTATTAACACTTGGATCGATATCTGTATACAGTAATGCTGATAATTCGGATATATATTTTTAATGGCCAATTTTAAGATTGTAGCCATTTTCCTTTTTTTTTATTTGAATTTGAAGAATAATTGTTTCTTTTTGGTATTATATACACATAAAAACTCAATTTCAGAACGAGTACATTTCTTTTGTTTTTGGTATTTAGATGAACCTTGAGACCACGCAGTTTGTTGTTTAATTAAAGAGTCTATCATCAAAGAAAAAATAAACAATAGCGAATGAATTAATCTCACACATGACTTTGTTTTTAATTTCTTTAGCTTGTGCATCCATTCATTAAAATTTAGATTACGTTTTATTAATTTTTAATGCAATAAATTAGCGCGTGTGTTATTAATTGACAACTTGTTAATCACATCATTAATACCCATTTTATTGTTTGAATATTTTAAAGAAAAGTCTTGATTGACATCATTGACAACATTAAAGGTGGGATTATTGATTTTTCAATTATCAATAACGGAAGTGTCAAGTGCACTTGACCATTCTAATATGTGATCGTCCGTCCGCAACGGAAGACAGGTAAACAAATGTTTTGTTCAGCAATTTTCTTTGTTATATCATGTCAATTTTGAGTAATAAAAACGTTGTTTGGGTTTAAAATTCTCTTCGTTATAAGCCTGATTTCGTTATAAAAAATTTGTAATAGGCCTTCAGAAATACATTGTTTAAATAGCGATGGGACCGGGGATTTATCTTTACTTCGCTATAAGCCTGATTTCGTTATAAGCCTGTTCGTTATAAACGAACTCTACTGTACTTCTATTTCTACAAAATACTGACCACCTTCAACAAGTTGGTTCAATAACCCTCCTATTTCTATTTCTACAAAATACTGACCACCTTCAACAAGTTGGTTCAATAACCCTCCTACTTCTATTTCTACAAAATACTGACCACCTTCAACAAAGTTGGTTCAATAACCATCCTACTTCTATTTCTACAAAATACTGACCACCTTCAACAAGTTGGTTCAATAACCCTCCTACTTCTATTTCTACAAAATACTGACCATCTTCATCAAAGTTGGTTCAATAACCCTCCTACTTCTATTTCTACAAAATTCTGACCACCTTCAACAAGTTGGTTCAATAACCCTCCTACTTCTAATTCTACAAAATACTGACCACCTTCAACAAAGTTGGTTCAATAACCCTCCTACTTCTATTTCTACAAAATACTGACCACGTTCAACAAGTTGGTTCAATAACCCTCCTACTTCTATTTCTACAAAATACTGACCACCTTCAACAAGTTGGTTCAACAACCCTCCTACTTCTATTTCTATAAAATACTGACCACCTTCAACAAAGTTGGTTCAATAACCCTCCTACTTCTATTTCTACAAAATACTGACCACCTTCAACAAGTTGGTTCAATAACCCTCCTACTTCTATTTCTACAAAATACTGACCACCTTCAACAAGTTGGTTCAACAACCCTCCTACTTCTATTTCTACAAAATATTGACCACCTTCAACAAAGTTGGTTCAATAACCCTCCTACTTCTATTTCTACAAAATACTGACCACCTTCAACAAAGTTGGTTCAATAACCCTCCTACTTCTATTTCTACAAAATACTGACCACCTTCAACAAGTTGGTTCAATAACCCTCCTACTTCTATTTCTACAAAATACTGACCACCTTCAACAAGTTGGTTCAATAACCCTCCTACTTCTATTTCTACAAAATACTGACCACCTTCAACAAGTTGGTTCAATAACCCTCCTACTTCTATTTCTACAAAATACTGACCACCTTCAACAAGTTGGTTCAATAACCCTCCTACTTCTATTTCTACAAAATACTGACCACCTTCAACAAATTGGTTCAATAACCCTCCTACTTCTATTTCTACAAAATACTGACCATCTTCATCAAAGTTGGTTCAATAACCCTCCTACTTCAATTCTACAAAATACTGACCACCTTCAACAAAGTTGGTTCAATAACCCTCCTATATCTATTTCTACAAAATACTGACCACCTTCAACAAGTTGGTTCAATAACCCTCCTACTTCTATTTCTACAAAATACTGACCACCTTCAACAAAGTTGGTTCAATAACCATCCTACTTCTATTTCTACAAAATACTGACCACCTTCAACAAGTTGGTTCAATAACCCTCCTACTTCTATTTCTACAAAATACTGACCATCTTCATCAAAGTTGGTTCAATAACCCTCCTACTTCTATTTCTACAAAATTCTGACCACCTTCAACAAAGTTGGTTCAATAACCCTCCTACTTCTATTTCTACAAAATACTGACCACCTTCAACAAAGTTGGTTCAATAACCCTCCTACTTCTATTTCTACAAAATACTGACCACCTTCAACAAGTTGGTTCAATAACCCTCCTACTTCTATTTCTACAAAATACTGACCACCTTCAACAAAGTTGGTTCAATAACCCTCCTACAGTAGAGTTCGTTTATAACGAAGTCCAGGGGACTCTCGATCTTAGTTCGTTATAGGCATCGTTCGTTATAAGAGAAACAATGTAGAATTACCTCCCCTTTTGAAAATCGTACAGTAGAACTTCGCTGGTTCGAACTCGAAGGGACTGTCAAAATCTGTTCTAGCTATCGGTAGTTCGAGCCACCGAGGTCGCGTAATTTTAGAGAGAAAAAAAATCTGGTTCTGATCCGGGCAGTTTCATTATGCTATGATAACTGATGCACAGTAAAGTGGGCCTTTATCGTAAAAAAAATTTAATCCTTTAGACAGTTCTCAAAGACTACGGCTTCTGAATACCTCTTTGGTATCTTCAAATGTTCCTTAGAAACATTTTTTCAACTTTGTTCACGATCTATTTTATAAACAGGAAATATGAGGTCGGGTATTAACACTTGGATCGATATCTGTATACAGTAATGCTGATAATTCGGATATATATTTTTAATGGCCAATTTTAAGATTGTAGCCATTTTCCTTTTTTTTTATTTGAATTTGAAGAATAATTGTTTCTTTTTGGTATTATATACACATAAAAACTCAATTTCAGAACGAGTACATTTCTTTTGTTTTTGGTATTTAGATGAACCTTGAGACCACGCAGTTTGTTGTTTAATTAAAGAGTCTATCATCAAAGAAAAAATAAACAATAGCGAATGAATTAATCTCACACATGACTTTGTTTTTAATTTCTTTAGCTTGTGCATCCATTCATTAAAATTTAGATTACGTTTTATTAATTTTTAATGCAATAAATTAGCGCGTGTGTTATTAATTGACAACTTGTTAATCACATCATTAATACCCATTTTATTGTTTGAATATTTTAAAGAAAAGTCTTGATTGACATCATTGACAACATTAAAGGTGGGATTATTGATTTTTCAATTATCAATAACGGAAGTGTCAAGTGCACTTGACCATTCTAATATGTGATCGTCCGTCCGCAACGGAAGACAGGTAAACAAATGTTTTGTTCAGCAATTTTCTTTGTTATATCATGTCAATTTTGAGTAATAAAAACGTTGTTTGAGTTTAAAATTCTCTTCGTTATAAGCCTGATTTCGTTATAAAAAATTTGTAATAGGCCTTCAGAAATACATTGTTTAAATAGCGATGGGACCGGGGATTTATCTTTACTTCGCTATAAGCCTGATTTCGTAATAAGCCTGTTCGTTATAAACGAACTCTACTGTACTTCTATTTCTACAAAATACTGACCACCTTCAACAAGTTTGTTCAATAACCCTCCTATTTCTATTTCTACAAAATACTGACCACCTTCAACAAGTTGGTTCAATAACCCTCCTACTTCTATTTCTACAAAATACTGACCACCTTCAACAAAGTTGGTTCAATAACCATCCTACTTCTATTTCTACAAAATACTGACCACCTTCAACAAGTTGGTTCAATAACCCTCCTACTTCTATTTCTACAAAATACTGACCATCTTCATCAAAGTTGGTTCAATAACCCTCCTACTTCTATTTCTACAAAATTCTGACCACCTTCAACAAGTTGGTTCAATAACCCTCCTACTTCTATTTCTACAAAATACTGACCACCTTCAACAAAGTTGGTTCAATAACCCTCCTACTTCTATTTCTACAAAATACTGACCACGTTCAACAAGTTGGTTCAATAACCCTCCTACTTCTATTTCTACAAAATACTGACCACCTTCAACAAGTTGGTTCAACAACCCTCCTACTTCTATTTCTATAAAATACTGACCACCTTCAACAAAGTTGGTTCAATAACCCTCCTACAGTAGAGTTCGTTTATAACGAAGTCCAGGGGACTCTCGATCTTAGTTCGTTATAGGCATCGTTCGTTATAAGAGAAACAATGTAGAATTACCTCCCCTTTTGAAAATCGTACAGTAGAACTTCGCTGGTTCGAACTCGAAGGGACTGTCAAAATCTGTTCTAGCTATCGGTAGTTCGAGCCACCGAGGTCGCGTAATTTTAGAGAGAAAAAAAATCTGGTTCTGATCCGGGCAGTTTCATTATGCTATGATAACTGATGCACAGTAAAGTGGGCCTTTATCGTAAAAAAAATTTAATCCTTTAGACAGTTCTCAAAGACTACGGCTTCTGAATACCTCTTTGGTATCTTCAAATGTTCCTAAGAAACATTTTTTCAACTTTGTTCACGATCTATTTTATAAACAGGAAATATGAGGTCGGGTATTAACACTTGGATCGATATCTGTATACAGTAATGCTGATAATTCGGATATATATTTTTAATGGCCAATTTTAAGATTGTAGTCATTTTCCTTTTTTTTTATTTGAATTTGAAGAATAATTGTTTCTTTTTGGTATTATATACACATAAAAACTCAATTTCAGAACGAGTACATTTCTTTTGTTTTTGGTATTTAGATGAACCTTGAGACCACGCAGTTTGTTGTTTAATTAAAGAGTCTATCATCAAAGAAAAAATAAACAATAGCGAATGAATTAATCTCACACATGACTTTGTTTTTAATTTCTTTAGCTTGTGCATCCATTCATTAAAATTTAGATTACGTTTTATTAATTTTTAATGCAATAAATTAGCGCGTGTGTTATTAATTGACAACTTGTTAATCACATCATTAATACCCATTTTATTGTTTGAATATTTTAAAGAAAAGTCTTGATTGACATCATTGACAACATTAAAGGTGGGATTATTGATTTTTCAATTATCAATAACGGAAGTGTCAAGTGCACTTGACCATTCTAATATGTGATCGTCCGTCCGCAACGGAAGACAGGTAAACAAATGTTTTGTTCAGCAATTTTCTTTGTTATATCATGTCAATTTTGAGTAATAAAAACGTTGTTTGAGTTTAAAATTCTCTTCGTTATAAGCCTGATTTCGTTATAAAAAATTTGTAATAGGCCTTCAGAAATACATTGTTTAAATAGCGATGGGACCGGGGATTTATCTTTACTTCGCTATAAGCCTGATTTCGTTATAAGCCTGTTCGTTATAAACGAACTCTACTGTACTTCTATTTCTACAAAATACTGACCACCTTCAACAAGTTGGTTCAATAACCCTCCTATTTCTATTTCTACAAAATACTGACCACCTTCAACAAGTTGGTTCAATAACCCTCCTACTTCTATTTCTACAAAATACTGACCACCTTCAACAAAGTTGGTTCAATAACCATCCTACTTCTATTTCTACAAAATACTGACCACCTTCAACAAGTTGGTTCAATAACCCTCCTACTTCTATTTCTACAAAATACTGACCATCTTCATCAAAGTTGGTTCAATAACCCTCCTACTTCTATTTCTACAAAATTCTGACCACCTTCAACAAGTTGGTTCAATAACCCTCCTACTTCTATTTCTACAAAATACTGACCACCTTCAACAAAGTTGGTTCAATAACCCTCCTACTTCTATTTCTACAAAATACTGACCACGTTCAACAAGTTGGTTCAATAACCCTCCTACTTCTATTTCTACAAAATACTGACCACCTTCAACAAGTTGGTTCAACAACCCTCCTACTTCTATTTCTATAAAATACTGACCACCTTCAACAAAGTTGGTTCAATAACCCTCCTACTTCTATTTCTACAAAATACTGACCACCTTCAACAAGTTGGTTCAATAACCCTCCTACTTCTATTTCTACAAAATACTGACCACCTTCAACAAGTTGGTTCAACAACCCTCCTACTTCTATTTCTACAAAATATTGACCACCTTCAACAAAGTTGGTTCAATAACCCTCCTACTTCTATTTCTACAAAATACTGACCACCTTCAACAAAGTTGGTTCAATAACCCTCCTACTTCTATTTCTACAAAATACTGACCATCTTCATCAAAGTTGGTTCAATAACCCTCCTATATCTATTTCTACAAAATACTGACCACCTTCAACAAGTTGGTTCAATAACCCTCCTACTTCTATTTCTACAAAATACTGACCACCTTCAACAAGTTGGTTCAATAACCCTCCTACTTCTATTTCTACAAAATACTGACCACCTTCAACAAGTTGGTTCAATAACCCTCCTACTTCTATTTCTACAAAATACTGACCACCTTCAACAAAGTTGGTTCAATAACCTTCCTACAGTAGAGTTCGTTTATAACGAAGTCCAGGGGACTCTCGATCTTAGTTCGTTATAGGCATCGTTCGTTATAAGAGAAACAATGTAGAATTACCTCCCCTTTTGAAAATCGTACAGTAGAACTTCGCTGGTTCGAACTCGAAGGGACTGTCAAAATCTGTTCTAGCTATCGGTAGTTCAAGCCACCGAGGTCGCGTAATTTTAGAGAGAAAAAAAATCTGGTTCTGATCCGGGCAGTTTCATTATGCTATGATAACTGATGCACAGTAAAGTGGGCCTTTATCGTAAAAAAAATTTAATCCTTTAGACAGTTCTCAAAGACTACGGCTTCTGAATACCTCTTTGGTATCTTCAAATGTTCCTTAGAAACATTTTTTCAACTTTGTTCACGATCTATTTTATAAACAGGAAATATGAGGTCGGGTATTAACACTTGGATCGATATCTGTATACAGTAATGCTGATAATTCGGATATATATTTTTAATGGCCAATTTTAAGATTGTAGCCATTTTCCTTTTTTTTTATTTGAATTTGAAGAATAATTGTTTCTTTTTGGTATTATATACACATAAAAACTCAGGTTAATCGAAATTTCAGAACGAGTACATTTCTTTTGTTTTTGGTATTTAGATGAACCTTGAGACCACGCAGTTTGTTGTTTAATTAAAGAGTCTATCATCAAAGAAAAAATAAACAATAGCGAATGAATTAATCTCACACATGACTTTGTTTTTAATTTCTTTAGCTTGTGCATCCATTCATTAAAATTTAGATTACGTTTTATTAATTTTTAATGCAATAAATTAGCGCGTGTGTTATTAATTGACAACTTGTTAATCACATCATTAATACCCATTTTATTGTTTGAATATTTTAAAGAAAAGTCTTGATTGACATCATTGACAACATCAAAGGTGGGATTATTGATTTTTCAATTATCAATAACGGAAGTGTCAAGTGCACTTGACCATTCTAATATGTGATCGTCCGTCCGCAACGGAAGACAGGTAAACAAATTTTTTGTTCAGCAATTTTCTTTGTTATATCATGTCAATTTTGAGTAATAAAAACGTTGTTTGGGTTTAAAATTCTCTTCGTTATAAGCCTGATTTCGTAATAAAAAATTTGTAATAGGCCTTCAGAAATACATTGTTTAAATAGCGATGGGACCGGGGATTTATCTTTACTTCGCTATAAGCCTGTTCGTTATAAACGAACTCTACTGTACTTCTATTTCTACAAAATACTGACCACCTTCAACAAGTTGGTTCAATAACCCTCCTATTTCTATTTCTACAAAATACTGACCACCTTCAACAAGTTGGTTCAATAACCCTCCTACTTCTATTTCTACAAAATACTGACCACCTTCAACAAGTTGGTTCAATAACCCTCCTACTTCTATTTCTACAAAATACTGACCACCTTCAACAAAGTTGGTTCAATAACCATCCTACTTCTATTTCTACAAAATACTGACCACCTTCAACAAGTTGGTTCAATAACCCTCCTACTTCTATTTCTACAAAATACTGACCATCTTCATCAAAGTTGGTTCAATAACCCTCCTACTTCTATTTCTACAAAATTCTGACCACCTTCAACAAAGTTGGTTCAATAACCCTCCTACTTCTATTTCTACAAAATACTGACCACCTTCAACAAAGTTGGTTCAATAACCCTCCTACTTCTATTTCTACAAAATACTGACCACCTTCAACAAGTTGGTTCAATAACCCTCCTACTTCTATTTCTACAAAATACTGACCACCTTCAACAAAGTTGGTTCAATAACCCTCCTACAGTAGAGTTCGTTTATAACGAAGTCCAGGGGACTCTCGATCTTAGTTCGTTATAGGCATCGTTCGTTATAAGAGAAACAATGTAGAATTACCTCCCCTTTTGAAAATCGTACAGTAGAACTTCGCTGGTTCGAACTCGAAGGGACTGTCAAAATCTGTTCTAGCTATCGGTAGTTCGAGCCACCGAGGTCGCGTAATTTTAGAGAGAAAAAAAATCTGGTTCTGATCCGGGCAGTTTCATTATGCTATGATAACTGATGCACAGTAAAGTGGGCCTTTATCGTAAAAAAAATTTAATCCTTTAGACAGTTCTCAAAGACTACGGCTTCTGAATACCTCTTTGGTATCTTCAAATGTTCCTAAGAAACATTTTTTCAACTTTGTTCACGATCTATTTTATAAACAGGAAATATGAGGTCGGGTATTAACACTTGGATCGATATCTGTATACAGTAATGCTGATAATTCGGATATATATTTTTAATGGCCAATTTTAAGATTGTAGCCATTTTCCTTTTTTTTTATTTGAATTTGAAGAATAATTGTTTCTTTTTGGTATTATATACACATAAAAACTCAGGTTAATCGAAATTTCAGAACGAGTACATTTCTTTTGTTTTTGGTATTTAGATGAACCTTGAGACCACGCAGTTTGTTGTTTAATTAAAGAGTCTATCATCAAAGAAAAAATAAACAATAGCGAATGAATTAATCTCACACATGACTTTGTTTTTAATTTCTTTAGCTTGTGCATCCATTCATTAAAATTTAGATTACGTTTTATTAATTTTTAATGCAATAAATTAGCGCGTGTGTTATTAATTGACAACTTGTTAATCACATCATTAATACCCATTTTATTGTTTGAATATTTTAAAGAAAAGTCTTGATTGACATCATTGACAACATCAAAGGTGGGATTATTGATTTTTCAATTATCAATAACGGAAGTGTCAAGTGCACTTGACCATTCTAATATGTGATCGTCCGTCCGCAACGGAAGACAGGTAAACAAATTTTTTGTTCAGCAATTTTCTTTGTTATATCATGTCAATTTTGAGTAATAAAAACGTTGTTTGGGTTTAAAATTCTCTTCGTTATAAGCCTGATTTTGTAATAAAAAATTTGTAATAGGCCTTCAGAAATACATTGTTTAAATAGCGATGGGACCGGGGATTTATCTTTACTTCGCTATAAGCCTGATTTCGTTATAAGCCTGTTCGTTATAAACGAACTCTACTGTACTTCTATTTCTACAAAATACTGACCACCTTCAACAAGTTGGTTCAATAACCCTCCTATTTCTATTTCTACAAAATACTGACCACCTTCAACAAGTTGGTTCAATAACCCTCCTACTTCTATTTCTACAAAATACTGACCACCTTCAACAAGTTGGTTCAATAACCCTCCTACTTCTATTTCTACAAAATACTGACCATCTTCATCAAAGTTGGTTCAATAACCCTCCTACTTCTATTTCTACAAAATTCTGACCACCTTCAACAAAGTTGGTTCAATAACCCTCCTACTTCTATTTCTATAAAATACTGACCACCATCAACAAAGTTGGTTCAATAACCCTCCTACTTCTATTTCTACAAAATACTGACTACCTTCAACAAGTTGGTTCAATAACCCTCCTACTTCTATTTCTACAAAATACTGACCACCTTCAACAAGTTGGTTCAATAACCCTCCTACTTCTATTTCTACAAAATACTGACCACCTTCAACAAGTTGGTTCAATAACCCTCCTACTTCTATTTCTACAAAATACTGACCACCTTCAACAAGTTGGTTCAATAACCCTCCTACTTCTATTTCTACAAAATACTGACCACCTTCAACAAATTGGTTCAATAACCCTCCTACTTCTATTTCTACAAAATACTGACCATCTTCATCAAAGTTGGTTCAATAACCCTCCTACTTCAATTCTACAAAATACTGACCACCTTCAACAAAGTTGGTTCAATAACCCTCCTACTTCTATTTCTACAAAATACTGACCACCTTCAACAAGTTGGTTCAATAACCCTCCTACTTCTATTTCTACAAAATACTGACCACCTTCAACAAGTTGGTTCAATAACCCTCCTACTTCTATTTCTACAAAATACTGACCACCTTCAACAAGTTGGTTCAATAACCCTCCTACTTCTATTTCTACAAAATACTGACCACCTTCAACAAGTTGGTTCAATAACCCTCCTACTTCTATTTCTACAAAATACTGACCACCTTCAACAAATTGGTTCAATAACCCTCCTACTTCTATTTCTACAAAATACTGACCATCTTCATCAAAGTTGGTTCAATAACCTTCCTACTTCAATTCTACAAAATACTGACCACCTTCAACAAAGTTGGTTCAATAACCCTCCTATATCTATTTCTACAAAATACTGACCACCTTCAACAAGTTGGTTCAATAACCCTCCTACTTCTATTTCTACAAAATACTGACCACCTTCAACAAGTTGGTTCAATAACCCTCCTACTTCTATTTCTACAAAATACTGACCACCTTCAACAAAGTTGGTTCAATAACCCTCCTACTTCTATTTCTACAAAATACTGACCACCTTCAACAAGTTGGTTCAATAACCCTCCTACTTCTATTTCTACAAAATACTGACCACCTTCAACAAAGTTGGTTCAATAACCCTCCTACTTCTATTTCTACAAAATACTGACCATCTTCATCAAAGTTGGTTCAATAACCCTCCTATATCTATTTCTACAAAATACTGACCACCTTCAACAAGTTGGTTCAATAACCCTCCTACTTCTATTTCTACAAAATACTGACCACCTTCAACAAGTTGGTTCAATAACCCTCCTACTTCTATTTCTACAAAATACTGACCACCTTCAACAAGTTGGTTCAATAACCCTCCTACTTCTATTTCTACAAAATACTGACCACCTTCAACAAAGTTGGTTCAATAACCTTCCTACAGTAGAGTTCGTTTATAACGAAGTCCAGGGGACTCTCGATCTTAGTTCGTTATAGGCATCGTTCGTTATAAGAGAAACAATGTAGAATTACCTCCCCTTTTGAAAATCGTACAGTAGAACTTCGCTGGTTCGAACTCGAAGGGACTGTCAAAATCTGTTCTAGCTATCGGTAGTTCAAGCCACCGAGGTCGCGTAATTTTAGAGAGAAAAAAAATCTGGTTCTGATCCGGGCAGTTTCATTATGCTATGATAACTGATGCACAGTAAAGTGGGCCTTTATCGTAAAAAAAATTTAATCCTTTAGACAGTTCTCAAAGACTACGGCTTCTGAATACCTCTTTGGTATCTTCAAATGTTCCTTAGAAACATTTTTTCAACTTTGTTCACGATCTATTTTATAAACAGGAAATATGAGGTCGGGTATTAACACTTGGATCGATATCTGTATACAGTAATGCTGATAATTCGGATATATATTTTTAATGGCCAATTTTAAGATTGTAGCCATTTTCCTTTTTTTTTATTTGAATTTGAAGAATAATTGTTTCTTTTTGGTATTATATACACATAAAAACTCAGGTTAATCGAAATTTCAGAACGAGTACATTTCTTTTGTTTTTGGTATTTAGATGAACCTTGAGACCACGCAGTTTGTTGTTTAATTAAAGAGTCTATCATCAAAGAAAAAATAAACAATAGCGAATGAATTAATCTCACACATGACTTTGTTTTTAATTTCTTTAGCTTGTGCATCCATTCATTAAAATTTAGATTACGTTTTATTAATTTTTAATGCAATAAATTAGCGCGTGTGTTATTAATTGACAACTTGTTAATCACATCATTAATACCCATTTTATTGTTTGAATATTTTAAAGAAAAGTCTTGATTGACATCATTGACAACATCAAAGGTGGGATTATTGATTTTTCAATTATCAATAACGGAAGTGTCAAGTGCACTTGACCATTCTAATATGTGATCGTCCGTCCGCAACGGAAGACAGGTAAACAAATTTTTTGTTCAGCAATTTTCTTTGTTATATCATGTCAATTTTGAGTAATAAAAACGTTGTTTGGGTTTAAAATTCTCTTCGTTATAAGCCTGATTTCGTAATAAAAAATTTGTAATAGGCCTTCAGAAATACATTGTTTAAATAGCGATGGGACCGGGGATTTATCTTTACTTCGCTATAAGCCTGTTCGTTATAAACGAACTCTACTGTACTTCTATTTCTACAAAATACTGACCACCTTCAACAAGTTGGTTCAATAACCCTCCTATTTCTATTTCTACAAAATACTGACCACCTTCAACAAGTTGGTTCAATAACCCTCCTACTTCTATTTCTACAAAATACTGACCACCTTCAACAAGTTGGTTCAATAACCCTCCTACTTCTATTTCTACAAAATACTGACCACCTTCAACAAAGTTGGTTCAATAACCATCCTACTTCTATTTCTACAAAATACTGACCACCTTCAACAAGTTGGTTCAATAACCCTCCTACTTCTATTTCTACAAAATACTGACCATCTTCATCAAAGTTGGTTCAATAACCCTCCTACTTCTATTTCTACAAAATTCTGACCACCTTCAACAAAGTTGGTTCAATAACCCTCCTACTTCTATTTCTACAAAATACTGACCACCTTCAACAAAGTTGGTTCAATAACCCTCCTACTTCTATTTCTACAAAATACTGACCACCTTCAACAAGTTGGTTCAATAACCCTCCTACTTCTATTTCTACAAAATACTGACCACCTTCAACAAAGTTGGTTCAATAACCCTCCTACAGTAGAGTTCGTTTATAACGAAGTCCAGGGGACTCTCGATCTTAGTTCGTTATAGGCATCGTTCGTTATAAGAGAAACAATGTAGAATTACCTCCCCTTTTGAAAATCGTACAGTAGAACTTCGCTGGTTCGAACTCGAAGGGACTGTCAAAATCTGTTCTAGCTATCGGTAGTTCGAGCCACCGAGGTCGCGTAATTTTAGAGAGAAAAAAAATCTGGTTCTGATCCGGGCAGTTTCATTATGCTATGATAACTGATGCACAGTAAAGTGGGCCTTTATCGTAAAAAAAATTTAATCCTTTAGACAGTTCTCAAAGACTACGGCTTCTGAATACCTCTTTGGTATCTTCAAATGTTCCTAAGAAACATTTTTTCAACTTTGTTCACGATCTATTTTATAAACAGGAAATATGAGGTCGGGTATTAACACTTGGATCGATATCTGTATACAGTAATGCTGATAATTCGGATATATATTTTTAATGGCCAATTTTAAGATTGTAGCCATTTTCCTTTTTTTTTATTTGAATTTGAAGAATAATTGTTTCTTTTTGGTATTATATACACATAAAAACTCAGGTTAATCGAAATTTCAGAACGAGTACATTTCTTTTGTTTTTGGTATTTAGATGAACCTTGAGACCACGCAGTTTGTTGTTTAATTAAAGAGTCTATCATCAAAGAAAAAATAAACAATAGCGAATGAATTAATCTCACACATGACTTTGTTTTTAATTTCTTTAGCTTGTGCATCCATTCATTAAAATTTAGATTACGTTTTATTAATTTTTAATGCAATAAATTAGCGCGTGTGTTATTAATTGACAACTTGTTAATCACATCATTAATACCCATTTTATTGTTTGAATATTTTAAAGAAAAGTCTTGATTGACATCATTGACAACATCAAAGGTGGGATTATTGATTTTTCAATTATCAATAACGGAAGTGTCAAGTGCACTTGACCATTCTAATATGTGATCGTCCGTCCGCAACGGAAGACAGGTAAACAAATTTTTTGTTCAGCAATTTTCTTTGTTATATCATGTCAATTTTGAGTAATAAAAACGTTGTTTGGGTTTAAAATTCTCTTCGTTATAAGCCTGATTTTGTAATAAAAAATTTGTAATAGGCCTTCAGAAATACATTGTTTAAATAGCGATGGGACCGGGGATTTATCTTTACTTCGCTATAAGCCTGATTTCGTTATAAGCCTGTTCGTTATAAACGAACTCTACTGTACTTCTATTTCTACAAAATACTGACCACCTTCAACAAGTTGGTTCAATAACCCTCCTATTTCTATTTCTACAAAATACTGACCACCTTCAACAAGTTGGTTCAATAACCCTCCTACTTCTATTTCTACAAAATACTGACCACCTTCAACAAGTTGGTTCAATAACCCTCCTACTTCTATTTCTACAAAATACTGACCATCTTCATCAAAGTTGGTTCAATAACCCTCCTACTTCTATTTCTACAAAATTCTGACCACCTTCAACAAAGTTGGTTCAATAACCCTCCTACTTCTATTTCTATAAAATACTGACCACCTTCAACAAAGTTGGTTCAATAACCCTCCTACTTCTATTTCTACAAAATACTGACTACCTTCAACAAGTTGGTTCAATAACCCTCCTACTTCTATTTCTACAAAATACTGACCACCTTCAACAAGTTGGTTCAATAACCCTCCTACTTCTATTTCTACAAAATACTGACCACCTTCAACAAGTTGGTTCAATAACCCTCCTACTTCTATTTCTACAAAATACTGACCACCTTCAACAAGTTGGTTCAATAACCCTCCTACTTCTATTTCTACAAAATACTGACCACCTTCAACAAATTGGTTCAATAACCCTCCTACTTCTATTTCTACAAAATACTGACCATCTTCATCAAAGTTGGTTCAATAACCCTCCTACTTCAATTCTACAAAATACTGACCACCTTCAACAAAGTTGGTTCAATAACCCTCCTACTTCTATTTCTACAAAATACTGACCACCTTCAACAAGTTGGTTCAATAACCCTCCTACTTCTATTTCTACAAAATACTGACCACCTTCAACAAGTTGGTTCAATAACCCTCCTACTTCTATTTCTACAAAATACTGACCACCTTCAACAAGTTGGTTCAATAACCCTCCTACTTCTATTTCTACAAAATACTGACCACCTTCAACAAAGTTGGTTCAATAACCTTCCTACAGTAGAGTTCGTTTATAACGAAGTCCAGGGGACTCTCGATCTTAGTTCGTTATAGGCATCGTTCGTTATAAGAGAAACAATGTAGAATTACCTCCCCTTTTGAAAATCGTACAGTAGAACTTCGCTGGTTCGAACTCGAAGGGACTGTCAAAATCTGTTCTAGCTATCGGTAGTTCAAGCCACCGAGGTCGCGTAATTTTAGAGAGAAAAAAAATCTGGTTCTGATCCGGGCAGTTTCATTATGCTATGATAACTGATGCACAGTAAAGTGGGCCTTTATCGTAAAAAAAATTTAATCCTTTAGACAGTTCTCAAAGACTACGGCTTCTGAATACCTCTTTGGTATCTTCAAATGTTCCTTAGAAACATTTTTTCAACTTTGTTCACGATCTATTTTATAAACAGGAAATATGAGGTCGGGTATTAACACTTGGATCGATATCTGTATACAGTAATGCTGATAATTCGGATATATATTTTTAATGGCCAATTTTAAGATTGTAGCCATTTTCCTTTTTTTTTATTTGAATTTGAAGAATAATTGTTTCTTTTTGGTATTATATACACATAAAAACTCAGGTTAATCGAAATTTCAGAACGAGTACATTTCTTTTGTTTTTGGTATTTAGATGAACCTTGAGACCACGCAGTTTGTTGTTTAATTAAAGAGTCTATCATCAAAGAAAAAATAAACAATAGCGAATGAATTAATCTCACACATGACTTTGTTTTTAATTTCTTTAGCTTGTGCATCCATTCATTAAAATTTAGATTACGTTTTATTAATTTTTAATGCAATAAATTAGCGCGTGTGTTATTAATTGACAACTTGTTAATCACATCATTAATACCCATTTTATTGTTTGAATATTTTAAAGAAAAGTCTTGATTGACATCATTGACAACATCAAAGGTGGGATTATTGATTTTTCAATTATCAATAACGGAAGTGTCAAGTGCACTTGACCATTCTAATATGTGATCGTCCGTCCGCAACGGAAGACAGGTAAACAAATTTTTTGTTCAGCAATTTTCTTTGTTATATCATGTCAATTTTGAGTAATAAAAACGTTGTTTGGGTTTAAAATTCTCTTCGTTATAAGCCTGATTTCGTAATAAAAAATTTGTAATAGGCCTTCAGAAATACATTGTTTAAATAGCGATGGGACCGGGGATTTATCTTTACTTCGCTATAAGCCTGTTCGTTATAAACGAACTCTACTGTACTTCTATTTCTACAAAATACTGACCACCTTCAACAAGTTGGTTCAATAACCCTCCTATTTCTATTTCTACAAAATACTGACCACCTTCAACAAGTTGGTTCAATAACCCTCCTACTTCTATTTCTACAAAATACTGACCACCTTCAACAAGTTGGTTCAATAACCCTCCTACTTCTATTTCTACAAAATACTGACCACCTTCAACAAAGTTGGTTCAATAACCATCCTACTTCTATTTCTACAAAATACTGACCACCTTCAACAAGTTGGTTCAATAACCCTCCTACTTCTATTTCTACAAAATACTGACCATCTTCATCAAAGTTGGTTCAATAACCCTCCTACTTCTATTTCTACAAAATTCTGACCACCTTCAACAAAGTTGGTTCAATAACCCTCCTACTTCTATTTCTACAAAATACTGACCACCTTCAACAAAGTTGGTTCAATAACCCTCCTACTTCTATTTCTACAAAATACTGACCACCTTCAACAAGTTGGTTCAATAACCCTCCTACTTCTATTTCTACAAAATACTGACCACCTTCAACAAAGTTGGTTCAATAACCCTCCTACAGTAGAGTTCGTTTATAACGAAGTCCAGGGGACTCTCGATCTTAGTTCGTTATAGGCATCGTTCGTTATAAGAGAAACAATGTAGAATTACCTCCCCTTTTGAAAATCGTACAGTAGAACTTCGCTGGTTCGAACTCGAAGGGACTGTCAAAATCTGTTCTAGCTATCGGTAGTTCGAGCCACCGAGGTCGCGTAATTTTAGAGAGAAAAAAAATCTGGTTCTGATCCGGGCAGTTTCATTATGCTATGATAACTGATGCACAGTAAAGTGGGCCTTTATCGTAAAAAAAATTTAATCCTTTAGACAGTTCTCAAAGACTACGGCTTCTGAATACCTCTTTGGTATCTTCAAATGTTCCTAAGAAACATTTTTTCAACTTTGTTCACGATCTATTTTATAAACAGGAAATATGAGGTCGGGTATTAACACTTGGATCGATATCTGTATACAGTAATGCTGATAATTCGGATATATATTTTTAATGGCCAATTTTAAGATTGTAGCCATTTTCCTTTTTTTTTATTTGAATTTGAAGAATAATTGTTTCTTTTTGGTATTATATACACATAAAAACTCAGGTTAATCGAAATTTCAGAACGAGTACATTTCTTTTGTTTTTGGTATTTAGATGAACCTTGAGACCACGCAGTTTGTTGTTTAATTAACGAGTCTATCATCAAAGAAAAAATAAACAATAGCGAATGAATTAATCTCACACATGACTTTGTTTTTAATTTCTTTAGCTTGTGCATCCATTCATTAAAATTTAGATTACGTTTTATTAATTTTTAATGCAATAAATTAGCGCGTGTGTTATTAATTGACAACTTGTTAATCACATCATTAATACCCATTTTATTGTTTGAATATTTTAAAGAAAAGTCTTGATTGACATCATTGACAACATCAAAGGTGGGATTATTGATTTTTCAATTATCAATAACGGAAGTGTCAAGTGCACTTGACCATTCTAATATGTGATCGTCCGTCCGCAACGGAAGACAGGTAAACAAATTTTTTGTTCAGCAATTTTCTTTGTTATATCATGTCAATTTTGAGTAATAAAAACGTTGTTTGGGTTTAAAATTCTCTTCGTTATAAGCCTGATTTTGTAATAAAAAATTTGTAATAGGCCTTCAGAAATACATTGTTTAAATAGCGATGGGACCGGGGATTTATCTTTACTTCGCTATAAGCCTGATTTCGTTATAAGCCTGTTCGTTATAAACGAACTCTACTGTACTTCTATTTCTACAAAATACTGACCACCTTCAACAAGTTGGTTCAATAACCCTCCTATTTCTATTTCTACAAAATACTGACCACCTTCAACAAGTTGGTTCAATAACCCTCCTACTTCTATTTCTACAAAATACTGACCACCTTCAACAAGTTGGTTCAATAACCCTCCTACTTCTATTTCTACAAAATACTGACCATCTTCATCAAAGTTGGTTCAATAACCCTCCTACTTCTATTTCTACAAAATTCTGACCACCTTCAACAAAGTTGGTTCAATAACCCTCCTACTTCTATTTCTACAAAATACTGACCACCTTCAACAAAGTTGGTTCAATAACCCTCCTACTTCTATTTCTACAAAATACTGACCACGTTCAACAAGTTGGTTCAACAACCCTCCTACTTCTATTTCTACAAAATATTGACCACCTTCAACAAAGTTGGTTCAATAACCCTCCTACTTCTATTTCTATAAAATACTGACCACCTTCAACAAAGTTGGTTCAATAACCCTCCTACTTCTATTTCTACAAAATACTGACTACCTTCAACAAGTTGGTTCAATAACCCTCCTACTTCTATTTCTACAAAATACTGACCACCTTCAACAAGTTGGTTCAATAACCCTCCTACTTCTATTTCTACAAAATACTGACCACCTTCAACAAGTTGGTTCAATAACCCTCCTACTTCTATTTCTACAAAATACTGACCACCTTCAACAAGTTGGTTCAATAACCCTCCTACTTCTATTTCTACAAAATACTGACCACCTTCAACAAATTGGTTCAATAACCCTCCTACTTCTATTTCTACAAAATACTGACCATCTTCATCAAAGTTGGTTCAATAACCCTCCTACTTCAATTCTACAAAATACTGACCACCTTCAACAAAGTTGGTTCAATAACCCTCCTATATCTATTTCTACAAAATATTGACCACCTTCAACAAGTTGGTTCAATAACCCTCCTACTTCTATTTCTACAAAATACTGACCACCTTCAACAAGTTGGTTCAATAACCCTCCTACTTCTATTTCTACAAAATACTGACCACCTTCAACAAAGTTGGTTCAATAACCCTCCTACTTCTATTTCTACAAAATACTGACCACCTTCAACAAGTTGGTTCAATAACCCTCCTACTTCTATTTCTACAAAATACTGACCACCTTCAACAAAGTTGGTTCAATAACCCTCCTACTTCTATTTCTACAAAATACTGACCACCTTCAACAAGTTGGTTCAATAACCCTCCTACTTCTATTTCTACAAAATACTGACCACCTTCAACAAAGTTGGTTCAATAACCCTCCTACTTCTATTTCTACAAAATACTGACCATCTTCATCAAAGTTGGTTCAATAACCCCCCTATATCTATTTCTACAAAATACTGACCACCTTCAACAAGTTGGTTCAATAACCCTCCTACTTCTATTTCTACAAAATACTGACCACCTTCAACAAGTTGGTTCAATAACCCTCCTACTTCTATTTCTACAAAATACTGACCACCTTCAACAAGTTGGTTCAATAACCCTCCTACTTCTATTTCTACAAAATACTGACCACCTTCAACAAAGTTGGTTCAATAACCCTCCTACAGTAGAGTTCGTTTATAACGAAGTCCGGGGGACTCTCGATCTTAGTTCGTTATAGGCATCATTCGCTATAAGAGAAACAATGTAGAATTACCTCCCCTTTTGAAAATCGTACAGTAGAACTTCGCTGGTTCGAACTCGAAGGGACTGTCAAAATCTGTTCTAGCTATCGGTAGTTCGAGCCACCGAGGTCGCGTAATTTTAGAGAGAAAAAAATCTGGTTCTGATCCGGGCAGTTTCATTATGCTATGATAACTGATGCACAGTAAAGTGGGCCTTTATCGTAAAAAAAATTTAATCCTTTAGACAGTTCTCAAAGACTACGGCTTCTGAATACCTCTTTGGTATCTTAAAATAAACATTTTTTCAACTTTGTTCACGATCTATTTTATAAACAGGAAATATGAGGTCGGGTATTAACGCTTGGATCGATATCGGTATACAGTAATGCTGATAATTCGGATATATATTTTTAATGGCCAATTTTAAGATTGTAGCCATTTTCCTTTTTTTTTATTTGAATTTGAAAAATAATTGTTTCTTTTTGGTATTATATACACATAAAAACTCAGGTTAATCGAAATTTCAGAACGAGTACATTTCTTTTGTTTTTGGTATTTAGATGAACCTTGAGACCACGCAGTTTGTTGTTTAATTAAAGAGTCTATCATCAAAGAAAAAATAAACAATAGCGAATGAATTAATCTCACACATGACTTTGTTTTTAATTTCTTTAGCTTGTGCATCCATTCATTAAAATTTAGATTACGTTTTATTAATTTTTAATGCAATAAATTAGCGCATGTGTTATTAATTGACAACTTGTTAATCACATCATTAATACCCATTTTATTGTTTGAATATTTTAAAGAAAAGTCTTGATTGACATCATTGACAACATCAAAGGTGGGATTATTGATTTTTCAATTATCAATAACGGAAGTGTCAAGTGCACTTGACCATTCTAATATGTGATCGTCCGTCCGCAACGGAAGACAGGTAAACAAATTTTTTGTTCAGCAATTTTCTTTGTTATATCATGTCAATTTTGAGTAATAAAAACGTTGTTTGGGTTTAAAATTCTCTTCGTTATAAGCCTGATTTCTTTATAAAAAATTTGTAATAGGCCTTCAGAAATACATTGTTTAAATAGCGATGGGACCGGGGATTTATCTTTACTTCGCTATAAGCCTGATTTTGTTATAAGCCTGTTCGCTATAAACGAACTCTACTGTACTTCTATTTCTACAAAATACTGACCACCTTCAACAAGTTGGTTCAATAACCCTCCTATTTCTATTTCTACAAAATACTGACCACCTTCAACAAGTTGGTTCAATAACCCTCCTACTTCTATTTCTACAAAATACTGACCACCTTCAACAAAGTTGGTTCAATAACCCTCCTACTTCTATTTCTACAAAATACTGACCACCTTCAACAAGTTGGTTCAATAACCCTCCTACTTCTACCAATTACTGACCGCCATCAACAAGTTGAAGATTATGTCAAAGGTCAAAGGTTGCACATGTCAATTGAAAAAGGCTAAAACTATATACAGGTTTTATAAATTAGTATTTGATAGAGGAGACAGCAGCCTTGAATGTTTGATAGAGGAGACAGCAGGCTTGAATGTTTGATAGAGGAGACAGCAGCCTTGAATGTTTGATAGAGGAGACAGCAGCCTTGAATGTTTGATAGAGGAGACAACAACCTTGAATGTTTGATAGAGGAGACAGCAGCCTTGAATCTTTGATAAAGGAGACAACAACCTTGAATGTTTGATAGAGGAGACAGCAGTCTTGAATGTTTGATAGAGGAGACAGCAGCCCTGAATGTTTGATAGAGGAGACAGCAGCCTTGAATGTTTGATAGAGGAGAAAGCAGCCCTGAATGTTTGATAGAGGAGACAGCAGCCTTGAATGTTTGATAGACGAGACAGCAGTCTTGAATGTTTGATAGAGGAGACAGCAGCCTTGAATGTTTGATAGAGGAGACAACAGCCTTGAATGTTTGATAGAGGAGACAGCAGCCTTAAATGTTTGATAGAGGAGACAGCAGCCTTGAATGTTTGATAGAGGAGACAGCAGCCTTGAATGTTTGATAGAGGAGACAACAACCTTGAATGTTTGATAGAGGAGACAGCAGCCTTGAATGTTTGATAGAGGAGATAGCAGCCTTGAATGTTTGATAGAGGAGACAGCAGTCTTGAATGTTTGATAGAGGAGACAGCAGTCTTGAATGTTTGATAGAGGAGACAGCAGCCTTGAATGTTTGATAGAGGAGACAGCAGCCTTGAATGTTTGATAGAGGAGACAGCAGCCTTGAATGTTTGATAGAGGAGACAGCAGCCTTGAATGTTTGATAGAGGAGACAGCAGCCTTGAATGTTTGATAGAGGAGACAGCAGCCCTGAATGTTTGATAGAGGAGACAGCAGCCTTGAATGTTTGATAGAGGAGATAGCAGTCTTGAATGTTTGATAGAGGAGACAGCAGCCTTGAATGTTTGATAGAGGAGACAGCAGCCTTGAATGTTTGATAGAGAAGACAGCAGCCTTGAATGTTTGATAGAGGAGACAACAATTTTGTATGTTTGATAGAGGAGACAGCAGTCTTGAAAGTTTGATAAAGGAGACAGCAGCCTTGAATGTTTGATAGAGGAGACAGCAGCCTTGAATGTTTGATAGAGGAGACAGCAGCCCTGAATGTTTGATAGAGGAGACAGCAGCCTTGAATGTTTGAGAGGAGACAGCAGCCTTGAATGCTTGAGAGGAGACAGCAGCCTTGAATGATTGATAGAGGAGACAGCAGCCTTGAATGTTTGATAGAGGAGACAGCATCCTTGAATGGTTGATAGAGGAGACAGCAGCCTTGAATGTTTGATAGAGGAGACAGCAGCCTTGAATGTTTGATAGAGGAGACAGCAGCCTTGAATGTTTGATAGAGGAGACAGCAGCCTTGAATGTTTGATAGAGGAGACAGCAGCCTTGAATGATTGATAGGAGAGACAGCAGCCTTGAATGTTTGATAGAGGAGACAGCAGCTTTGAATGTTTGATAGAGGAGACAGCAGCCCTGAATGTTTGATAGAGGAGACAGCAGCCTTGAATGTTTGATAGAGGAGACAACAATCTTGAATGTTTGATAGAGAGCAGCCTTGAATGTTTGATAGAGGAGACAGCAGCCTTGAATGTTTGATAGAGGAGACAGCAGCCTTGAATGTTTGATAGAGGAGACAGCAGCCTTGAATGATTGATAGGAGAGACAGCAGCCTTGAATGTTTGATAGAGGAGACAGCAGCTTTGAATGTTTGATAGAGGAGACAGCAGCCCTGAATGTTTGATAGAGGAGACAGCAGCCTTGAATGTTTGATAGAGGAGACAACAATCTTGAATGTTTGATAGAGAGCAGCCTTGAATGTTTGATAGAGGAGACAGCAGCCTTGAATGTTTGATAGAGGAGACAGCAGCCTTGAATGTTTGATAGGGGAGACAGCAGCCTTGAATGTTTGATAGAGGAGACAGCAGTCTTGAATGTTTGATAGAGGAGACAGCAACCCTGAATGTTTGATAGAAGAGACAGCAGCCTTGAATGTTTGATAGAGGAGACAACAACCTTGAATGTTTGATAGAGGAGACAGCAGCCTTGAATGTTTGATAGAGGAGACAGCAGCCTTGAATGTTTGATAGAGGAGACAGCAGCCCTGAATGTTTGATAGAGGAGACAGCAGCCTTGAATGTTTGATAGAGGAGACAACAACCTTGAATGTTTGATAGAGGAGACAGCAGCCTTGAATGATTGATAGAGGAGACAGCAGCCTTGAATGTTTGATAGAGGAGACAACAGCCTTGAATGTTTGATAGAGGAGACAGCAGCCTTGAATGTTTGATAGAGGAGACAGCAGCCTTGAATGATTGATAGAGGAAACAGCAGCCTTGAATGTTTGATAGAGGAGACAGCAGCCTTGAATGTTTGATAGAGGAGACAGCAGCCTTGAATGATTGATAGAGGAGACAGCAGCCTTGAATGATTGATAGAGGAAACAGCAGCCTTGAATGTTTGATAGAGGAGACAGCAGCCTTGAATGTTTGATAGAGGAGACAGCAGCCTTGAATGTTTGATAGAGGAGACAGCAGCCTTGAATGTTTGATAGAGGAAACAGCAGCTTTGAATGTTTCATCCGAGCGACTTATAACTATGGGCTGTAGCAGCTGATTCCTGTCATATCCCATGAGGGAAAAACAATACCTATACATGTATTAATTTCATTCAAAATTAGGGCTATTTCCTTATAGGCGTTAGGGTTATGGTGTTTAACGCCACTTTCAATCAACAATATTTCAGTTATATCGTACTGTAGTGGTCAGTTTTATTGGTGGAGGAAACCAGAGTACAGAGAAAATCACTGACCTGCCACAAGTCACTATAAAACTTTATCACATAATGTTGCATCAAACACACCTCACCATGAATGGGATTTGAACTCACAACTTTAGTGTTGATAGGTAGTTGGATTTACGTTCATGACCACGACGGCCCCTTATTTTCCTATTGCTCTAACGGGGCCGTTGTGGTTGTGATCGTATGGTAGTTGGATTTACAACTACCAGTGCAATCAGTGCCTATAAGCATTAAAGAATCCTGTTGTTAAATTAATGTACAGTCAAACCTGGCCATGAGGTCACCTCTATTGAGCAGTCACCTGTATTAAAAGGTCACCTTATTCTTGTTCTGTCACAGAAAATTTCATATGATTGATTGATTTTTGGTGTTTAACACCACTTTCAGCTATATCATGCAGACTTTTTGAAATTCGTCGGACCTAGGGGGAAGATAATCATGAGGTCCGCCAATAACGTCGGTCCCCATGTCCGCCAAACATTTTTGAATGATGTGTTTACTTTTTTAACGGAAGTCGGAAACGCAGGTCGCATTGTAAATACCGGAACAAGTTCGGTCAACTCGAAATTCGTAACCGCATTGAACGCGTGATATTTTATCTGTTTTTGGTAAATATTATTGATAACTGTCATGAAAATAAATATATTTGAATATATTGTGATGCCTAAGATGATCTTTTTGAGTGAAAAGCCCCCAAAAAATTAATAAAATAAAAAAATACGACATCCCTGATTTGTATCGTTCCCTTCATCGAATCAATTTTGTTTACAGTTCCGGCAACATGGCAATGTGTCGATCATAAAAACGTGGTTGTTCCTGAAGCATTATGACAGAGCTCAGCCGGACAGAAGACTGCATAGGGAAATTGAACTGGAGATTGAGAGACTTAGAATATTGTTATTGTAATCTCAATTTTTTTTTTTTAAATTATGTTTTAAATCTGGTAAATTTTTCAAAGTTTGAGGGTATCCCTAGCTGGATTTGGCTACTCTTTTTTGGTGCATGGCTTCAACCTTTTGGTTTATTCTGGATGGTGACTGGTCTTCTTATTTTTAGGCCTAATGAAGTTAAATACAGAAAGCGCTCTGCTAGACTAAAATAACCAGAGGCTCTCAAGAGCCTGTATCGTTCACCTGGTAATAAAAAAAAACAATTGGTCCTATGTAAAAACTATGTCCTGCAGTGGTAGTCATCTTGGAATTACGATCAACATAAAAAACACAAAGTTTGTAAAGGACCTTCCAATGATTGATGCACAGTTTAGGTTCAATCAGTGCAATAGCTTCCGAGAAGAATATATTTCTGTATTTTCCCCATATGGTTCTGTGTTAATACTATGACCTGTGGTGGCAGCCATCTTGGATTTCCGCTCGGCATAAAAAACACACACCTTGTAGAGGACCTTCCAATGATAATTCCTGGGCAGTTTGGTTTCAACTGTCCAAGTGGTTTCAGAGAAGAAGCATTTTGAAACATTTTTCCCATAGGGTCCAATGTTAAACTAAGTCCTGCCGTAGCCGCCATTTTGAATTTCATATCAGAATAAAAAACGTAAATTTTGTAGAGGACCATTCAATGAACATTCATGTACAGTTTGGCTTTAATCATATTTGTAGTTTCTGAGAAGAAGGCATTTGAACATTTTCCCATAGGGTCCAATGTTAATCTATGTCCTGCGGTGGTGGCCATCTTGGATTTCCGATCGGCATAAAAAACACACACCTTGTAGAGGACCTTCCAATGATCATTCCTGGGCAGTTTGGTTTCAATTATCCAAGTGGTTTCAGAGAAGAAGCGTTTTGAAACATTTTTCCCATAGGGTCCAATGTTAAACTAAGTCCTGCCGTAGCCGCCATTTTGAATTTCATATCGGAACAAAAAACGTAAATTTGTAGAGGACCATCCAATGAACGTTCATGTACAGTTTGGCTTTAATCATATTTGTAGTTTCTGAGAAGAAGGTATTTGAACATTTTCCCATAGGGTCCAATGTTAATCTATGTCCTGCGGTGGCGGCCATCTTGGATTTCCGACCGGCATAAAAAACAGAAAATTTGTAGAGGACCTTCCAATGATCATTCCTAAGCAGTTTGGTTTCAACTGTCCTAGTGGTTTCAGAGAAGAAGCATTTTGAAACATTTTTCCCATAGGGTCCAATGTTAAACTAAGTCCTGCCGTAGCTGCCATTTTGAATTTCATATCGGAACAAAAAACCTTAAGATTGTAGAGGACCATCCAATGAACATTCATGTACAGTTTGGCTTTAATCATATTTGTAGTTTCTGAGAAGAAGGCATTTGAACATTTTCCCATAGGGTCCAATGTTAATCTATGTATTGCGGTGGCGGCCATCTTGGATTTCCGATCGGCATAAAAAACATAAAATTTGAAGAGGACCTTCCAATGATCATTCCTAGGCAGTTTGGTTTCAATTATCCAAGTGGTTTCAGAGAAGAAGCGTTTTGAAACATTTTTCCCATAGGGTCCAATGTTAAACTAAGTCCTGCTGTAGCCGCCATTTTGAATTTCATACCGGAACAAAAAACGTAAAGTTTGTAGAGGACCATCTAATGAACATTCATGTACAGTTTGGCTTTAATCATATTTGTAGTTTCTGAGTAGAAGGCATTTGAATATTTTCCCATAGGGTCCAATGTTAATCTATGTCCTGCGGTGGCGGCCATCTTGGATTTCCGACCGGCATAAAAAACAGAAAATTTGTAGAGGACCTTCCAATGATCATTCCTGGGCAGTTTGGTTTCAACTGTCCAAGTGGTTTCAGAGAAGAAGCATTTTGAAACATTTTTCCCATAGGGTCCAATGTTAAACTAAGTCCTGCCGTAGCCGCCATTTTGAATTTCATATCGGAACAAAAAACCTTAAGATTGTAGAGGACCATCCAATGAACATTCATGTACAGTTTGGCTTTAATCATATTTGTAGTTTCTGAGAAGAAGGCATTTGAACATTTTCCCATAGGGTCCAATGTTAATCTATGTCCTGCGATGGCGGCCATCTTGGATTTCCGATCGGCATAAAAAACAGTAACTTGGTAAAGGACATTCCAATGATCATTCCTTTACAGTTTGGGTTCAGTCAGTTCATTAGTTTCGGAGAAGAAGATCTTTGAAATTTCAGCCAATCAGAGCATATTATTGGCCCTGGCAGCCATATTGAATATCCGACTGGAACGAAAAACAGTAACTTTGTAGAGGACCATCCAAGGAACATTCCTGCTAAGTTCGGTTCCAATCGGCCAAGTGATTTCGGAGAAGAAGCTTGAAATGTGAAAAGTTTACAGACGACGGACGCCAAGTGATGGCAATAGTTCACCTGGACCTTTGGTCCAGGTGAACTAATAACGGTATGACATTGCTTGGCTTTAAAACAATTTTACATAAAAAATGTAGGTCCGGCAAAAATTCAGAGGGTCCAGCAGAAAATTCCTGGGTGCTGGACCTATGTCCAGCAAAATGAAAACAAATTTCAAAAAGTCTGTATCATGGTGACCAGTTTTAGTGGTGGAGGAAGCCGGAATACCCGGAGAGAACCACCGACCATGGGCAAGCAACTGGTAAACTTTATCACTTGCGGCTGCGAGTCGAGTGCATCCTTTTTTGTAAATTACAAAGCGGGGCGCGAACCCACGCCGTATTGGTGATAGGCTTGTATGAGTTGTTAGGTAATCCAACTACCTATCTCATTGAGCCACCCGGGCCCTTCGAAAATTTCATATGAATTGAACCTCTTTTAAGAGGTCACCTGTCTTATAAAGCCATTTTTTCTTTGTCCTAAAGGGGTCCTCATATCACAGGTTTGACTATAATCAAATTGTAATATTTTTATTTATTTCTATTATATGCATTATATTACTTTTCATTTCCTCCACCAAAAATTATAAACAATTGCATAATTATGTGTGATAAAGCAACATGTGATGGACAAACAGGATCTTGTGCCAGCGTATTCATATCAGAAATTATCTCAGCATAGTGACTGCAAGTAAGTCTATGAAAAGAACACAATTTATTCCTTTTTAAGTTTTTCATTAAAGTAAAACCTGTCCCAGGCCAAAACCTGAATTTCCAACATCTTTTTGTGTACAATAATTGTTTGAGGTGAGTGTTCATTTTGTTGATATTGGTGGAATTGTTGACCATCACTGTTTAAACTTTCTTTTCATAATTATACAAAGAATTTACAATGTACCTGCATCATCATATCCTTGTATAATGAGTTCTTCAGGCGAGTCCTCCAAATATAATGACCTTGTCGTTGTCTGTATTTCAAATCGGATCATAGATTTCACAATTACTATGCATTTCAATTTCTCTCCGGTAACTACAAAAGAAACAAAGTTTCAGTATGTGTCCATACGAGGCAGATGTTGATGTTCCTGTACATATACCAGTTGTCCCACAAGGTGTATTTCTTGATAAATAATTCCTGTATTTCTTTAAGAAAAATATAACAATCAAGATATTAATCTTAAAGAACATTAAAGTACTATGCATTTCAATTTCTCTCCGGTAACTACAAAAGTTACAGTACCGGTAATAAAAACTGAATACAGTTGACTCTCATTGTCTCGAATTCGGTTGACTCGAATTTCCGGTTGAGTCGAATTTTTATCGAAGTCCCGAACATCGTTGTGTATAAATATATATAATTTGACTCCTGTTGAGTCGTATTCGGATGAGTCGAAATTTCGGTTGTCTCGAATAAAAGTTTTGGTCCCGAGATGTAGAAAGCCATATTATTTACATTCGTTAAGTCAAATTTACCTGTCAAAACATGTGTATTACCTTAGGATTAAAATCGGATCACAGGTGAAACATCCGGTCATTGAATTTGACATTTTTACCTTAGGGTATTTCACATGTTTATTTCACAATCTGTCAAATCAATTAGTGATAATATTTTAATTGGCTTGGTATTATGACACAGGTTAGATGTGTACAATAAAAAATTATCGATTCATAATAAGTGCGCTTGGGTCGGCATACATCAATGATTATGAAAAGTACACAAAGGAAACGTTTTATCTATTGAATTATTTGTCGGAAATTAATTTTGATTAAAGAAGAATAGTTTTCTTCTACACTTTATTGAATAATAAAAACACACCATTTATTGTAAATAAACAGTATTGCACAAAGAAAAATACGTCATGATGGGTGAAGTTTAATGACAATGCAACAGGTAAAAAACATAAACAATACGGATAAACATATTCATTCACACAAAAAAAGATATCTAGAAGTTATCAGTCGTTTCACAAGATTCAAAGAATTTAACGGAGAGAAAAAAAAAACAGCAACAAAAACATCGAATATGTTTAAAATCGTTCCGAGAATAAGGACATGCGATGCTGGTTTTAGCTCTTCAAAATTTCGCCCGAGTTGTCTCCCTTTCGTTGTTAAACAAACCACGCTTCCGGTATCTTCGTAGCCCCTCATGAGTCGAACTACGGTTGACTCGAATTTTTTCCATGGTCCCATCGAATTCGAGATAACGAGAGTCAACTGTATTGATTTTCGCCTTGTAAATTAATTAAACAAATTATCAAAAGGAAACCCAATTTTCTACTAATCACCTGATTTTAACCACTGTAGCACAAAGGGTGCCACTAGTGGAGCTGGAACTGCTTACATTTCCAACATACCTGAGTTCTCCCACTTTTATTAGTGCGGCTTGTGTTGGTCAATCTCTAGTTTTCTGTGTAGTATTTAGTCCACAATTGTTTGTCAAATGTCCCTTTTCTTGTGGCCATTGTATTGTAAGCCTTTGATTTTCTTTACAATTTAATTTTCTAACCGAGTTCTAAACAAACATTTTACCAATAATTCCATGACCATTCTCAATGTAATGCTTCAAATGAATCTTTATTTGAATCGATCTAGAAAAGATTGATTTGCATATGCAAGATCGATAGGAACCAAGTGCTGCGTTTGCACTACAACAAAAAATTAACTGATCTGCAGGGCTTCGAAATTCCCATTTTCTGTTTCTTGAGGAAAGTGAAAAAATTGGCAGGAAAGTTTAGGGTAAGCTAGTAATTTCCTGTCTAGTAAGTCGTCCGCATGTAGTTCGTTGTGATGTATTGCAATTTTGTTCGGTTATTAGTTAGATTTGAACTGGTTTAGTCAGGTTTACGGAAATTCCTTATCGTGTTTAAAATGTGTCACATGACATACCTTTGTTTTCAGTCATTATAATGGCTTGCTTACGATGAGGTGATTTAGACACCACTGAAACAACAGCAGAAAATGCACATTCTCCATCAGTACTGTTAACCAACGTCACAGATGCAGTTTCTGGTGTATTAGAACTCCTGTAATTATTATTTTTTTAATTGTTATGATATCTTAATATATAAAGTCTTTTAGAATAAAGATGTATTTGTTTTTGAGACTGACTTTATCTGATACATTCATGTCCAAACTGATATATTTAGCATAAGACACCAATATTTCCTTCTTCTTTTTTTTAATAGGTAAATCATTATAGTTCAAATTAAAACACAAAAAAAATATATTACAGACTTCCTATTTTTGTGTTACCGATATAAATTTGATTTGTTATTTCACAGTGTATATTTAAAAGTAATACCACTAAAGAATTCTCCATAGCATTCTATGTTAGATAAAAATCTTTTTGAGCTTTCATACAGGTTTCACCTGAAGCTTAACATAGGAGACACTCATACCTTATTGGAAGCTTACCGCCGAAAATCAACATACATTTAATGGCATATAAGAAAAAACAGACAGTCTGAAGTTGCCTACCCTCAAAAATCCCACTTTCACTTTCGATTTAACACAAATTAAGGTGGTTTCTTTCCATTGCAATCAATTTTTTATTTAAAACCACAAAGTTATCAAATATGGGCTTAAAATTATCCTAATATCTGAAGGTTTCTGCTGGCATTCAGTATTTTGCAGTATCTAGTAGGGTTTATTTTTTATCTAATAATGTAGGAATTCATTTTGTATTTACATACTACTTTCTCATACATCCTTTTTGACTCGTTCCCGGGTTTAGTGGTATTAAACCTTTAACCAAACAAAATATTGTATACACTATAACAGAATCCTGTCAGACAAATAAGCATTTTTGAATAACCAAACAAATAATTGTAAATGTTTCAAGACATATAAAAATTTGTTTTTGTCCTAGAAGAACCATTATAGACTGGAACCAACTGGGGAAACATCAAGTAGCAGCGAAAAATCCTGAGGTCTTTAGACTGGCCCTCAGCAAGAAACGAAATAGTACATACGGTCTCATTTTCACATACCAGAATTGGGTTATACAACATACTTACAGATACAGTCAATTGAAAAAAAATCCTCAGGTATAGCGAAAGGACATGTCATGTGTCGAATGCGAGTCAAGTCGCCCCCAAGACAACTCGCCCACTATGAATAAGACAAGTCGCCCACTAATTTAAAAAGATCACGTTCACATAAAATTTCTTCATCATCAACAGTTTACTTGAACACCAAGATAAATTTTTGAAATAATATACGAAAATAAATATTTTTAATAGTTATTTGATACCTTTTACACACAGAAAACGAACTATCATTCATGAATGAGTTTTTCTTAAATCAACATTACCACCGACCACTGTCGATCAATTGAAAAATTATTTACAATGCATTATTTCATGTCTTTGATACCTTTTACATAGAAAAAACTGAATTGTTCATTCATGAATGAGCTTTTCTTAAAAAAGGTTGATATGCACATCTCCTTATTTTACGGTAGGTCTTTTTAACGCCGACCATTGGAAAAATTATTAAAAATGCATTTTTGTTTAATATTTGTTTAAATTAAATGAAATTTAATGTTTTTAATATTATTTGATACCTTTTACATACTGAAAACTGACGTGTTCATTCACGAATGCGCTTTTCTTAATTCAACAATTTACCACCGACCACTTGAATAAAGGTTGTAATGCATATCTCCTTATTTTAATATAGTTGAAACGATATTTGAAATTAATCGTTCAAAAAAATAGTTGATGACCTTGACATGAAAAACAGACTTATGCATTCACGAATGCACTTTTCACAAAACAATAATACACTCGACCCAAATCTATATGTAATTAGAATTTTTTTTTATTTGATTATTTTTATGTTTAAAAACCTAAAAAATCTTAACCAAATTTTGTTTCTTAAAATAAAATTTAAAATAGAATGGTTTCAAATGTAAAATAAGAAGTATAATGTCAATTACTGTCAAAAACAATAAAATGTACACCAATCAATGAATCTAAACAATACAATTTGATTTAATTTGCAGGTAGAGTATTCACAGGTTCATTAGGAAAGTACTGGCAACACCCTTTCTTCCAGCGGAGCAGATAACAGAGACATTCAACATGCTTAAGGATACAGTTGACACAGAAACGATAACTAAATTAATGGATTATATCAACAACACATGGATCAACGGCAGCACATGGAAACCAGCATCATGGACGGTATACCACCAGTCAGTGAGGACAAACAATGACGTTGAAGGCTGGCACCACCAGATCAACAGGAAAGCACAGAAACCAAACTTGCAGATGTACATTTTCATCATACTACCAGAGCTCCAGATAAGCTGCGCATTTGCGTTTTTTACGCTATGAAAACGAGTAAAAACGCATTTATTATCAGATCAGAGTGTACATTTACGCATACATATTGCTGTGTAAGCAAACTTTCCAAATTCGGAGCGTACTTGTATGCTGTTGACGATAATACATCGTGTACATAAACAATACATTTTTGACTTTGAGAAATTCCCCGTAATTACTTCTCTTTATACTTTTCGAAAGAGAAAGTGTATACATCCGAGGGGTACTGAATGTTTGCCTTTCTAAGCATCAATATCAAAAGAGATCTGATTGGATGTTTAGGATAAATCATCCAATCGCAGTCAATATTACAAATAAATGCGGTTTAGTTAAGAACTAAAACGAAAGTGAATTTGGGAACACATTGTTCGTTGAAAATGAGCAAGAACATGAATAAGCGCGCTACGGAAAATTATATACTTTTTTAAATGTTCCTGACAGTTTCATCTGTGTCTAGTGACAGTATAGTTAAAGGAATCATTGATGACATTATCAACACGGCTGTGAAAACTGCTGAAGTCGACGAGCAAAAAACAAAATATTTACAACATTTTATTAATAAACATGACACAATCGTGTCAAATTAAACAGAGATATACATTTCACTTGCATCCTGTGTTTATTGAATAACACTTGTGTCAAACATAATTTTAAAAGTGTCCATGTAAGCAATCTTTTCTGAAGTAGAGAGTACAACAGTGCAAAGGAAATATGCAAATACACATCATTTTCAAAAGTAGGGGGTAATTACCCTTTGGACTTGAAAATTATCTGGAGCTCTGTACTACTGCACAAGGAAGCCAGATTACTACCGACTCAATTCACGATGGTCACAGAGGGAAAACATCGACGTTACCAAAGAAAGAAAACCAAGGAGCTGCAGCACAGGATTTTCACCTTGTGGGACAAGTACAGTGAAGAAGAGATCCTGTCAATCAATTACTGAAGAAGTGCAGCAAGATTTACGACACAAGGAAGATTTGACAATTCATTGACTTTGTATTTGTTGTGTTATTATATCTACTTATAATCAGGCCTCAACATTAACGTTTGTCCGATACCAGTGAAAACTGACGTCGGACAAGTAGATCTTGTATTACGGTTGTCCGATGGGACAAGTGAAAAAATCAGAGATTCCCAAACGTGCCGGTACCACGGACAAATCTATTTCCACTGGTATAAAATACTGGGTTTGTTGTATAAAAGAGCCCTGTTTGATCTCCAATTTGTCCATAATTTATTTTGATTAAAACTAAAGTGAAACGCCAGATCAAAACTCTTTTATTGTATTTATCGTTCCTCCATATGAAGTTCAAGGACATTGACAAAATTAGTCGCAATCTCAGAAATGCTTTAATGAACAAAAATATCAATATTTGAAATATAAGAACAAGAATCACTCCGGAACGGACACATAAAAATTATCGGATATCAATTTGGCGCCAAATTTAAACTTGTCTTTTGTGCAAAATACGTTAGAGGACTTGATTTAGGCTTTTGGGAAATATTGAAACCTTTGAAATGGACAAATATTACAAGCTTTGTCCTGATCTGGTTGAAAAGATCCACTAATTTTTTTTATTTCTCTGTGAATATCACAGGCACTTGTTTCTGGTAAAAAAAATATACCTAGATACTGGTATATATAGTATCTAGGCAGGGTTTGAAATTAGAGGTCGCCCACTCGCCATTTGCGAGTAAATTTCAGTGTGGGCCCTTAAAAGTCTCATCTCAGTCGTCCACTTGGCGAGTGAAAATTAGAAAAAATAAAATAGTGTAAATCTATATGTAATAATTCCTATTCACCAAGATCGAAATCCGAAAAATATTGACATTTCCATCGATCGATTTTAAGCCCGGATTTTTTGTTTTGATATTAAACTGATATTCGCTTATACACTGTCGTCAAAGAGCTCCGATCGAAAATGCTTGGTCAACATCCGGGATATTTTAAAGCGGTATTTTTAAAGAAGACACAGATAATTATCGTAAGTATTTATGAATATACTGTGTATATAATGTTTTGAATTATGATGCTTTATGATTGTTATTATTATTAAATTAATTTTTTGTCCAAATATCATTTATTTTTGCAGTGTAAAATTAGATTTTTCTATAATTTATAAGGAATCCGGCTTCAAAATCATTACAATCAACTGAAATATCGCTGTATCTTGCATTTACGAATGAATTAAATGTTGCCCAAAAAGAAAAAAATATTGATGAATGATTGATTTTACTTAAAAATACTATTTTGTTGATGAAAAGTCAATTAGTAACTAGTTATACCCTAAAACATGATGTCAACAGATGTTTTTGAAATCCGGATTGGTCAAAATGTAAACATGTATACAAACCGGTTGGGTCATTTAAAAATAGCCGGGTTTGTCAGTATGTAAATACCACTGATCTTATTGTTATTGAGCATTATATTGCAATTTAACGATAGTTATGATTAGGAAATATCTCAAAGGCGATAAATACTGATCAATAGTATGAATATTTGCCATGGCTGCTAATTTCAGCTACTTTGTACAATAAAACAAATCGTTATTTCTATGTTAAATTGCTACTGTCGCGAACACTTGATTTTTTTTATGCTTTTTGTGGCACTGACATCACGGTTGGTGCTCAATACGCTACACTCACTTTAAGTAGCTGTCCAGGCGCATCGATTGAGTAGTGGGAGATTTTTTTTATAAGGCAATATTTTGATTTTATACTCGTTGATAACGAAGTAAGTCACTCTGTGGAAATAACTTCATGGATACGATATTTAAGTTTCTTCACAGTATAATGTTTACATTAACATTACAGATAAGCAAATTAACAAAGGCTGTAGTATTGAATTCCTTTCCGCACGGACGATTTTGGCAGTTTGTATACAAAGAAAATGTTAGGTGTACTCGATTAATGCAACGTTCGTTACAAGTTGTAATACGACAAAAGTTCGTTCTTTGGATGTTATAGACACCCGCCCTTCCACCAATATTAATGCCAAAAGAATTTCAATCACTCGTATATATTTTGCATTTTTTTCCGGGGGGGAAATAGAAATGACAGACTCAATGAATTTGTTATGTTGATATATATTTATAATAAATGCTATGCGATCTTGTAACGAACGCACTATCCTACACTGTCTCGAGTCTTATTTATATTACGTTATTTTAGTTAATAAAAAAATATTTTCTGAGGAGTGAAACGAGAGAGAGAAAAAAAATAGACAATATACATATACATTGTCGAAAATATAAAATTTATATATACGAGTTTTGACGAGTTTTTCTTACCTGTTTCGCAGCGAGTGGAAATGAATTATATATTTTCCGACAATGTACGTATATTGTATCTATCGCCCCAAAGAAACTGTCAAATTATCTAAAAAGAGCAGAAACAAGTGTTGTTCTTATCGTTTTTGATTGTGGCCTCTGTGAAGTCCGCGCTTATAAGTTTATAAGCATAAATCCTGTTACTGTTTCTTACCGTCGCTCAACATGAATCAAGTACCAGAAAAAGATATCTTGGTCAGAAACCAAATACAAATGTATAGCAAATAAATATCTGGTCAATGCAATGTGACTACTCGAATAGAACAAGTGCAGGATAAAAAAATAACATTAACTGGACAGCGAAGAAATACTATTAAAACATCTTATGTTTCAATCTTGCGATTATCCTCATTTTATTTGCATAAGCTTCAGACAATTTGATTGCTACATTTATATTATATTGTGAGCGCCATACAGATGTTTGTGTATCTTTACATTCAACATTCACTTACTAGTATCTGCTATACATTAAATTTTCTTTACAGATGAATCCTATCAGTATAATAGCCGTTGAGGAGTCTGTGGCGACCATGTTTGTCAACGGATCGGGATGAAATGAGCAATCTTTATAGAAGACCTTCCATAGTTGCTTCCTACCAAGTTTCGGTTTTTATTGTATCTAGCTTTAGTGAAATAATGTGTACAGATTTTGTCTGTTTATATACTTATGAGTTTTGACTTTCCCTTTGGAAGATTGTTTGGAGTTCGGTAATTTTGTTATTACTCATATTCATTTGGCTAAGCAGTTTGAGAGGAGAAGATTTGATAAAATCGACCAATTAGAAACAAGAACCGCTTGATGCTTCCTACTAAGCTCCACTTCATTTGATTGAGGCGTTTCAGAGGAGAAGATTAAAATGTGAATAGTTAATGGACGAAAGACGACGGACGACGGGCACTAAGTGATGGTAAAAGCTCACATTGTCTTTGGCAAGATGAGCTAATAACAGTCATTGGGTAGATATGTCGCTCCACTCGGACACATTATTCTGATTCCGAGCTAACCAGTCTCTGCTATTTCTCCTTTATGCTGCGTTCTTAGAGGAGAAGCAACAAATACCAATTTTATAGTCTTTTGTTTGACAAGACCACGGCTCGTACCCACAATCTATCGCACTCGAGGCGAGCACGATAACCATTACGCTACCGATGCGGTTCCCTATTTTTATTTAATTTTTATTAATTTTTTTAATCAAATATTTTTTATTGTCCTTCAATATATTATTTGAAAACAAAAATTAATCCAAAACAATAAGAGTTACTTGATATCTATATAAACAGTGAGAGTTCCTACTTTTGATCAAACACTCTTTGAATATTGCAATAATTCAACTGCATAGCAAATAAAGAAAAATAATTAAAAGTTCTGGATAATAGGAAGCAGCCGGCCACGATACTGTATTTCTTCCTTTTAATGTTATACAAAACATCCACATGTAAAATATTTTTAATATGTGCTGTTGTTGGTTTTTTTCACAACTTTTATTCATTGAAGACATTTTTTTGGTTTTTTTCTTCTTTTTATCAATTTGCAAGTCGAACATACCCTTGACAAGTGTTATAATGAACCTTAAATAAATTACAGAAAGAAACATAATTGTGATATTGAGCTGTTTTCGCTATTCTTTCAATTTTTTACATAGACAAAACCGGTTCTACTTAAACACAATTTTTGCGACCCAACCGGAAAGTAGTGGCTGACAGAGCCGGAACGAGTGTACGTAAATAATCATCGTGTTTTTAACTGTAGCAAGTCTAAAACTATTCATGGTAGCACGCCAGTGCAAACTATCATGTATATAAGCATTACAAAGGGTTTGTGTACTTTAATTACACATATAAACTACTTTTTATAGCTTTATTTGATGATTTCAATCTCATTATTAGCATTTTTCATTGTTTATGTCCATCATTTTATCTATATCTGAGTAATCGATAAAGATAACTACAGTAATATATAGGTAAAAACAAGCAAAAATAATCGACCGATAACGACATCTTCTGGATTCAAGATATAATAATACTATATGATCATAATACTTACTTTTTGTCTTCGCCTGTATGTCAAACATGCCTATTTGACTTGTACCGGAAGATGACAGAGCATTTCCGACCGGAGCTCTTTGACGACAGTGTTATATTACGCTTCGCTCTATGAGCTGAGTAATGAAGTATAGTAGCCCGGAAACCAGCTTATTTTGATGTATGCGGATCTTATCTCCAGTTAAGGAGATCTACGGCTGTTCTATTTAACACCTCCGTATAAGGATGTCAATTTTTGCATTAATTTTGCGTCATTTAAGGATTGAAATAAAGAATTTAGTTGTTGTTGTAAAGGGATTTAGGTAACAAATAATTCTTTTAACAACGATGATTTCTCTGGTGTCTTTATATTGCACAAACCATGCCGTTTTCTGTTGAGTCATATTACGGAATTTTATAGTACACTTTTCCGACTTTGATTTTTAATTTTACATGTTCGTTCAAAATATCCGGTTAGCGAAATGTTTCGCCAAGATGATTTAGGTCAGTTCTTTTTGGGGAACTCTGGGCCTCTTAAAAGGCAAAATGAACAGAGAACACAATATTTTAGAGATTACGAAAAGTCCAAACGCTCTAGACAATTTTTAAAGGAATGGAAACAAAACCGTCCACGGTTAGTTGATACTGAAAGTGAAACCGGCATGATTTGTTAATAAATAAATAAAATAAATAAATACAGTTTTATTTAAAGTCAATACATATCACAACATACATATTGCAAAGAACAAAAAAAAAATGAAAATTCATTTACTACAGGATGTACAAGCTACCAACATGCCCACCATATGTCAAGCTCTAAATCGCCCCGAAATTTGACTTCAACTATAAATTTCTGAAGTCATAGTGTATTGGTGCAAGTAAAATAATTTTATTTTGAGGAAAATGTTTTGGAAATTTGTTATCTTCTGTATTAAATTATAGTTTCTGAATGGCCACTTTTGTTGCCAGGAAATGGCCAGAATGCAGGATTTTACACCATTTATCCCAGGGCTTCCGGGGGCCTTCAGCGGACCCCTTGTGCCGTAGGGCACCTTGCAAGCGAGGTGGCAGGCGAGCTATGCGTACCTGATGGGCCCCTAACAAATTGTGTGGGCTACCAAAATTAATTTGGTGGGGGCCCACTTGGCCCCTAAAATATTTCCTTAGCTTCAAACCCTGTCTAGGTATATTTTTTTACCAGAAACAAGGATCTATATAACACAAATATGAGTTATTACAATTTGTGTGGTATTGGATCACAACACAGTAATATTTCAAAAGGAAAAAAAGGGGGGGGGGTACAGTACAGAAAGGGGCATACCGCGATTGATCACTCCTAGAGACATAATTTTTAATCCTTTAGACATATCATCACGGACATAATCCCACTGTGATAGACCTTAAAAAGGACCATAAAACTAGGTGGTGGGGATTATATGGCTCTCGGTCACCTGTGTGCCGATTGATATTTTACCGCCAATTAAGAGATTAGCGTTACCTGTTCTACCTGTTGACTTTTAATATCGTAAGCCGTAATTATTGCTACTGAAGGATGGATTTTTGACAATTAATTTTGTATCCTCTTGCTGTTAATATCTGACAAAGAATTGTGCCAAAGAATGTGTGTCTTGCTATCGTTTTCGTTGGTTTTAGAAAGTTCTACTTTATGACCTCAAGTTCTATATTAAGAATTTTGTTGAAACCGCAACTGAACTTTATCTTGTTTAATTTTAATTTCTCATTTTTCTTCTTCTGTTGGGTTGAATTCAGTATGTATTGAATTATTCGTAAATACGGGCTACTTCATAAATGTATTTTCTGTTTAAAAGTTAAACCGCAGGCACAGGTTTTTGAAGCACAGACTTTGCAAGCGGGGGATTTGTAGTGTTTAGTTGGTAAAGAGCAGACGTAAAATTGAATATTGGTTTATTTTGTGTATTAGACTTTTACCTCTCGTATTGAAAAAAATTAACAATTCAAGTAAACTGTTTTACACACTTGGCTTGTTACGTAATTCCGTTAAATATGAAAATAATTTTCTTTAAAATTGCAAACAAAAACCTATAACAATCCAAATTTACGTAATGGCTACAAAATGAACAAAAAGCGGAAAACAAAGAGCATGCTTTTAATTTGTTCCATAAACTTTGGGGTTTTTTTTGGCTGTATTTTGTCACAAATCTATTGGGTTGAAAGCCAATTAATATTTGAATTTGAATAAATAAATAAACTGGTTACATTTGATTTTGGTCAGATACTGTGTAATGTCAAACATTTGTAGGGGTAAAATCATGATAAAGGTTAATTCCTTATTTCCTTTCACGTTTCTAAACTTTCTGCGAATTAGCCGCTAATTTCCAAAATATATTCGTAAATTTAGTGACTTTTGGACGCGTGGTAGTTCTTTGAACGATCTGTTTATAAATATTTGCTTCGTTTTTTTTAAATCAAATTTTTCAATGACAATATAAAAATTATTTAGTACGTATTTCTACAACGAAAAGGGTTTTAACTGAGTTTCAGGGCTCACGTTGGAGGGCGATTCGGGCGAAGAAGTCACCTTCTGGCTGCTCACTTCGCTTTGTACTAGTGCCAAAAGAGAAGTGGAAGTTGCCCTGTAATTCTACCAAGTCGCTTCGCTAATTTTAACTGTTAAAAAACATCGGTATATTTTTACTACAAATTTTCCAATTTTCAAACCACCATTGTAAAGGGACGTTATCGAAACAGTTACGAATATAAAAACTGTATTACGGATCCGTACTCAGGAAAATAACGTTGGTATCATTTCATTTCATTTATTTGGGGTTTGATGGCGGCTATCCAAAGGGATTGTTAACTTTGTGGATATGATTAGTTTCTTAATTAATATCAATCAGTGATTAAAGAGAAGCAATGTAAATAATGTACACTCTTAAAATTTGATTAAATAATTAGCGATTTCACAGCTTGTGGTTTGTATTTTTGGGCATATATTTATCTTATCTAATGTTTTGTCATTTTATCTATGTGTGACTTGTCTGAAACAATGCTGATGTCGAAATAAATTTTATTATTCAATTTTATTTATTTATTGGACAATAGACTATCATATATGTGCCTTTATCATCTGTGCAAGACAAAGCAAAGAATCTGAAAAGGGTTTACTTAATACAAACAAACAAAAAACAAATACAAGGACATATGTAAATCAGAGAGATGATATGCTAACAAAATCAAGGAATTAAACAACTACTGAATATACCTGTACCTTAATACATAACAAGTACATTATAACATACGAATGCCACGATAATGCCCTGCGAATGTGAAAAGTGGTACAATTAGAGAAATATTTTGACTTCTCTCTGTACTCTCACCACTTCTCCCTGTTGTCTCTCACTTCTCTTTTGTCAGCACCTGAAAGAGAAGTCACTTCTCCCTCTGATTTCAAAGTAGTGGGAGCCCTGGGTTTTCTATGAAGATTAAAATAAAAAAAATTACTGAACGTATAAAAAATATTATTGAACTAAAATGTAACATTGAACTGGAAATACGCTTTAAAACGTAACAAATCACGCATGTGTTTATGAAACTTCATTTGTGCACAAGCCAGGTAACGTTGTGTACACGTGTCAATAAAATACTAGGTGTAGATACTCAATACACAGCCAAGGCTAAAAATCTTTGAAACAAATTTGCACAACCCATGATTTCACTGAATTGAAGTTGAATAATCATTTATTATTTACATTTTATTCATCAATTCAAATGAACTCTCCGTTCTCATGCTATTTTCTCGATCTCGGGATTACGTTCAAGGATGTTCAACGTTTTGATGAAAGAAATAAAAATGGTTTTTTTTTTATTCTGAGGGGAATCTGAGAGAGTAACTGAAAAAAACAAAAAAATAAAATAGGCGATATAAAAATGCAATTTCACCTGTACATCTTATCTGACTAGTTTACCTGTAAAATGACACACTTGATTACAAGATTAACACCTGGTGTTTTATTGCCCCCTGATCACCGACATGAATTTAAAATTTTAATCCCCATCACTCTCCTAGACATGACCACTATCACGGTATGTCCCTTTCTGTACTGTACATATAAAAATCACTGGTATGCAAGACTCCAATCAAGGTAGACAGAAATAAAAATGTGACATTGAATATATGTCCTTAAGGTAGTTATGAATAAAAAAAAACCAGAACAATATATATATAGCTCTTTTGGTCCATTGGCTTCAATGCACCAGTTCCAAGAATCAATAATGTTCTCTGTCTTTTTCATACTGTTTCTCTCGTGTTTTGAAGTGATAAAATGTTCCGAATTAACAACGATTGTTAATGAAGAAAACTCTAGAGAATAATATTTTTCCAAAATACCACGATCACTGTAGTCACACGAAATATTTTACGACATCAACATATTACGACAATAACTGTCGTAAATAGTTAGTGTCTTTACCAAAACTCGTGATTATCAAATACGATATGTGTTATTTATTTTAGATTTTTCTTGATCTAAAAATAACAAATAAAAGAGAATTAGAAATATTTTTAAGTTGAATTTACCGAGAACCTCAATTTATCTATTCTTAAAGGCAGCGGCTGACTAAACAATTTACCGGACAGTCGGTCCGGTGAGTTAACGAAAACTACCGGACCGCCGGGAAATTTATCGGACGCGGTCCGTCGCCAATTTCCTTGACTGTCTATGGCGTTTGTCAAGGATGCAAATGGGATTTCTTTCAAAAACAGACTTAAAGGACATATAAATCGGCGTAAGGTAAGAAATTTTATCATAATTTGAATGAATGAAAGTATTTAGCTAGTCAAAATGACTCGTTTACGCATGGGAAAGTCTGTACACAGATGGGAAATGGTCATCCCAGCGTTTGTACGACTTCGGATTTTCACGCCGTTTTGTTTTGGTTCGTGTATGATACCTCAGCAGTTCGGAGGCCTACAATAACAATTGGGGTCTCTTTGGAAAGGAAAATTACTTGACTTTCGACTGGTGGAAACATTTTTTGAAAATATTAAGGCGTTCCGAAGTTATGATCAATTTAACACGACGACTTAAAAAAATGGAAGCATGTGAGTTCGCCCCCTTGTAGTATTATAAAGTTTTTTTTTTTTTGTTTTTTTTTTTTTTCGAACGCACCTAGCCCCTGTGGGTGACTTGACCTGATACCCATGTGTCATATGCGATGTAATTATACATTGAAGATTGAAATGAAATACAGCTTACAAAATATTAAAAACAGAATCTAGATGAAAATACTGTAATTTGTAAATATAACCCGACAACCCCCCATCAATACAACTCCTTGGCCTTATCCTAAAGGTGAAATGTGATGGGCAGCTCTGTGGATTATTTCATGGTGTTGTGAACCATCAGTAGTTCTGAAATGTATAGAGTGGAAAGAATTTAAACATGAACAATGTATATATCATATACCATGTAAAACAACTGGAGTCGGTAAACTTCACTTCGTCTCTCGTCAAGTTTACATGAAGAGTGTAATTAACAACTGCTGAGCTGTGGTATGGAAGCAAAATTTTAGGGTCACTTAAACGGGCCGATTGTACGTATTTCAAGAACAGGCAAGGCATAACAACATAAAACATTAATTTGATGTTGAAAATTGCCGCCATCCTCCGGCTTCTGGGAGCTGCCATCTTTTAAAATAATCTCTACAACGCTAATAACTTTAATATAGTTTCTATATTTTAATGAATTTGCTTTTAAGTTTTATTTATTATAAATGATTCCTTGGCTGTATATTTTTTTAATATTTTCAAAAACAAAAATATTATTTTTTATCAGAGATTATATAAAGTGCCCGTATATATACCCGCCATATTTGTTTGGAAATCGGGAACTTCCTGGACAAAATAACAAAACAACCCCAATGTGACTATTTTTACAACTCAAAAGACAAGTCTTCAGTTGCTAAAATGGCAGCAGACTTTGATCCTGAAGATAAATACAGGTTAATGACAATATTTAACCGAGAAGATGTGTAATAGTTAAAATAACAAGAGTTACTCCCCATCTTTTTCATCAAACCACATGAACTCCTTGCAGTGCCTTAAACTACTTCATACAATATTTGAGTGACGAAGGAGACCAGACCTTTTGTTTTGTTCATTATTGATTGACCGTAATACTGGGCTATAACCTATAAATTTATGTCTGATGTTTTATGACCTCCCCTGTTTATACCCATGATGGCATGATTCTGTCCTGACAAAGTTGTGTTGAAAGTAGTTGAATTGAATGATTTATTTATAGTTTGAAGCACAGGGCCTTGAATCGCTTTCATAGAGGTCATGTGGCCTATATACCCTTTATACTAACAAGGGATGTAACGAACAAGGTAGTCCGAGATTCCTCTGTCGTTTAACGGCATTTATAAAGTTGCTGTACCCGTTCAATGTCAGAGGGTGATATATACGGAACACAGCGGATTTGCCTCACCAGCTCTAGGATCGGCACATTTCCACGTTTCGTGGCTATCGGATTTTATTTTCTATCAGAAACCCTTATATAAATCGCTTTACCAATCATTTTTCTATTCATTCAAAACCATCTTACCCTCAGAAAGTGGTGTTACACTCCATTACAGCACGATTTTGCCTTAGATCCTATTATTCCGCCATTTGACTTCCATTTTCGAATCTACAAACGTGATCTCGTGATACTAACTGAATGATAACAGTAACTCATTGCATGATGGGAGCTACTTAATTCAGCGCACCAAATTATTTGAGCATTATTTGCATACGTAAACAACATTCAAATCACATGGAAGACCATACATTTAAGCGTATTCTACAGGACAAACAGTCCATCTATAGATCAAAGCAGAGCAGAAGGAAATAATACAGAATGTGTTGGAAAGAAAAGATTCAATGGCAGAGTGTTGCCAATGGGTTTCGGAAAGAGCATGTGTTACGTCCCCCTTTTTTGGACAAGGTACTACATCATTTTTTTTTTTCTTATGGTTATCTGTAATTCACTATTGCTGTTAAAATCATTACCAATCAATATAATCAACTGTATTAAATTTTATGTTAATTGTTCTGCCTTAACAGGCGTGTATGATTGGCAATAAAAATATTTGTTTGTTTGTTTATATGCAAATCATCTCCCATGATACATTGCGGTAATCGTAGTTTTCTCGTAGTCACGTGACAAATGTTTGAAAAATGGAAGACAAATGGCGGAATCATAGGATCTAAGGCAAAATCGTGCTGTAATGGAGTGTAGCACCACTTTCTGAGGGTAAGATGGTTATGAATGAATAGAAAAATGATTGGTGAAGCGATTTATATAAGGGTTTCTGATAGAAAATAAAATCCGATAGCCACGAAACGTGGAAATGTGCTGACCCAGAGTTGGAGAAGCAAATCCGCTGTTTTCCGTATGTATCACCCTCTGACGTTGAACGGCTACAGCAACTTTATAAATGCCGTTAAAAGACAGAGGAATCTCGGACTACGAACAAGGTAGCCAAGCCACTACCAGTTCTGTTTCAGGCTTGTTAAAAATCACACATTCAAACAATCTTTGTTGTCATTCGCTAGCATATTGATTTATCTTTCCGACGAGACATAATTTTTCACAACTGCTTCACTCTAGAAGTCGGAGCACCCCTGCAAACTTGAAACTTTGCTCGAAAATAGGCCACCAATGTTTTGCTATGGCACACAGTCAATGGTAAAAAATTAAAATGGTATGGTACCTCAAAATCGGCTCTAAATTTAGTACAAAACTATCTATCAAATAGAAAAAAAATGCGTTAAATTAGGAACAACATTAAGCACATGGCAAGATATTTACAAAGGCGTACCCCAAGGATCAATTTTAGGGCCTGTGCTTTTTAACATTTTTATAAATGATATATTTTATTTCATATCTGACAGTTCCCTATATAATTATGCAGATGATAATACACTATCATATTCTGGCTATGATTTAGATAGAAATATAAACACCTTGGAAAAAGACAGTCTTAATCTAATAGATTGGTTTACCTCAAATCAAATGAAAGTGAATCCTGATAAATTTCAAGGAATTGCTATTGGTAAAAATACACAATCTAAAGATATTTCTTTTAATTTAAATGTTAATATTATAAAAACTGAGGATGATTGCTCCTTGGAATAACCATTGAATACGAATTAAAATTTAACTCTCGCATCACAAATATCTGTAGAAAAGCTTCTAGGCAGCTTAATGTATTAAGGAAAACTATTGTTTAACCTATACTTAGTTAAATCAAAATTATCACATACATTTTGTAATGGGGTCGATTTATCAGGTACTACTAGCATGTCATAATTAAGGTCACCAATAAACATGAAATTGTCATATGCTGTTGTTATTTGATCACATGTTTTTATAAAGTCTTCATTAAACGTTTTTTCATCTATTGTTTGTGGTCTATATACCCCTGATATTAGCCATTTTTTTGTCAGCAATTAATATTTCAATGTTTATAGATTCAACTATGTTAAATTCTAATTTCCTCATTTATTTCCTTTTGCGACATGCTCTCTGTTTGTGAGTCTCAGAATAAATCTATAATATAGAGATATATTTGAATGATAGTTTTTTAGCGTTATTACACAACACGATGAATCAGATTTGATCATAATTGGATATTAGATTAGTAAATTTTTAGCAAACAAGGGAGAGACAAATGATATAGCTCTTTACTTATATGATTTGGACCATCTATTATCTATCACGATCACATGATTATGTTAGTAAAAAAGATTGACTGTTTTTTTCTGGCTTTGAAGTGTCTGCCTTTGGTGTGACAGGAGACATTTTTAACTGAAAATTATTTTATAAACTGCAATAAAACATTATTAATAAGGTGATCACTAGTAAAACGCTTAGGGACATGTTTGTTTATTGCACAAAAATCACAAATGAAATAAGATGCATTGAGCAATTCCAGATTGTTATAAGATTTGACAATTGTTCATTGTAATCTTTGTCATGTTTTGAAACAAATGAAAGAAAAAAAATATAAGAGTTGCTCCCCTTCATATCACAAAATAGGATAATGATTGATGCATATATTTTATTTTAATATTACTACAAGGTAACAATGAATAAATCCATAAAAAAGTAGGTTGAAATATGTTATTAACTTTTTTGTGACAAATTCAGAAAAAATATGGATATTTCAGTCTATCTTTTTGAGAAAGTCACTGTCAAGATACATTATCTTAAAAACTATCTAAAACTGAAATCTATAATCATATTCATAGATGAAATAGCAAGAATGAATTGATACAAACACAGAAAAGTTAACGAGTTATAAGATAAACTCCCCATGGAGATTTTCACAAAAAATAAGTGAATAATTCATTTTATGTGTCAATACAATGTACTATATGCTTGTTTACTGTAAAATTAAAAATAATACCGTAATTAATTGATATGATTATTTTTTCAGTTGGTATTTCGGTCCATTAAACAGAGATGAAACCAATGAAATTTTGATTCCCGAAAAAGAACCTGGCTGTTTTCTTGTCAGAGAAAGTCAGTCAATAAGAGGAGACTTTGTTTTATGTGTCAAGTAAGTTTTTACATGATACTGTTTAAGAAATTTTTTCTGAATCAGAGAGTTTATTGAGAATTTTACCATGGACACTACATTGTCTACATTTAGTAAGTGTAAAAAAATCCTTAATGTGTTAGTAAATGGTTAATTAATTAAATTAAATCTGTTTAACCCTTTAACTTTTTTATGCTTGTCCCTATGCTAGGACCACATACCATCATGATCTCTTTTGTCTTTCTGTGTTTGGTGTCCAGTATGTTATGCATGTGAAGTCACCATACTTGCCAGATGTTCTGAAGAAATGTTGTTACCTTTTGACACAAATCCAAATGGGTCTTTTAGAAGTTTGTTATTTTTTGGCAAGGTGAGCTTTTGCCATCACTTGGCGTCCGTCGTCCGTTAACTTTTCACATTTTAATCCTCTCCTCTGAAACCCCAAAGCCAATTGATCTGAAATTTGGTAGGAAGCATCTATGGAAGATCCTCTATAAAGATTGCTCATTTCGTTCCGATCCATTAACAAACATGGCCACCACAGGCAATTCTTCTTTCTGATTGGCCGATCTTTTAAAATCTTCTCCTCTGAAACTGCTTGGCCAAATGAACCGAAACTTGGTAGGAAGCATCTATGGAAGGTCCTCTATAAAGATTGCTCATTTCGTCCCGATCCGTTAACAAACATGGTGGCCACAGGCAATTCTTGTTTCTGATTGGTTGATTTCTAAAAAATCTTCTCCTCTGTTAAAAGAAAGATAACTCTTGATATTATCTCCCTTAGAAATTAACTAATGCTGATATAGTGTAACATGTTTATTCTATACATTACAAGTAGGTATTCACATTTTAATATTCTTTTTAGCAAACCTTGCCAAAAGCAATCAGGACTCACCAAACCAGGCGAAGTGGGCGAAATTCTTGCCCTATACCGGCTGAAGTCGCTCTCCCTTGACTACAGAGCAAAATTAAAGTCGCCTTGTTTCTTTTTGCAAGTCACTCTTTTCTTGCAAATTATCTTTGTTTTATGGTAAAGCTGATTGACAAAGCAATTGTAATCAATGTGAAAATACATAAGAATGAGAGAAAAAGGTTTTATTCAAGTAATAAGGAAGGTTTAATTTGTTGATACAAAAGTTGAAAAGAATCGCGGCAAACTTCTGTTTGTACTGACGAAATTCCAGGTGAAAATTAGATCCCAAATCTAAAAATATACAAACATACGCTTCCTGTACCAAATTGGCCGTTGAATTGTGTTGTATTCTAATTATTTTAACAAAACTTGAGTTATTTGTAGCTTTTTAAAAGCTAAACAATCAACTTGTCAAATTTTAAACACAGCGATCATGGGGACGTAGAAAATCGGGGGAAGGAAACAAACATTTAGATGTCATTCATATCTTTACAGATTTCAAGGCAAAAATTAATAAAATCTAAAATCAACAAATAAAAGATCAATAATAATAATAAAACAAATACAAAACATGAATTTATTGTTAAATATGAAGGATATTAACAAGATATTAGCAAACACACTTCAAATGCAAATATAAAAAAAAAATGTGAAAAAAAACTTATTTTTGCTTATTGACGCTGTTGGAAGTCTCCCTGTCATGCCTTTACTTCTCCCTCATGATCTCTGAGGGAGAAGTCAAGTCTCCCTGTTTTTTGCAAGTGTGGTGAGCCCTGGGCAATATGAGCTTTTGCCATCACTTGGTGTCCGTCGTCTGTCATCTGTTTACTTTTCACATTTTAATCTTCTCCTCTGAAAACCCGCAGCCAAATGAACTGAAACTTGGTAGGAAGCATCTATGGAAGGTCCTCTCTAAAGAGTGCACATTTTGATATGATCCATTACCAAACATGGCCGCCACAGGCAATTCTTGTTTCTGATTGGCCGATTTTTAAATATCTTCTCCTCTGAAACCGCTTGGCCAAATGAACCGAAACTTGGTAGGAAGCATCTATGGAATGTCCTCTATGAAGATTGCTCATTTCATCCCGATCGGTTAACAAACATGGCTACCACCAAAAACTTGGTAGGAAGCATCTATGGAATGTCCTCTATGAAGATTGCTCATTTCGTCCCGATCGGTTAGCAGCATGGCCACCACATACAATTCTTGTTTCTGATTGGTCGATTTCTAAAAAATCTTCTCCTTTGAAACTGCTTAGCCATATGAACCGAAACTTGGTAGGAAGCATCTACATGTATGGAAGGTTCTGTATTAAGTTTCCTCAAAGCAGAATGAAAGGTGAGCGACACAGGCTTAGCCCACTGAGCCTCTAGTTTAAGAGGAATTTGAATCCAAGTTGGCTAACCTGTTTAATTTAATTTAAATAATTAAGTTAGATTAATGACCCAAAGAACAGGAGTGGTATAGGGGTTAGCATTTTGAACATGACAATGCACAGATATGGCTGTATTTCTAAGATGAGCGTTATAGCCTATTTGGCTCTTGTACATAAATTGTATAAATTAGAGGTAAATAATGTATACCTCTTGTGTCACTTTAACAACATGTTATCTTCCTGTTTGTGACCAGTGAACTTTCAACAATATTCCTATGGGTTAAAATTCTGTGTAAGTATTTTAAAGGAGAGGTGTTTTATGACGAGTTACACAGTTTTTCTACCTTCTTTGCTCTCAATTTCGACAAAAAGCTAGCGGTTGAATAAATAAAACATTGCTGCTGATTAAACAACACAAATGGTTATCCGAATCCTGTGTAAAAATTGATAGGGTCGTTAGCAAAAATTAGGGTGGAATAATTGCTGATTAAAAAGGTTAGGGTCGGCGGCTGAAAAATAGGGTGGGTCGGGTGACCGTAAACACACATATTTTTTTTCTTGGCCTTAAAGAGAAGCAATGTAAATAATATACACTCATTAAAATTTGATTAAATAATTAGCGATTTCACAGTTTTGTCATTTTATCTATGTGTTTCTTGTCTGAAACAATGCTGATGTCGAAATAAAATTTATTATTCAATTTTATTTATTTATTATTTATTGGACAATAGTTGACTATCATATATGTGTGCCTTTATCATCTGGAAGACAAAACAAAGAATCTGAAAAGGGTTTATTTAATACAAACAAACAAAAAACAAATACAAGGACATATGTAAATCAGAGAGATGATATGCTAACAAAAACAAGGAATTAAACAACTACTGAATATACCTTAATGCATAACAAGTACATTATAACATACGAATACCACGATAATGCCCCGCGAATGTGAAAAGTGGTACAATTAGAGAAATATTTTGACTTCTCTCTGTACTCTCACCACTTCTCCCTGTTGTCTCTCACTTCTCTTTTGTCAGCACCTGAAAGAGAAGTCACTTCTCCCTCTGATTTCAAAGTAGTGGGAGCCCTGATCATGTTGAAATTTATCTTATTGTATAACATTATTTATTAATTAATAAATCATGTTTAAGCTAAATTGAAATTGGGATATTCTAGTTTTGAAATATTTACTCTGTGATCAGATGATAATTCCATATATCATACCATTGACACACACATCATGTACATTGTACTAAAAAGTCCCCTATATAAAGATAAAGCAATTTGAATCAACATTATGTATTGACATAAAAATGTAAAACTTTCAATTTGATGCATTGACTGGAAATGTAATTAAAAATCATAGCCCATAACCAGTTGTCACTGCTGGCTATTTTGACCCACCAGACCAAACAGCATATTATAATTGATATTTACAGAAGCAATGAAGACAGCATATTACCTTACCTAACCTCATTTGTAACTGTATAGGTTTTTTTTCCATCTGATCAGTGTTTTCATTTGATGCTGGGAACCGGTGCATTTCACCGGCTATTGCTATAAAATCTCCGGCTATGAATTTTCCAAGCCTGGGTTAAATGTTCAAAAATAAATCGAGTTGTCTTTTCTATTTTAATTTTGTAAGATTGTCATTTGTCGGCATGTACTCTCGGAGTGAACATGGAATTATATAATCATGATAATTCAGGGATTGAAAACAAATCTTAGTGTTTGAGCTTGGTTACGATTTGATCTTAATTTCGTGTATGAAAAAGCGCTGCTGTGACAAAGAAACGAGTAGATGGTCAATTTTTTTCTTTCGGCCTCAAATTCTCGTCCCATTTATAATATTTCAATTACTTCCGGTTTTTATCTAATTTCGTTTACTTCCGAGGATAAATATATGCAATAACCGAAGGCTGAAGAATTGAAGAATTAATTATTTCTTTATGTTAAAACATTACGATTCACAGTAGGAATAATAAATAAAAATTTAATCATTCCAACGGAAGATTTGAGGCCGACTAGCTTTGGTCCGAATGACATTGATAACATCGACGAAGCGGTAGAAGTCAATTTTGGACTTTTGTCCAAAAAAGCAAAAAGATGATTAAAATAATTTGAATTAGATGATTGAAAGAGTGATGGCAATATAACCCACTTTTGTTTTTCTATTAAAGTAAACAGGGTCTGATCTCATAAAGTTGTATCAGTATGGAGAATAGGGGGGGGGGATGGGTATACTACCGAATACGATGAACACCGGTTCTCCTGCTCAAGACCAGTAAAACTTAGTTTAATTATTCAGACCACTAAATATTATCAGTTTTTATTTAGAACTATATAAAATAAATCACAGGAATTTGATTTGGACTAGTAAATTCAAATGTTCATTTCGGTGACTGTGCCAGTTGGGGTGTAAGATGCCACATTTCTTTTAAAGTTCTGACTCGAATATCGCGAATGATATTGCAAATATTCGATGTCCCTAGTCATTTTCAAGAGTCCCCTGTCTGAAATTATTTTGATTTTCTGTTTAAGGACATGGGATATTCATGTATTATATATGCATTAACATGAAAAAGTATCTAGTCTGTCAAACTATGGACTATATGCAGATGTCTTATGATTGTCGATCCCCTTCTGAAGCACATGCTTGAGTTCTTCCTTAAAATATTTTATGGCGGTTTGGTCATTTGAGATTGTATATTTTCAAAAAATAAAAGTTTATTGAAATGTAGAGTCTTTGACAACTTGTATTCTTCATTTTGTATTGATTACATAATTAACAATCAGATTCTTGAATATTACTTACCTTTGAAAGTTCTTTTCTGTTATTAAAAAAAGTTAAATGCATACTTTATTTCAAAATCTTAAGAGAGAAATTACAGTAAAAGGCTAGCAAATTAACATTCTTTAAATGTGCATTTAATATAATAATATAAGCTAGGATGCTATTTTAATTATTCAAAAACTGCAAAGAATCTGAATGTTGATATAACTTCATCATATTATGTCAAGAAAATGAAACAAACACCAATATTATCAAATCTTTATTTTCAATGATACATAATCATAGGGGAAGTCCATATTTCTTTTCTGTATGGTCAAGTTTATATCTACTAACTGCCTACCAAACTTGTACATTTATCCTTGACCTGAAAAATGGCAGAACCTTGTGACATGTTTCTCAGAAATAACAATGGAAAATGACTGATGGCTGTTAATCTTGAGAAATCATTCTCAATGAAAAATTGTTCAATGGTCACGAAGATTCTGAAAATCCTGTTTACAATGTACCTGTCATATACCTTTTTCTCAAAGTTAGTCAGTGTAAATTGAAGCTAAAAGAAACCATTTTAAAGCTAGGAAACACCCTCAAAAGCAAGTCAAAAATCGGCTTGGGTGCTTCCACCTCCTCCCTCTACCAGGGCTTTACACTGAACCCACAGGGTGCCTTCTGACTCTCGGCCAAATTTTCTCTCCGTCTATAATTCTAAAATCTCCCCCTATCAAAATGTGTAGTGAAAACACTGACTGATAATACGGTCGTGTACATTAACAATACATTTTTGTCTTTGAGAAATTCCCCGTAATTACTTCCCATTATACTTTTCGAAGGAGAGAGCGCATACATCCGAGGGGTACCGAATGTTTGCCTTTCTAAGCATCGATGTCGAAAGAGATCTGATTGGATGTTTACGATAAATCATCCAATCGCGGTGAATATCACAAATATATGCGATGCTCCTTATAAGGAGTGGTTTACGTAATAAGTAAGAACTAAAACGAAAGTAAATTTGGGAACACTTTCGTTGAAAATGAGCAAGAACATGACTAAGTGTTCTACTAAGCGCAAGAGCGCTCCGGAAAATTCTATGCTTAAATTCCTGAGTTTCATCTGTGTCTAGTGAGTATAGTTAAAGGAATCATTGATGACATTAAGTCGACTAGCAAAAAATAAGAAAACATGAAAAAGTTATCAGTCAGTTATAGAAAGTAAACACAGAACAAAATATTTACAACATTTTATTAATAAACATGACACAATCATGTCAAATTAAACAGATCATACATTTCACTTGCATCCTGCATTTATTGAATAACACTTGTGTCAAACATAATTTTAAAAGTGTACATGTAAGCAATATTTTCTGAAGTAGAGAGTACATCAGTGCAAAGGAAATATGCAAATACCCATCATTTTCAAAAGTAGGGGGTAATTACTCTTTGGACTTGAAAATTATCTGGAGCTCTGTGTTATAAGTTTTATTTCCTTGAAATTTTAATGTCAACATTTATATTATTGCTTTTTTCAGGGAAGAAAACAAGATAAGCCACTACATCATCAACAAGATTACAAACCCTGCTGGAATCACACGCTTTAGAATTGGAGACCAGGAATTCTCAGATATTCCAAGCTTACTAAACTTTTATAAGACTCATTATTTAGATACAACATCACTGATAAAACCTGTAAGTAACAATCAAACAAGGTCTTTACAGTAATCACCCTCATAAGGTTACCTCTTTTACAATGAATAAGTGACCTTATAAGAGGGGTCACCTCTCTTAAAGGGGACAATTTACTAGTATTTTACTCTCTTAATGCATCTGAAATCTGGCCTGATAAGAGGGATGGCCTTTGTTGAGAGTGTCCGATGACTATTACTGGTTTATTTACAGTCAAATTGAGCTCAAATTTACAGTGCAGCTGCATGACCATGAGTTGTTCAACATAATTATTTTCTGGATTTTTCTGTTGAATATATCTTTCAGCCAATTTATACCGATTATGCTAATTTTGATATTAAAAAATTTCTTCAAAACCTTCTTCATGTACTCAGAAACCATTTATCCAAAACAAACCAAATTGGATTTGAAAGGTCTTTGGATGATCCTCATTCAGACCTCTCTTATATCTAAGATGGTCACTATTACTGATAATAGAAAAATGAGCTCAAATATAAATTGCAGCTGCATGACAATTAGTTGTTCAAATTGTTTTTCAGTCAATTTATGCATATGCAAATGAGGCTTAATTAGATAGTACCATTGGTCCACCAAATTAAATCAAATTGGGCTGAGATAATCTTTTGTTTGTCCACTTTCAAAATTGTATGTGACATCCAAGATAACTACCATTACTAAAAGTAGAAACTTCTTTTAATTGCAAAAATAAACCAATTTTAAGTTGGAATCTGATGAAATTTGAGCTTTTTCTTGTTTTTACATATGTTCTGATTTTTCTAAAAGATTTAAAAGTCAATTAAGAATTAGGTGAGCGATTACAGGCTCATGGGAGCCTCTGGTTTTCTTTTTGAAACTTAAAAGAACAAAGAACTGTGGTTCTCCTATGGAAGGAGAAAAATATGATAATACATGTACAGTTGACTCTCATTGTCTCGAATTCGGTTGACTCGAATTTCCGGTTGAGTCGAATTTTTATCGAAGTCCCGAACTTCGTTGTGTATAAATATATATAATTGGACTCCTGTTGAGTCGAATTCGGATGAGTCGAAATTTCGGTTGTCTCGAATAAAAGTTTTTGTCCCGAGATGTAGAAAGCCATATTATTTACATTCGTTTAGTCAAATTTACCTGTCAAAACATGTGTATTACCTTGGGATTAAAATCGGATCACAGGTGAAACATCCGGTCATTGAATTTGACATTTTTACCTTAGGCTATTTCACATGTTTATTTCACAATCTGTCAAATTAATTAGTGATAATATTTGAATTGGCTTTGTATTATGACACAGGTTAGATGTGTACAATCAAAAATTATCGATTCATAATAAGTGTGCTTGGGTCGGCATACATCAATGATTATGAAAAGTACACAAAGGAAGCGTTTTATCTATTGAATTATTTGTCGGAAATTAATTTTGATTAAAGAAGAATAGTTTTCTTCTACACTTTATTGAATAATAAAAACACACAATTTATTGTAAATAAACAGTATTGCACAAAGAAAAATACGTCATGATGGGTGAAGTTTAATGACAATGCAACAGGTGAAAAACATAAACATATTCATTCACACAAAAAAAGAAATCTAGAAGTTATCAGTCGTTTCACAAGATTCAAAGAATTTAACAGAGAGAAAAAAACAGCAACAAAAACATCGAATATGTTTAAAATCGTTCCGAGAATAGCGACATGCGATGCTGGTTTTAGCTCTTCAAAATTTCGCTCGAGTTGTCTCCCTTTCATCGTTAAACAAACTACACTTCCGGTATCTTCGTAGCTCCTCTTGAGTCGAACTACGGTTGACTCGAATTTTTTCCATGGTCCCATCGAATTCGAGATAACGAGAGTCAACTGTATATGAAAATATAATACTATATGAGTAGAAAACTAGTTTTCTGCTGACAACAACTGTGCTGTTGTAATGATAATTTTACTGATAAAGTTAACACATACAAAAAGCATATTACTCTTGATGTAAAAATCTTCATAGATATTAAGTCTACCTCGAAATCTGTTAATATACCGGTACTTACAAGATTTTTCATCAACTTTGAGTTTAATTCTACCACTAATAATATATTAGAAATTTTATCATGGCATTGTCTATATAGCCAATGAAAGACCTCAAATTAGAATAAATAATCAGATTAATTAATTAGAATTGGAAACACAAATTTTGAAACCAGGAAGCATCCAAATTTGGTTATCAATTTGTTGTAATTTAATGAAAAATGTTAAAATAGTTGTCATAGAAATATTCTTTTCTATTTACAAGTATGTGCCATGACCATCCCAAGTAAAATTATATTGTCGACTGACTTTTAGAAAATTGTAGGTTTGTTTAGGAAAACAACAAATAGTTATTTTTAGACCAGGAAGTAAAGATGTTAAACTATTAATATTCTCTTATAATAAATATCTAATTTCTCTGTACTGTCCTTTTCATTGGATATCTTTTCCATGGAAATTTTAAATAGGGAAAATTAATGATAATCACAATTTTCTTTCATATAGCCCATTATAGATAATATGTTATATTGTTATTTCATTGTTTCATTTTGCTGTTAATCGTTTGTTAGTGTACTCCTGAAGAATATTTCATTACATGGTGAGTTATGATAGGACTGTCCAAATTTGTATGTTGACTATAATAGGAATTTTCACTGTATGATAAAAATAAATTGACAAATTTGAAACTTGGCTACTTTTTTTGAAGACCATGAGCACCGTTATACACTTTAAGTATGAGTATTAAAAAATACTTTAATGGTATAACATGTTAAACACTTTAAAAAAAACTAGTACTGAAAAGTTAACATGATAGTAAATCTGACAGCTGTTTTTCTCTAAACTAGTGTTTTTAGATGCATTGTATTTAGAACGTGGTACATATTCATAATAAAATATAAAACACTCATGCTCTAAATTCTAAATTTTTCTTGGTGAACAGGGACAATAGACAATATCTGGCTAGCAAAAGAAGTACATTTTGTACAGGGAACTTTGCTCTATTGAAACAAAACAATCTGTAATTTTGATTTATTAAAGTTTGTTCTTTCATTGAAAATAATTGGTGTTTTTGATATGCCAATAATAATATGTATTTTTTTAAATGTCCATTTAATATGACTAATTTACTAGCACCATTCATGAGCATTGTTGACAACATTTAAGTTTTAAAGAAAAACAGCTTGACTTTTTAAACAGAAAGCATAAAGAATGAATGTCTTGTTATAATTCTGTTACAAATAAAATAAAACCTGCCTAAACTGAACCTCCTAGGGACCAACTTTGATTTAGACAGGTTTCTGTATTATTCAAGGTTCAGTTTAGGCAGGTTTCTGATTTATTCAGCATTCTGTTTAGACAGGGTTTGGTTTAGACAGGTTTCTGGTTTATTCAGCATTCTGTTTAGACAGGTTTCTGATTTATTCAGCATTCTGTTTAGACAGGGTTTGGTTTAGACAGGTTTCTGATTTATTCAGCATTCTGTTTAGACAGGGTTTGGTTTAGACAGGTTTCTGATTTATTCAGCATTCTGTTTAGACATGGTTTTGTTTAGACAGGTTTCTGATTTATTCAGCATTCTGTTTATACAGGGTATGGTTTAGACAGGTTTCTGATTTATTCAGCATTCTGTTTAGACAGGGTTTGGTTTAGACAGGTTTCTGATTTATTCAGCATTCTGTTTAGACAGGGTTTGGTTTAGACAGGTTTCTGATTTATTCAGCATTCTGTTTAGACAGGTTTCTGATTTATTCAGCATTTTGTTTAGACAGGTTTCTGATTTATTCAGCATTCTGTTTATACAGGGTTTGGTTTAGACAGGTTTCTGATTTATTCAGCATTCTGTTTAGACAGGGTTTGGTTTAGACAGGTTTCTGATTTATTCAGCATTCTGTTTAGACAGGTTTCTGATTTATTCAGCGTTCTGTTTAGAAAGGGTTTGGTTTAGACAGGTTTCACTATTTATTTTATCATTTGATTCTATTGTATAAAACCCTTCACATGATGAATGGGATTAGAAGTGGAATGATCATCATCATGATATAATCTATACCTATAAATACACACATAGATATTAGACAGGGAAGGAAGAATATCAGGAAATATTAGATTTCAGTTTAAAGTGGTACTTATCAAAATTTTGGATTAAAGGCCATTCAATATTAATTCCTTGTCAATACCATATTTTATTATGATATGCACTTTTAAGATGAATTAATGTTATACATTTCACAAACTGGACAAGGGCATAGACACTTCCATTGTGAGGGCAGCATTGCCAACACCCTGTATTAGAAGCATAAATGTTATAATGTTGAAGATTTTTTTTTATGAAATGAGCTATAATATACCTGTACATTTGCACTATTATAAAGATGTAATTATTTTATTATCTGGATATAGTCAAGAGAAGTACAAATATAATTGCTTCTGAGAGTGTCAAATATGAAATGCTGCAATATTCAAAGTAACAATTTACAATGATACATATACATGTAATGAAAAGTATATATCTAATTTAGTGCACACAGCACATTTCTGTAATAACCTTCATAAGGTACATTGTATGCTCCAGGGTTTCAATATTTTTCAAGTCTTCCAGGTACTTCACTATTTACAGGTGGTACTTTTTATTAAAATTGAAACAATTTTCATTAAATGTCTTATACAATACTCTTTAAAATCAGGAGGTACCAAAGACCATTTTAGGTGGGTAATAGTACCTGGTACCGCCCCCACCCCGCCCCGTATTGAAAGGTCTGTTACTCATAGTCTAACAATCAGAAAGCCAAGTCATTCAAAAAAGATTGGGAGTGAAAAATGCCAAAAAGAGGCTATAAGGAATTCCATATGCTATTGGTTAATATATTTATGTAAAAAAACATTAGAGCTCTCACTAAGTGTCAGAGAAAATTAACTGTGTTTGGCCTTAGTTGTTTATATATATATATATACACGACATATTGTAGTTATTGGGATAACAAAGATGAAGTGATTCTGATTTGGATTGTATCTTCTTTATTTGTTTTACTATATTGTAATAATATTCAAAAATATGAGGAGTAGAAACTAAAAACATGAGTACGTCTTCATGTGAAAAGGTAAAGTTAGTTTTATAAAACCAGTCCTCCAAATGAAAATTTGAAGTTACTGGTCCAAATCAAATTCTTGAATTTATTTTTTATATTATAATATTTATATATATCTAAATAAAAACTGAAAAATTTACTGGTCTTGGGCCGGAGGACCGGTTCTCATCGTAAGGACTGTAAAACTCAAGGAAATAAAATACTGAGCAGACTTAATGTAGGTTTATTATCTAGAATGACTTCACAATACCAGCCTATCACCACTAAGGTTGTGAGTTTGAACCCCGTTCATGGCAAGGTGTACTTGATACAACATTATGTGGTAAAGTTTGTCAGTTACTTGCGACAAGTCTGTGGTTTTTCTCCAGGCACTCCGGTTTCCTCTATCAATAAAATTGACCGTCACGATATAACTGAAATATTGTTAAAAGTGGCATTAAACACCATAAACCTAAGCCTAAGCCAATACCAGCAAATCAACAATAAAGGCAAATATTATATTCCTCAAAGTTCTTGGAGCATGCAGTTCAGATAAGATGATTTTCAATACAGTTTTGCAGAAAAATGGAATTTTGTAAACATTTTAGTTGAAAAGTTAAAACTAGAATAATATGTACAGAAATCCCTTTCTTGTAATGAACAATCCGACGAAAGGGCGACCACTCTTAATCAGGCCATCTTTCGTCTGAGATAGTAAATTAATTCAGTCCTTGTTTAAGAGAGGCCAGACCACCCCTCTTATTATATTGGAGGTGTGACCTGTTAATTCAGTCCTTGTTTAAGAGAGGCCAGACCACCCCTCTTATTATATTGGAGGTGTGACCTGTTAATTCAGTCCTTGTTTAAGAGAGGCCAGACCACCCCTCTTATTATATTGGAGGTGTGACCTGTTAATTCAGTCCTTGTTTAAGAGAGGCCAGACCACCCCTCTTATTGTATTGGAGGTGTGACCTGTTAATTCAGTCCTTGTTTAAGAGAGGCCAGACCACCCCTCTTATTATATTGGAGGTGTGACCTGTTAAGAGGGAGACTAATGTACCAATAATAAAATCTTATTACACTAATTGGACCAATGGTTCATGTGAAGAATGGCCATCACTGTGGTCTGTCGTCATCTTTGCATGTGTTAGCTTTTGAAATGCATCGGTGGTGTAATGGTTGGCGTGCACTCCTTAAATTTGATAGATTGTGGGCTCCAACCCTGATTGTTTCAAGCCAAAGACTAGAAAATTGGGATTTGTTGCTTCTTCGCTAAATTTTCCGTGCAGCATTAAGGACTAAGAGCAAAGACTGGTTGGCTAGGAAAAATGTGGCGTTCATCCCACTGAATATTGTTTCAGCGAACTAGCACTAAAAAAAATCCAACTCAGCGTGTTTATCTATTACAAAGAAGAAATCACCTCATCAAAATGTGACTTGTTCTCGCCATGATATAGCTGAACATTTGCTCTCTTAGCATTAAACAGTAATCTTTGGCTGACTTTATGACACTCTAAAAAGTTAGTGCTTTGTGTGTTTATCCGAAACTCAAGATGCTTTCCACCACATGTACAGGACAAAGTTTTAACATAGGACCTTGTTGGAAAATGAATCAAATATTTTTTTCTCAAAAACTAAACATTTGATTGAACCCAAATAATCATTGGATGGTTCATCCCTTTCAAAGTGGATCAGAAATTCAAGATTGCCATTATAGGCTGGTTTGGTTGCTTTATGGTGTTTAATGCCACTTTCAACAGTATTTCAGTTATATCGTGGCAGTCGGTTTTATTGATTTAGGAAACCGGAGAAATCCACCGACCTGTCGCAAGTCACTGACAAACTATCACATAATGTTGTATTGAGTACACCTCATCATGAACAGGGTTCAAACTCACAACTTTAGTGGTGATAGTTGAAAATCCAATCTGATTGCACAGGTAATTAAAAATCCAATTACCATGATACAATCACGACCACGACGGCCCCATTATAATATGAGCCTCTAGGAAGGTAGTAAAGCATGATAGCATAGAAAAAGCATGTCAAAAGTGCAATCTGTTTATTTGTTAATTGCAGGCCAAAAGAGCTAAGTATGTTGCTAAGTTTGATTTTGCTGGCAAGGATCCAGAAGATTTACCATTTAAAAAGGGGGATGTATTAGAACTTATTTCAAAAGACGAAAAAGAATGGTGGACATGTCGGAACAGCCGAGGAGACGTGGGACAAATACCTGTACCATATGTTACAAAGGTGAAATTATTTTAAGTAATAAAACTGCATCGGTGGTGTAATGATTAGCGCACTCATCTCGAATGTGGTAGATCGTGGGATCGAGTCCTGGTTGAGTCAAACCAACGACTGAAATTTGTATATGCTGCTTCTCCGCTAAGCATGTAGCATTAAGGAGGTAGAACAAAGAATCAGATAATGTGTCCGAGTGGAACAAATGTCTACCCTACAGACTGTTGTTTCAGTGAGCTAGTCCTATAAAATATCAACTAAGGTTTTTTGTTTAGTTTAAACATATTTTTATTTGCTAAATATAACAAATAGGGATCGGACACAAGTTTTTCCAACTTATGAAGTCTTCTCCCGAATACAATAATTTACAATATGGATTAGCATGCGCAATGAAATGATATAATATGTATATAATAGCATAGAGTTAAATATACAAAGAATGACTATATACAAAAACATAAGTTTAGACAATATACGAGAGAAAAAAAGGGTATTGGTCTACGTAGTCATTTTATTTCAGTATGCAAAATTTACGAAAATATAAGGAAAATATATATAAAACCTTACAACTGGAGGCATCCATCTGCTTTATAATTGGTCCAAATATTGTCTGTTCATAATATAAAAAAGCTTAATAATCTTGGTAAATTTTTTACTATTGCTGAGAAAAAAATTGAAATTCATGAATTGTTGTATCATGCTCCTCTATTACTATTACTTACTCTGTTATTATTGTGTATAATATAGAATGTATGATTGATATGTATAATGTATTGAAATGTCTATAAGCTGTATTGCTCTTGGAATAAAGTACTAATATTATTATTATTATTATAAATGTACACAACATGATTTCAAACTTAAGACGAGAGGTTGAGACAAATGATATGTATAGGTTTCAGAGCTCCAGATAAGCTGCGTATTTGCATTTTTTACGCTATGAAAACGAGTAAAAACGCATGTATTATCAGATCAGAGTGTACATTTACGCATACATATTGCTGTGTAAGCAAACTTTCCAAATTCGGAGCGTACTTGTACGCTGTTGACGATAATACATCGTGTACATAAACAATACATTTTTGACTTTGAGAAATTCCCCGTAATTACTTCTCTTTATACTTTTCGAAAGAGAAAGTGTATACATCCGAGGGGTACCGAATGTTTGCCTTTCTAAGCATCGATGTCAAAAGAGATCTGATTGGATGTTTAGGATAAATCATCCAATCGCGGTCAATATTACAAATAAATGCGGTTTAGTTGAGAACTAAAACGAAAGTGAATTTGGGAACACATTGTTCGTTGAAAATGAGCAAGAACATGAATAAACGCGCCACGGAAAATTATATACTTTTTTAAAAGTTCCTGACAGTTTCATCTGTGTCTAGTGACAGTATAGTTAAAGGAATCATTGATGACATTATCAACACGGCTGTGAAAACTGCCGAAGTCGACGAGCAAAAAACAAAATATTTACAACATTTTATTAATAAACATGACACAATCGTGTCAAATTAAACAGATATACATTTCACTTGCATCCTGTGTTTATTGAATAACACTTGTGTCAAACATAATTTTAAAAGTGTACATGTAAGCAATCTTTTCTGAAGTAGAGAGTACAACAGTGCAAAGGAAATATGCAAATACGCATCATTTTCAAAAGTAGGGGGTAATTACCCTTTGGACTTGAAAATTATCTGGAGCTCTGTGTTTTATTCTCATATTTCAATGCATGTGGAAATAAATAATTTTGTGTGGCAAAAGTTTGATTTAAATTATTTTTGAAATTTTGTTTCCTTATTCTAATAATGAAACTTATTTCCTGGTGCCTATAAAGTTCTGTTAGATTCACTGGAATATAGTGACACACATATTACTGTGTCCCCACTTTCTTTTTGTTTATACTGACATGTTTCATTGATATCATGCTTTGTTGTTGAAGAGCTTATTTATTGTGATTACGGCAGGTTGGTGTTTTTCTCCGAGTACTCTGCTTTCATCCACCAATAAAACTGACAACCACGAAAAAAACTGAAATATTGTTGAAAGTGGTGTTAAACACCATAACCCTAATCATATTTATTGTGAAGAAAATCATGTTCTATTTAGGACAATCAGGGCATTAAGATTATGAGACAGGTATGAATAAAAAAAGGGGATTTTTGATGTTTCAAATTTGCCTAATGTATTGCTAACACCTGCAAAAAAAAATGTTATTTAATTTGGCTATCATAAGCTAAAAGCTATTTACAGAAGAACAGCGCTTTATCTAATAACTTAATTTTTATACAGTGGAACTTGTGCAATCTGACACCGGAGCTTTCTTTCTGTCATCCTGTGACATCCGACAAAAAATTATGGTCCCAAAGTATTTCTGTTAACAAAAATAAAACCTGAGTATTCCAACATCCTGTAGACAGGTTCCACTGTATTCATGTACCACTAATATAAATAATAATTAATGTATTAATTTTATGTTAAAAAAAGGTACAAAGATAATGTTGATTTCTCAAGGGGATCGACCAGTAGGAGGACTGATAAGGAGAAATTATGATAGTCTACATTGCAAAATTTTGATTCAAGCTTGTACAATAAATGAAGGACCCATGGTTTATTGGGGGCCAAACTCTGGCTGTGGAAAGATTTAAAACTTGTCTCCTTGAAATGCAATTACAATTGGCATTAATTTAATGTATCAATGAATGTCCTAGGGTCTATCAGATCTGAGACCTGGGGAATAAAAAGAATTTACATATGCATCAAGATTTACCCATGTTTTTTGATACTCGAAGTGAAGCATGATTCACCTATGTAGTATATAGTTGAAGAAATCTAATATTTTTCGTTCAAGTAAACCAAGTTTTCCAGTTATCAGGAAAAGTGTATATATTAATTACTCTGAACAGACTATATTCTTTTTTTCGAGTTGTCCAAGATTACATCTTATTCTAGTTTGATATAACAAGATTGACTACATGTCGACATGTTTAATTGTGTCTAGTTTGATATAACAAGATTGACTACATGTCGACATGTTTAATTGTGTAGTTTGATATAACAAGATTGACTGTATGTCGACATGTTTAATTGTGTAGTTTGATATAACAAGATTGACTACATGTCGACATGTTTAATTGTGTCTAGTTTGATATAACAAGATTGATTACATGTCGACATGTTTAATTGTGTAGTTTGATATAACAAGATTGACTACATGTCGACATGTTTAATTGTGTAGTTTGATATAACAAGATTGACTGTACATGTCGACATGTTTAATTGTGTAGTTTGATATAACAAGATTGACTACATGTCGACATGTTTAATTGTGTAGTTTGATATAACAAGATTGACTACATGTCGACATGTTTAATTGTGTCTAGTTTGATATAACAAGATTGACTGTACATGTCGACATGTTTAATTGTGTAGTTTGATATAACAAGATTGACTACATGTAAACATGTTTAATTGTGTCTAGTTTTATATAACAAGATTGACTGTAGTAGACATGTTTAATTGTGTAGTTTGATATAACAAGATTGACTGTACATGTCGACATGTTTAATTGTGTAGTTTGATATAACAAGATTGACTACATGTCGACATGTTTAATTGTGTAGTTTGATATAACAAGATTGACTACATGTCGACATGTTTAATTGTGTAGTTTGATATAACAAGATTGACTGTATGTCGACATGTTTAATTGTGTAGTTTGATATAACAAGATTGACTACATGTCGACATGTTTAATTGTGTCTAGTTTGATATAACAAGATTGATTACATGTCGACATGTTTAATTGTGTAGTTTGATATAACAAGATTGACTACATGTCGACATGTTTAATTGTGTAGTTTGATATAACAAGATTGACTGTACATGTCGACATGTTTAATTGTGTAGTTTGATATAACAAGATTGACTACATGTCGACATGTTTAATTGTGTAGTTTGATATAACAAGATTGACTACATGTCGACATGTTTAATTGTGTCTAGTTTGATATAACAAGATTGACTGTACATGTCGACATGTTTAATTGTGTAGTTTGATATAACAAGATTGACTACATGTAAACATGTTTAATTGTGTCTAGTTTTATATAACAAGATTGACTGTAGTAGACATGTTTAATTGTGTAGTTTGATATAACAAGATTGACTGTACATGTCGACATGTTTAATTGTGTAGTTTGATATAACAAGATTGACTACATGTCGACATGTTTAATTGTGTAGTTTGATATAACAAGATTGACTACATGTCGACATGTTTAATTGTGTAGTTTGATATAACAAGATTGACTGTACATGTCGACATGTTTAATTGTGTAGTTTGATATAACAAGATTGACTACATGTCGACATGTTTAATTGTGTAGTTTGATATAACAAGATTGACTACATGTCGACATGTTTAATTGTGTAGTTTGATATAACAAGATTGACTGTACATGTCGACATGTTTAATTGTGTTGTTTGATATAACAAGATTGACTACATGTAGACATGTTTAATTGTGTCTAGTTTTATATAACAAGATTGACTGTACATGTCGACATGTTTAATTGTGTAGTTTGATATAACAAGATTGACTACATGTCGACATGTTTAATTGTGTAGTTTGATATAACAAGATTGACTACATGTCGACATGTTTAATTGTGTAGTTTGATATAACAAGATTGACTACATGTCGACATGTTTAATTGTGTAGTTTGATATAACAAGATTGATTACATGTCGACATGTTTAATTGTGTAGTTTGATATAACAAGATTGACTACATGTCGACATGTTTAATTGTGTAGTTTGATATAACAAGATTGACTGTACATGTCGACATGTTTAATTGTGTAGTTTGATATAACAAGATTGACTACATGTCGACATGTTTAATTGTGTAGTTTGATATAACAAGATTGACTGTACATGTAGACATGTTTAATTGTGTCTAGTTTTATATAACAAGATTGACTGTAGTAGACATGTTTAATTGTATAGTTTGATATAACAAGATTGACTACATATCAACATGTTTAATTGTGTAGTTTGATATAACAAGATTGACTACATGTCGACATGTTTAATTGTGTAGTTTGATATAACAAGATTGACTACATGTCGACATGTTTAATTGTGTAGTTTGATATAACAAGATTGACTGTACATGCCGACATGTTTAATTGTGTAGTTTGATATAATAAGATTGACTACATGTCGACATGTTTAATTGTGTAGTTTGATATAACAAGATTGACTACATGTCGACATGTTTAATTGTGTCTAGTTTGATATAACAAGATTGACTACATGTCGACATGTTTAATTGTGTAGTTTGATATAACAAGATTGACTACATGTCAACATGTTTAATTGTGTAGTTTGATATAACAAGATTGACTACATGTCGACATGTTTAATTGTGTCTAGTTTGATATAACAAGATTGACTGTAGTAGACATGTTTAATTGTGTCTAGTTTGATATAACAAGATTTACTGTACAGGTAGACATGTTTAATTGTGTCTAGTTTGATATAACAAGATTGACTGTAGTAGACATGTTTAATTGTGTCTAGTTTGATATAACAAGATTGACTGTACATGTAGACATGTTTAATTGTGTCTAGTTTGATATAACAAGATTGACTGTACATATAGACATGTTTAATTGTGTCTAGTTTGATATAACAAGATTGACTGTACATGTCGACATGTTTAATTGTGTCTAGTTTGATATAACAAGATTGACTGTAGTAAACATGTTTAATTGTGTCTAGTTTGATATAACAAGATTGACTGTACATGTCGACATGTTTAATTGTGTCTAGTTTGATATAACAAGATTGACTGTACATGTAGACATGTTTAATTGTGTCTAGTTTGATATAACAAGATTGACTGTGCATGTAGACATGTTTAGTTGTGTCTAGTTTGATATAACAAGATTGACTGTACATGTAGACATGTTTAATTGTGTCTAGTTTGATATAACAAGATTGACTGTACATGTAGACATGTTTAAGTGTGTCTAGTTTGATATAACAAGATTGACTGTACAGGTAGACATGTTTAATTGTGTCTAGTTTGATATAACAAGATTGACTGTACATGTCGACATGTTTAATTGTGTCTAGTTTGATATAACAAGATTGACTGTACATGTAGACATGTTTAATTGTGTCTAGTTTGATATAACAAGATTGACTGTACATGTAGACATGTTTAATTGTGTCTAGTTTGATATAACAAGATTGACTGTAGTAGACATGTTTAATTGTGTCTAGTTTGATATAACAAGATTTACTGTACAGGTAAACATGTTTAATTGTGTCTAGTTTGATATAACAAGATTGACTGTAGTAGACATGTTTAATTGTGTCTAGTTTGATATAACAAGATTTACTGTACATGTAGACATGTTTAATTGTGTCTAGTTTGATATAACAAGATTGACTGTACATGTAGACAGGTTTAATTGTGTCTAGTTTGATATAACAAGATTGACTGTACATGTAGACATGTTTAATTGTGTCTAGTTTGATATAACAAGATTGACTGTACATGTAGACATGTTTAATTTTGTCTAGTTTGATATAACAAGATTGACTGTACAGGTAGACATGTTTAATTGTGTCTAGTTTGATATAACAAGATTGACTGTAGTAGACATGTTTAATTGTGTCTAGTTTGATATAACAAGATTGACTGTACATGTAGACATGTTTAATTGTGTCTAGTTTGATATAACAAGATTGACTGTACATGTAGACATGTTTAATTGTGTCTAGTTTGATATAACAAGATTGACTGTACATGTAGACATGTTTAATTGTGTCTAGTTTGATATAACAAGATTGACTGTACATGTAGACATGTTTAATTGTGTCTAGTTTGATATAACAAGATTGACTGTACATGTAGACATGTTTAATTGTGTGTGTATTTTTCAGTTTGATCCTGCTCATCCACCTAGTCAGAGACCAATGTCTATAGAACCTCCAGGATACATAGCACCAGAAAATAAACCATCAATAAAAGATGTAAGATATAGTACAAGCTATGCAAGTTTCACTTGTTTCTGTTGATATTGATTTTCGTGAATTTAGAGATAATGAGATTTTCTTAAGCTTTCTATTTCGTGGTTTTGATACATTATAACAAAACATCCTGATCCCTCGTCACACCAAAGACTTCATGGTCCCTCGTCACACCAAAGACTTCACAATTGGTATTTGCTGCTTTATAATGTGTCTAAGTGGAGACACATTTTTGTGCCTGTCGCAAGCCAGGACCTGGATTTCCACCAGCAAATGTCTCCGTCTTTCTTTTGTGTTCAATTGTTTTAGGTGAGAGGTGATTGTTCATTTTGTTGAGAATCACTGTGTAACCGTCTTTTCATAATGTCTACCTGTGAACTATTATTTCAGTGAGCCAGCACTATAAAAAAAAACTTTAGTACAAAACAGACATCATCATCTCAGCAAAAAGTAACTTGTTCTTGCCATGATATAGCTTACAATTACTCACTTGAAATGGGTATTTTTACCTTACAGTACAGAGGGGTTACGGTTATGGTGTTTAACACCACATTCAACAATATTTCAGTTATATCATGGCAGTCAGTTTTATAAGTGGAGGAAAACCACAGACCTGTCGCAAGTCACTGACAAACTTTATCACATAATGTTGTATAGAGCGGGATTCGAACTCACAACATTGGTAGTGATTAGCATTGATTACACAGGTAGTTTTATATTCAACTACCAGTACCTTATCTATGTAATTCGTGTGTTCTTCGTAGGATCAAGTTCATGTGAATTATTCTTATTTGGTTTTTCTATCCATTTTATAGAATGGATGACAAAACTACAGAAAATAGATTAAAATGGGACTCTGTGGAAAAATGTTGAAAATTTCTTCTCAAATATAAATTAAATCAATGAACCAAAAATGGTCATGAGTTTTATTTGACATTTGTTTACAAACTTTATTTTTAGTTGATAAAAAATTCCTTAAGGTCACAGCACATAGAATCATATGAATAAAATGTCTTAAAATTGATTTTTTTCTGAAACCAATGAAAATTCATAGGAACCATGTCTGGAATATGTTTGTTGTGATATGCCTCTGATCTATAAAGTTTTGTGGTCTTTGTAAAACAGATACCTTGTTACTTTCTATATCTTCTGTAGATAAATGGGGGGGGGGGGTGGGGGGAGGGTGTCAAAAACATGTAAAATTTCATATTTTACTATGTACCACTGCTTGTATGACTCAAAGTTCACTTAAATTCAAGTGAATTTTTCTTATTTGCATATCTAGAAATACTTTTCTGTTATTGATTAAAAGTACTTTTCTCATTTTATACATCAATAAACTGTTTGGCCGGAACTACTTCTGTATCCAAAACAAACAACATGGCAACCATTTTATCGTGTTGAATAATAAAATTCAATATTTAAATTATTATTTGAAGTATTATAAGGATAAAGCAAATTTATTTCTGAGTTTTTTCATGTGTAAACGTTATTGCTGTACAATGCACTTGCAAACTTAACATTTATGTCCATACTTAACTCTAAAATGTTTAATCCTTAAAAATATATTATATTTTTAATAACCTTATATGTATTTTGTTAGACAGGTCAGTGGTTTTCTCCGGTTTCCTCCACCAATAAAACTGACAGCCACAATATAACTGAAATATTGTTGAAAGTGGTGTTAAACACCATAAACATACCTGTATTTTATAATGTTATTTTCTTCTTCAGATAACTTTACCAGCCAGAGCTGTGGTGACACAACAAAGAATACCAAATTTATACGATAGATCACAATTAAAACTTGAGGTAAAGTTCAGTTCACAAACAATTTGATATAAAGTCAAAACTAGTCCTGAGACAGTCTCGAAATGAAAATTTGAATTTACAGGTCTGAATCAAATTCTTGAATTTATTTTTATATAATTCCAAATAAAAACTGAAAAATTGACTGGTCTGAACAAAGTTTTACTAGTCTTGGGCCAGAGGACCAGGGCTCATCATGAGGACTGAACAAAGTTTTACTGGTCTTGGGCCAGAGGACCAGGGCTCATCATGAGGACTGAACACAGTTTTACTAGTCTTGGGCCGGAGGACCAGGGCTCATCATGAGGACTGAACAAAGTTTTACTAGTCTTGGGCCAGAGGACCAGGGCTCATCATGAGGACTGAACAAAGTTTTACTAGTCTTGGGCCGGAGGACCAGGGCTCATCATGAGGACAGAACAAAGTTTTACTAGTCTTGGGCCAGAGGACCAGGGCTCATCATGAGGACTGAACAAAGTTTTACTAGTCTTGGGCCAGAGGACCAGGGCTCATCATGAGGACTGAACAAAGTTTTACTAATCTTGGGCCAGAGGACCAGGGCTCATCATGAGGACAGAACAAAGTTTTACTAGTCTTGGGCCAGAGGACCAGGGCTCATCATGAGGACAGAACAAAGTTTTACTAGTCTTGGGCCGGAGGACCAGGGCTCATCATGAGGACAGAACAAAATTTTACTGGTCTTGGGCCAGAGGACCAGGGCTCATCATGAGGACAGAACAAAGTTTTACTAGTCTTGGGCCAGAGGACCAGGGCTCATCATGAGGACAGAACAAAGTTTTACTAGTCTTGGGTCAGAGGACCAGGGCTCATCATGAGGACAGAACAAAGTTTTACTAGTCTTGGGCCGGAGGACCAGGGCTCATCATGAGGACAGAACAAAGTTTTACTGGTCTTGGGCCAGAGGGCCAGGGCTCATCATGAGGACAGAACAAAGTTTTACTAGTCTTGGGCCAGAGGACCAGGGCTCATCATGAGGACAGAACAAAGTTTTACTAGTCTTGGGCCAGAGGACCAGGGCTCATCATGAGGACAGAACAAAGTTTTACTAGTCTTGGGCCAGAGGACCAGGGCTCATCATGAGGACAGAACAAAGTTTTACTAGTCTTGGGCCAGAGGACCAGGGCTCATCATGAGGACAGAACAAAGTTTTACTAGTCTTGGGCCAGAGGACCAGGGCTCATCATGAGGACAGAACAAAGTTTTACTAGTCTTGGGCCAGAGGACCAGGGCTCATCATGAGGACTGAACAAAGTTTTACTAGTCTTGGGCCGGAGGACCAGGGCTCATCACGAGGACAGAACAAAGTTTTACTGGTCTTGGGCCAGAGGACCAGGGCTCATCATGAGGACAGAACAAAGTTTTACTAGTCTTGGGCCAGAGGACCAGGGCTCATCATGAGGACAGAACAAAGTTTTACTAGTCTTGGGCCAGAGGACCAGGGCTCATCATGAGGACAGAACAAAGTTTTACTAGTCTTGGGCCAGAGGACCAGGGCTCATCATGAGGACAGAACAAAGTTTTACTAGTCTTGGGCCAGAGGACCAGGGCTCATCATGAGGACAGAACAAAGTTTTACTAGTCTTGGGCCAGAGGACCAGGGCTCATCATGAGGACAGAACAAAGTTTTACTAGTCTTGGGCCAGAGGACCAGGGCTCATCATGAGGACAGAACAAAGTTTTACTAGTCTTGGGCCAGAGGACCAGGGCTCATCATGAGGACAGAACAAAGTTTTACTAGTCTTGGGCCAGAGGACCAGGGCTCATCATGAGGACAGAACAAAGTTTTACTAGTCTTGGGCCAGAGGACCAGGGCTCATCATGAGGACAGAACAAAGTTTTACTAGTCTTGGGCCAGAGGACCAGGGCTCATCATGAGGACAGAACAAAGTTTTACTAGTCTTGGGCCAGAGGACCAGGGCTCATCATGAGGACAGAACAAAGTTTTACTAGTCTTGGGCCCGAGGACCAGGGCTCATCATGAGGACAGAACAAAGTTTTACTAGTCTTGGGCCGGAGGACCAGGGCTCATCATGAGGACAGAACAAAGTTTTACTAGTCTTGGGCCAGAGGACCAGGGCTCATCATGAGGACAGAACAAAGTTTTACTAGTCTTGGGCCAGAGGACCAGGGCTCATCATGAGGACAGAACAAAGTTTTACTAGTCTTGGGCCAGAGGACCAGGGCTCATCATGAGGACAGAACAAAGTTTTACTAGTCTTGGGCCAGAGGACTAGGGCTCATCATGAGGACAGAACAAAGTTTTACTAGTCTTGGGCCAGAGGACCAGGGCTCATCATGAGGACAGAACAAAGTTTTACTAGTCTTGGGCCAGAGGACCAGGGCTCATCATGAGGACAGAACAAAGTTTTACTAGTCTTGGGCCAGAGGACCAGGGCTCATCATGAGGACAGAACAAAGTTTTACTAGTCTTGGGCCAGAGGACCAGGGCTCATCATGAGGACAGAACAAAGTTTTACTAGTCTTGGGCCAGAGGACCACGGCTCATCATGAGGACTGAACAAAGTTTTACTGGTCTTGGGCCAGAGGACCAGGGCTCATCATGAGGACTGAACAAAGTTTTACTAGTCTTGGGCCGGAGGACCAGGGCTCATCATGAGGACAGAACAAAGTTTTACTGGTCTTGGGCCAGAGGACCAGGGCTCATCATGAGGACAGAACAAAGTTTTACTAGTCTTGGGCCAGAGGACCAGGGCTCATCATGAGGACAGAACAAAGTTTTACTAGTCTTGGGCCAGAGGACCAGGGCTCATCATGAGGACAGAACAAAGTTTTACTAGTCTTGGGCCAGAGGACCAGGGCTCATCATGAGGACAGAACAAAGTTTTACTAGTCTTGGGCCAGAGGACCAGGGCTCATCATGAGGACAGAACAAAGTTTTACTAGTCTTGGGCCAGAGGACCAGGGCTCATCATGAGGACAGAACAAAGTTTTACTAGTCTTGGGCCAGAGGACCAGGGCTCATCATGAGGACAGAACAAAGTTTTACTAGTCTTGGGCCAGAGGACCAGGGCTCATCATGAGGACTGAACAAAGTTTTACTGGTCTTGGGCCAGAGGACCAGGGCTCATCATGAGGACTGAACAAAGTTTTACTAGTCTTGGGCCAGAGGACCAGGGCTCATCATGAGGACTGAACAAAGTTTTACTGGTCTTGGGCCAGAGGACCAGGGCTCATCATGAGGACTGAACAAAGTTTTACTAGTCTTGGGCCAGAGGACCAGGGCTCATCATGAGGACAGAACAAAGTTTTACTAGTCTTGGGCCAGAGGACCAGGGCTCATCATGAGGACAGAACAAAGTTTTACTAGTCTTGGGCCAGAGGACCAGGGCTCATCATGAGGACAGAACAAAGTTTTACTAGTCTTGGGCCAGAGGACCAGGGCTCATCATGAGGACAGAACAAAGTTTTACTAGTCTTGGGCCAGAGGACCAGGGCTCATCATGAGGACAGAACAAAGTTTTACTAGTCTTGGGCCAGAGGACCAGGGCTCATCATGAGGACAGAACAAAGTTTTACTAGTCTTGGGCCAGAGGACCAGGGCTCATCATGAGGACTGAACAAAGTTTTACTGGTCTTGGGCCAGAGGACCAGGGCTCATCATGAGGACTGAACAAAGTTTTACTAGTCTTGGGCCAGAGGACCAGGGCTCATCATGAGGACTATTGTATTATTTGAAATCTATTGATGTATTCAACAATTGGGGATACATGTACAGAATAACAGCAGTTATGAAGGTCAATACAGACATTATCACTGGTATCACAGCGAGTTTGTGGTAATGTATGTCGAGACCTTCAAAACAGCTGTTACTGGGCAAGATCAAAGAGGAAATGTTGAAATTACTGATAAAAAATTTTACATAAGAATTTCGTTGGCAGAACAGACAATCTGGCTTAGCATGCTTGACTCGGTTGTAGTAGATAATGGGATCGAGCCCCAGTGGATCCTGACAAACCAAAACTATAAAATTGACATTTGCTGCTTCTCTGCTTAGCAGGTAGCATTAAGAAGTAAGAGCAAATACTGGTTGCTTCAGAATCTGGATAATGTGTTCAAGTGGAGCGACGTATCTACCCAAAGACTTGTTCAGTGAGCTAGCACTATAAAAATCCGAATTAACATTTTGGTCTAGTATAAAGCGGACATCATCATCATTATCTCATTAAATGTAACTCGTTCTCGCTATGATATATCAGAAAAATTGCTCATTTGGCATTAAACAACAATCACTCGCTCTCTTGGTGTACAAAACTGGAGTACACTGAATCAATCGCTGACCTTCTTCCACAGGACCTCACATCAATTTATTTTTAAATGATACACTTGATTATGTTTTTTTGATGGTGACTTTCTCAAAAGGAAATTTCGCCTGTTAAATGATACAACTTAAATTAGTCACTTTATATTAAAGGATAAATTGATTTCTTGTTCTTTTCATTGTAGAAAGGAGATATACTGATTGTGACAAAAATGAATTCCAGTGGCCAGTGGGAAGGAGAACTTAATGGAAAAAAGGGTGTTTTCCCTTTTACACATGTACGATTTCTGGACAATGAAAATAATACGGACACAAACAGATGATAGCTATTGTTAATGTTGTCTTTTATAAATCTGTTATTTTTATCAGAAACCAAAACATGTTAAAAACGATACTGATTCTACTATTGCCAAAAAATAAAAACCACTGTCATCTTATGTTGTATACAGTCAAATGTGTACCATGTTTTTTCTATTTATGCCTTTCTACCTTAAAAAAAATATCTTGACCATTATTATAAGCCTATGAAGAGACAAATGAAAAGGTGTCATTACCAATTCTAGCTATGAATACTGATTAATGAAATTTGCTCCTAGATACAGGTGAATTGCTTCTGTTCCTGGCTGTCTATGTTTTGTTTATTTCCAGTTTCCATGGATACAGCCTATTTAAAGAATATGTTGCTCCAGGTCTAGCCATGAATATAAAACTTTAAATTGAAAACATTTATTTCTTTTTTGTTTTAAAATTTCTTTGCAAGTCACTGTATGAAATGTCAGTATATATTGTGAATTAATTCATTATTTTTGTTTACACTATGCTGATGTCTTTTTACATACTTTTTGTTTAGAATGTTTTTGTTATTTATGTAGCTTAACTGACCATATGTGTTTTTACAGTTGTCCTCTTATAAGGCCACCACTTCTACAGTGGAAAGGTGGCCTTGTAAGAGGGGTGGCCTCTCTTGAAGGTGACAATTTTAGTTGTATTTTACCATCTTAGGCCAAACAAAAAAAATTATTAGCTTCTCGGGCCAATTTCCAAAAATTTTGATGAGGCAGGGAGGCACCCTTTTTTCTTTTGTAATAATCAGTGTTGATTCAAATGCAGTGGCAGCTTATACTGGAAACAACCATGCATGCCTTCGACATAAGCGCTTTACTGACAATGATCGCGATCAACAAACTTACGGATCAGACGGGAGCGGACCCAAAAAAAATCCGGAAATGACCAGAAACGGACACAATTTTTTTCCCCCAATGTAAAAACGATCAATGCGGCAGTAAAAACACACGCACCGGTGCCTGAGAAGCTAACAATTAATTTTTTTGGCCCTTAAATATGGCCTGATAAGAGGGGGACTACTGTTAACATCATTTAGCATCCATCCTTTTTTTTTTCCTTTTCATTTATTGGAACATATTTTCTTCTTAGAAAACACTGGGCTGATTGAACCACAGAGTTTGAATGAATTATTTATTAACAGTCCTCCAAAAACAATCCATCATTCCATTGCTGACTAATCTGCATTACCGTGGATACTAAATATTATTGTTTCTGATTAACTAAACGTGGAAAAAATCTTGTCCTGCAATCATTTGCTATACAATAAAGTTATGCTACTAATTTTTTGCTTTATTCTTCTACTGTACTTACAATTTCCTGGTACCCTGATTCACGTTCATGTAGAGTAAATGGTAAGAAATGGTAACAGTAAAATGTGGATGTGATGAAATAGGACAAATTTCAAAGTGATTAGAATGACACATTTTTCTACTAATTTTTCAGTAATATTTACCAGTTGCTTTTTAATTTTTACATTGCAGCATAACAGGTGTTAAAAAGCAATTGACATGTGTTGACCAGATGAGTGGTTAAAAACTCAATGTAGCCTCTGGTTTAAAGACATTTTCTACACATAATTCTAACATGACGTCCTTCATTGGCTATATAGATAATACCGTGATAAAACTCCTGATATATTTTAGTTCGCACATGCATATTAATTTTGGATAGGGTTCTAGTGAAATAATTTGTCTAGATATAATTAACTGCAGAAACATTTTATATTAAAATTTTATATTAAAATTTAAAAAAAAATAGAAATTATCTTCTACAGTTAATACCACTATTTAAAAAATATTTATGCATTTTAAATTTTGCATTTGTTTTAAATGAGTTTTAATAAAGATTTGATATTTATAAAAGCATTTATATGAAAATATTTGTCCGTGAGAAAGGTCTGGTTTTTTTTTGTAATGATTAAAAATCTCTTAAAATCATATATTTATTTTCAATGCTGTCATTGTATTTTTGTCTTTAAATTTAACTTAATTTTGCTTACATTGATATATAGAAAAGTCAGTTTAATATTAGAAGATTTGATAAATATTGGTGTATAGTTAATATTTTAAATATTTGTGACAATCACATTTCAGTAAGATTTTATTCTTAGCAATTTGGGCTTATTTGTATAAAGAGGGAAATTTCTAACAGTCCTTTTTGTATTTTGTCATTCACAAACTGTATTTACAACAGTATTATTTTCACCACTTAAAATAAAAATGTTTTATGTTTCAATACATATTAAAATACTTAGTCATTATTTTGATCCAATTAAATTTATTTAAAACCACTTATTATATAATCAATAAATGTCTACTTTTTAAGGGTCATTAATTAGACTTGTTTTGGTTTTATGTTTGTTTAGTTTTTTGTATCTAACCATTATCCTTTAAAGATTCTTGTTTAAATTGTGATTTTCTTTTTAAAGTGAATGTACGAATATGGGAGGGCCGTCGTGGACGTGATCATATGGTAGTTGGATTTACAACTACCTTTGCAAACAGTGCCTATCACCACTGATGTTGTGATTTCGAATCTCAACCAGGGTGGGATGTACAACATTATGTGATTAAGTTTGTCAGTCAGTGACTTACGACAGGTCGGTGGTTTTCTCCGGGTCCTCGGGTTTCCTCCACCAATAAAACTGACCCGCCACGATATAACTGAAATATTGTTGAAAGTAGCGTTAAAAACCATAACCCTAACCCTAACATCCCTCCTTTAAAGATAAATGTTTAAATAACAATTTTCTTTTAAAGTACATGTATGAATATGGGCTGGTAATAATATGTATATGTACAGTTATAGTCTGTATTATAAATAGATTTTCAGCATGTTTGTATATATAATAAATAAACAAATCATGAGAATGTATACTTTTATGCTAGATAATTTAATGTATTGTGAAAATTATGTAAATTGTTTGTGACAGTTTTGATATGCACTAAAATATTGCTTGCTTCTTTTTTTCAAACTCCACAACCATATATTATATTTTCTCTCATTAGGAATAATGTTCTTATAGCTTAATTGGAATTTGTGAAAGGTTTATATTGTTATCGTACACATATACTTGTTTATAAGTTGTATTATTTCATAGTATGTTATATTATTATATTTGTCAGTTGAAGCATGTTAGGTTTCCAGAATTTATTTTTAGTTTCTATGTATAATCAGACAAAAAATTAACCAAAATTATAAATTGTACATATGTTGAGTTAATAGCATGTATATATTGAGTGCCAGTAATATATTCTCCCATTTTGTAACCATACATTTTTTTTCTTTGTTTCATTGTCCAGAGTTATCTATCTTTATACAGCAGTTATTATTAATTAAGTCTCCCAAACAACAAAGTTTGGGAGACTTATTGTTTTTGCTCCGTTTCTTATTATTATTCTCTTTCTCCTTTCTTTCCACGGACCATGAACTTGTCCACGGCAGATCTCAGGAACTACTGGACAGAATTTCATGAAACTTGGTGGAATTATATATATATGTTTCTATTTGATCCTAAAGTTTTCAGATTTGTGGTAAAGGGAGTCAAAGCCATATGTTTAGGGGTTCAAAGGGGGTGGGGGTTACTATAGAATCCTATGGGAAAGTTGAAATTTCGTACATTAATGTTGATAACTTCTAAATAGATAATGATAGAGACATACAATTTGACATAGTGATAGGTCACCATTAGAGGAGCAATTCTGTGTTTTAAAAATTTTCAAGATGTCTGCCATTTTCAAAATGGCTACCAAAACACGGCATAAAAAATGGGCATTAGAAATTCAACATTGTCCGATGTCATCCAAATGTGATATGTGGGTAGATAATGATGTCCCGAATTGATTACCGACATTGAAAATTTTCTACCGGTCACCATTTTCAAAATGGCTGCCACAATACCGCAAAAATTCAACATTGTCCTATATCATCAAAATTTGATATGTGGGTAGATAATGATGTCCCGAATTGATTCCCGACATTGAAAAAATTTCTACCGGTCGCCATTTTTAAAATGGCCACCACAATACCACACAAATCCAACATTGTCCGATTTCAACAACATTTCATATGTGGGTAGATTATGATGTCCCGAATTCATTCCTGACATTGAAAAATTTCTACCGGTCGCCATTTTTAAAATGGCCGCCACAATACCGCACAAATTCAACATTGTTTGATTTCAACGAAATTTCATATGTAGGTAGATTATGATGTCCTGAATTGATTCCCGACATTGAAAAATTTCTACTGGTCGCCATTTTCAAAATGGTCGCCAAAATACTGCAAAAATTCAACATTGTTCGATTTCAAAGGTAGCTTTTGAGTTATTTTTTTAAACCTGTTGTCAGTGGCCGGTTTGGGAGACTTCATAATCGTTAGATTATAATCATATCTTGTTTCCCTTTAGAACATTTTTTTTTTGGGATGTTTTTTTTTTTAGTGTTATTCTATCTTGGATTTTGGTTATAAACATTAAAATTGTTGTCATGAGAGTACTTTATAGAAATAATAAACAAGAACAATACTTTGCTATGCACTTAAGGAAAATGATGACTCTTTTCAACTTCAATATTTACTTAGATAACTATTGTCCTAGTATTAAGTCATTCTAAGATTGTTTATATATTCAAGCATAAGTTAAATGAAAGGTTGATTTATTATAGTCATTCACTTAAATTGTTATTCATTTAAGCACCCTCTTAGATCCAGGAAGTAAATTTCAATTGTTTATGGACAATTAAAGTAGACAGCACAGGGTTATTTTATACTAATGTAAAATGAAACGTTTAAAAAAATTCTAACTGAGAAGTTAAATATCATTGGTCTAGAAATCCCTTGAAGGTTGCATAATATCATCCAATTATATCAAAGTTAAATTATTTTGTACCCACTTAATATATATGTGGAAGAAGTGAAAGTGGCATTTAACACCATAGCCCCACCCCTACTACATAAGTATCTAGACCATGGATGTACTAACTAAAATCACATTGTATATTTGTTTAACAACCAAAAGAAGCATCGCTCAGATCCTTCACATATGAAATAATTCATGATGAGTGTATATAGACATCTAAAAACAAGAGGTCAGAGGTCATATTTTATTTAAATACATGTCTAGATCTATAGAGGTCAAAGGTCATATGTTATTTAAATACATAGTAAACTGTTTGTTGTACAAATGAAGTAAATGAGCAAATTAAACAAATACAGTGTGAGTAATAAAGTACTCCAAATCATTAATTTGTATAAAGTAAATTGTAAATATGTACATCTCTAACTGATTACTTATTCAGTATTGCATTTATTTTCTTATAAGTTTGGAGTTTAAATGTTGTATCTACATATATTGTAAACAAGCTCTTTAAGATGGGCAATTCAATTGACAAATACTTTCAAGTTATTCAATATACCTATATACATCATAATTGAATTTCAATTTTACTTTACAAAAAGTAATTTTTGGCTTTGTAGATTTTATTTTTGTTGATTTAGAAATATATATTTTTTCTTAATCCCCGTACTTACATTATGTTTTGGAAGAAAGAAATACTTTCCATTACCTTTCAAGACAATTATTTTTTTCTTTGCACAGATGTAATTTTGTTTATTCTTCAGAATACATAATATAATACAGTTTTTTTTCTCACTTTTATGTAGATTTAGTTCTAAATTTCTCTTGAAATCCAGAGAAGAACGATGACAACGAGAATATCATAAAAATATAAAAAATAGGATGTAGAAATATTCAAGCATAATACATATGGATTTAATAAGAATGTAGATATCAAATTTAGTGTTCCAGATGCATTTCTGAAATAACCTTCATCAGGTACTCTCAACATCAAAAGATTGAAAATATCTTCATTTAACATGTACAAATAAGATTTAACTTGAATACATGTTCTGATATCAGAAAGATGATTTTGTATCCAATCCTTTAACATTGTTTCTGTTTCACCAACATAAACTATGTGCTTACATTTTTTTACAGTGGACCGCATAAACTACATTTGATGTTCTGCAGTTAAAAATGTAAGCACATAGTTTATGTTGGTGAAACAGAAACAATGGTAAAGGATCGGATACAAAATCATCTTTCTGATATCAGAACATGTAAAAAATATGACAAGCCGGTTTCAATACATTTTAATTTAATTCAAAAGGCCATTCCATCGACGATTTCAGATTTGCAGAAATAGAAATTTCAAGAAAAAATAACACAATATATAGGCAGACCCGCGAATCACTGTTTATTAAGATGTGTAACACTCAACAAGAGGGTTTAAACAAAAGAAAATAATTAGTCTAACATGTCTTAAATTACACAAAGTTTGATCTTGAGCTTTGTGTATTTTATTCATTCATAATGTTCAGGATCATTTTTAGTTCATAAATTTTTACGACGTCATAATAGCACGATTAGACGTTATGACGTTGTCTTGTTGTTTTTTTTGTATCTCTTGGCAGTTTATGTTTTGCAAATGCCGTCGAAAATTTTTGCAATACTTTGTTTAAATGTAAAATAATAGGGATATAATTTCATTGGATCCCCAGGGGGAAAATAAATGAAATCAGCGATTTTTAAGAATGTTGGAGTTTGGTTTATTTTTGTGTAATATCATACAAGGTAGCAACTTTCAGATCACTTTCTTCTAGGACATAAAAACATTATTTCACTTGCATCCAAAATATAAGTGTTCTAAATCATATTGGTGTCTATGGAATACAATTAAATGGTTTGTATTCTGAAATATTATTTTTAGTGTTGAAGAAAATATTTTCATGTGTGAACAACATTGGGAAATAAATAAATATCTTTAGCATGGGATTTTAAGAAATTGTTTGTTTTTTCTGTATTTATTGTCATAAAATTATTGCAAAATGAATTGATCATGTTTGTATCACCTTTAAAAAATAATCTTGCAATATTTTGTCAGTTGAATTACTAATAGTAGCTTCATATGTCATTCAATAGGTTTTTGTCATTTTATGCCACAATTATTCTTGAGACAAAGTGTTTACAAGGGATTGCATAAAACCTAATGTAAGGGTTAATAATTAGGACAAACAACCTTTTTATATCGCTTGACTGAAAATTTAAATTTGTAGGTCCCTACTTTTGAGAACACTTTGAATTCGTAGGTCCCTATTTTTTTGAGGTGGAAGACTTTGAACTTGTAGGTCCCTATTTTTTAGAAGATTTTAAACTTGTAGGTCCCTACTTTTGAGAAGACTTTGAACCCATAGGTCCCTACTTTTGAGAAGACTTTGAATGTGTAGATCCCTATTTTTGAGAAGATTTTGAACTCGTAGGTCCCTATTCTTGAAAGTATTACGAACGCATTTTAATTTTTTTTTTAAAGTAAATATTTAATTTAATGTGCACGATGTGTTTCTGGAACAATGTTCATGAGATACAAATATATAATAAACTAGATATATATCTATATGCTTCCCTTTGTAAAATGCATTAATCCAATGCCAAAAACAAGAAACTGTGATGCTTAGAAATAAAGCAATCAAATGTAACTATATTGTTTATTGTTGACTTATGATTCTCTTTAAACAGATGTACATTTTCATGGTGCTGTCGTGGTCATGATCGTATGGTAGTTGAATTTACAACTACCTATGCAGTCAGTGCTTATCACTACTAACGTTGTGAGTTCGAATCCCACTCAAGGCGAGGTGTACAACATTATGTGATAAAGTTTGTCAGTGACTTGCATCAGGTTGATGGTTTTCTCCGGTTTCCTCCACCAATAAAACTGACTGCCACGATATAACTGAAATATTGTTGAAAGTGGCATTAAACACCATCAAACAAACAAACAACATACATTTTCACAATCCTGTCCTTTCCTCATTCACGACTTTTCACCAGATTTATAACAGGTTTGGTTTTATGGTGTTTAACGCCACTTTCAACAATATTTCAGTTATATCGTGGCGGTAAGTTTTATTGGTAGAGGAAACCAGAGGACCCGGAGAAAACCACAGACCTGTCGCAAGTCACTGACAAACTTTATCACATAATGTTGTACATCTCGCCCTGATCGGGATTCGAACTCACAACATCAGTGGTGATAGGCACTGATTGCATATAGGTAGTTGTAAGTCTAACTACCATCTGATCACGGCCACGACGGCCCCTGATTTATAACAGGAGTAACATGATGGATGCCACTAGTGGAACAGAAATTGCTTACCCTTCCGGAGCACCTGAGTTCTCCCATGTTTTTAGTGGGTTTGGTGTTGTTCAGTCTTTATTTTTGTAATATTTTGTTGACCATTGTTTGTCCATTTGTCCTTTTTTCTTTTGGTCATATTACTGTCTGCCCTTGTTCAAATTATGGCTTCTTCTTACCCCTGGTATCTTCAAACTTTTCTTTAGTGAGGTATTGTCACCACTTCCATCATCATTCATATGTGTTGTACATTTCAATCTTTTGTCTCAGAAACCACCCAAAGAGAATGGATCCAAAATTGGTAGAAATGTTTCTTGTGCAGTCATTGGACATTTTATATGATTTTTGATCCACTTAGAAAATCATCATGATTGCTAGCCCCAAATATGATTTCTAATTGACTGAGATTTCAATAACAATGGTATCTTCTTAGGAACCATGAATGTATCTAATGAGATCCCAATTTGTTCAAACCAAAGGCTATAAATGTTTAATAGGTAGCTACTTCTTCACTAAGTATGCAACATTAAGAAGGAGCCAGAGCAGACTGGTTGTGGTTCAGAGTCAGGATTATGTGTTCAAGCGGTTGTGGTTCAGTCAGGATTATGTGTTCAAGCGGTTGTGGTTCAGAGTCAGGATTATGTGTTCAAGCGGTCGGTTGTGGTTCAGTCAGGATTATGCGTTCAAGCGGTTGTGGTTCAGAGTCAGGATTATGTGTTCAAGCGGTTGTGGTTCAGAGTCAGGATTATGTGTTCAAGCGGTTGTGGTTCAGAGTCAGGATTATGTGTTCAAGCGGTTGTGGTTCAGAGTCAGGATTATGTGTTCAAGCGGTTGTGGTTCAGAGTCAGGATTATGTGTTCAAGCGGTTGTGGTTCAGAGTCAGGATTATGTGTTCAAGCAGTTGTGGTTCAGTCAGGATTATGTGTTCAAGCGGTTGTGGTTCAGAGTCAGGATTATGTGTTCAAGCGGTTGTGGTTCAGAGTCAGGATTATGTGTTCAAGCAGTTGTGGTTCAGAGTCAGGATTATGTGTTCAAGCGGTTGTGGTTCAGAGTCAGGATTATGTGTTCAAGCGGTTGTGGTTCAGAGTCAGGATTATGTGTTCAAGCGGTTGTGGATCAGTCAGGATTATGTGTTCAAGCGGTTGTGGTTCAGAGTCAGGATTATGTGTTCAAGCGGTTGTGGTTCAGAGTCAGGATTATGTGTTCAAGCGGTTGTGGTTCAGAGTCAGGATTATGTGTTCAAGCGGTTGTGGTTCAGTCAGGATTATGTGTTCAAGTGGTTGTGGTTCAGAGTCAGGATTATGTGTTCAAGCGGTTGTGGTTCAGAGTCAGGATTATGTGTTCAAGCAGTTGTGGTTCAGAGTCAGGATTATGTGTTCAAGTGGTTGTGGTTCAGTCAGGATTATGTGTTCAAGCGGTTGTGGTTCAGAGTCAGGATTATGTGTTCAAGCGGTTGTGGTTCAGTCAGGATTATGTGTTCAAGCGGTTGTGGTTCAGAGTCAGGATTATGTGTTCAAGCGGTTGTGGTTCAGAGTCAGGATTATGTGTTCAAGCGGTTGTGGTTCAGAGTCAGGATTATGTGTTCAAGCGGTTGTGGTTCAGTCAGGATTATGTGTTCAAGCGGTTGTGGTTCAGAGTCAGGATTATGTGTTCAAGCGGTTGTGTTTCAGTCAGGATTATGTGTTCAAGCGGTTGTGGTTCAGAGTCAGGATTATGTGTTCAAGCGGTTGTGGTTCAGAGTCAGGATTATGTGTTCAAGCGGTTGTGGTTCAGTCAGGATTATGTGTTCAAGCGGTTGTGGTTCAGAGTCAGGATTATGTGTTCAAGCGGTTGTGGTTCAGAGTCAGGATTATGTGTTCAAGCGGTTGTGGTTCAGAGTCAGGATTATGTGTTCAAGCAGTTGTGGTTCAGAGTCAGGATTATGTGTTCAAGCGGTTGTGGTTCAGAGTCAGGATTATGTGTTCAAGTGGTTGTGGTTCAGTCAGGATTATGTGTTCAAGCGGTTGTGGTTCAGAGTCAGGATTATGTGTTCAAGCGGTTGTGGTTCAGAGTCAGGATTATGTGTTCAAGCGGTTGTGGTTCAGAGTCAGGATTATGTGTTCAAGCGGTTGTGGTTCAGAGTCAGGATTATGTGTTCAAGCGGTTGTGGTTCAGAGTCAGGATTATGTGTTCAAGCGGTTGTGGTTCAGAGTCAGGATTATGTGTTCAAGCGGTTGTGGTTCAGAGTCAGGATTATGTGTTCAAGCGGTTGTGGTTCAGAGTCAGGATTATGTGTTCAAGCGGTTGTGGTTCAGTCAGGATTATGTGTTCAAGTGGTTGTGGTTCAGTCAGGATTATGTGTTCAAGCGGTTGTGGTTCAGAGTCAGGATTATGTGTTCAAGCAGAGTGACCTATCTACTACTATTGTTGATTCAGTGAGATGGCAGCATAAAACTCGGGCCAAGCCTAGTTGAGTCTTAGTACAACGCAGATATTATCATCATCTCATCATGGTAACTTGTTCTGGCCTTTATATAGCTAAAACAATACTTATTTGGCATTAAACAACAATTACTCGATTTATTATTAGCTTTACACATTTTAATCTTGGGAACCACTCGGCCAACCGGTACAGCATCCTTGATTCCATTTCAGAACTGTATCTGATAGACATGTCCTTCAACTAGTAACTTGGGTTATGGGGTTTAACGCCACTTTCAACAATATTTCAGTTATATGGTGGCAGACAGTTTTATTAGTGGAGGAAACAGGAGTGCCCAGAGAAAACAGAGTACACCTCCCTGAGCAGGATTCGAACACACAACTTCAGTGGTGATAGGCACTGATTGCATAGGTAGTTGTAAATCCTACTGCAATGCGATCACAGGACCACGACAGTCCTGAGATGTCTACATTTAATGTTAGAAAAAGATGAAATTTGAACTGTAGTTATCAGATAATGATTTGTTTAACATATATTCTGAATTTTTCTGTAAAGTTTATAATTTTCCCTGTTGTTTTTTGTGGTAACAGGTCAAATCGGCCCCAAGTCAAATCGTCCCCAGTCAAATCGGCCCCAAGTCAAATCAGCCTCGGTTCAAATCGTATAATATATATAATTAAATTGAAATACAGATATCTGATATTGATTATCAATCAGTTTCATAAGGGAATTTTATTTGTGTTTAGTGTGTTTAATATGTATTAACGTTACGCATGACAATGTGTCTTAATACGGTAACGTCAGATTTCGACATTTTAGCACGAAAATTCGGGTATCAAAAGCAATTGAATGCATTTTATTCAGCTCAGGATAAGATATCAGAAGTGAATGTTTTCTCATTTTATAATTATTAAAAGTGTAACTTGAAGAATTTTCCGACTCCTTAGAATCTTACAGAAGCAAGTAAATTCAGAATTTTCGTAAATATCATCTTATTCTTCAATACAACGTATTAAATCGTATCGAAAAATGATACTCTGTTTATTCCTAGTGTCCAAATCCTGTATTCCGAGTGTCCTTCTTTCAAGTTGATCCATAGTTTTTAGTGGCCAAATTAACGTACCCAATGTCTATAAACCATTGGTTATGAGGAATTTGTGTGAATGTTTTAAAGTGAATTTTTAACAGAAATTGTAGGAAGAATATGGGAAGAGAAAGGGTCAATTTGTTTTTGAAATGCCATTCACTGCAGTAAAGCAAAATCAATTTAATTCCGAAGAACGTTTAAATATACCTACCCTGTTTTTTAGGATTTTTTTTGTCAGCGGCCGCGTTTTTGGTGCCAGCTATGGTTTCGTGTGCCCGAATAACCGGCGTCAATAGACAATAGAGTATAATCATCAAAGAATGTGCCTAATCAATATAAAGTGGGTTTTTTAAATAATTGTCGCCAATCACGTTTTATGTAAATTACTAATCACTTAATTAGATCATAAATAAATCATTAATTAATTTCTTTGATTCATGAAAAAGAACATGTTCATCAATAAAAATAAAATTATACATTAATCTTTTAACCAAAAATATTCATTCATATTAATACATATTTTTTTTTATTCAATTTGAAATATGTGGCCGATTTGACTTTTATTTTGAGGCTGTTTTGACTTGGGGCCGATTTGACTTATTTTGAGGCCGTTTTGTTTTGGGGCCGTTTTGACTGGAAATCGTTTTTTGTTTACGATTATGCAAATAAGCTCTGTATCTATGCAACAGCTGAAAGCTTCTACTTTATATGATGGAATGGATTGAATTAACTTCAGATAATCAGTTGTTTGATATATACTGTATTTTGCGGTTTTGTGTGAAGTTTGTAATTTGCTGATTTTTGTCAATTATCAAGTTAACTGCATCAATGGTGTAATGGCTATCATGCTCGCCTCAAGTGCGGTAGGTCAATGGTTCAAGCCCCGGTCGTGTCAAATAAAGACCATATAATTGATATTTTCTCCTTCTCCCCTAAGCACACAGCTTAACAGGGGGTGAACAAAGACTGTTTTGCACCTAATCGGTATATTGTGTCTGAATGGAGCGACATGGCGACCTGCGGACTGTTGTTTCAGTGAACTAGCACTCCTATTAAGCGTGTTGGTCTATTAAAGATCTAACATCATAATCATTTCATTGAATGTAACTTGTTCTAGCCATGATATAGATGAAATATTGTTCATTTTTGGCTTTAAACAGCAAACACTCGTTCAATTATCAAATTCGGCTGTTTTCTCAAAGATTCATTAATTAATATTCTTCTCTGAATCGTTGGTGCCAACTTCGGCTGGGATACTACTATGACCATGCCAATCATCGACCACAATAAACGTACTAGTATGTAAAAACGAGTCCATGGGCATCGCCGAACAGTTCGCCTGTTCTGAGTGTATGAAGTTTTGAAGGGGTTTGTCTTGCAGTAGAGGCAGTTCTGAGCGACGTATTGCACAGAAATGGCAGCAAAGTGTAATTCCTGTCTGTAGGTATATCACAAAACCCATAAACAGTGCATAATATTCGATGACTAATTGAAGGGTACACTCTATTAGTAGGGGCATTGGTGTGTTCGATGTTGTGGTTGTTCATGTAACCAATAGCAAAATCGATAATTTTTCAAAATAATTTCAAATATTAAAGTGTTTTTCATGGTTAATATACATGGGTATAAGGTGTCATACCAATCACTTACACTGAGTAATCTGTCATTAAAACTCCCTTGTATACCTTTGTCAATGTCTAACATTTTAAGATTTTTGTCAAGCTAAATCTAAATTCATCAAAAAAGTTTCTTCAATAATGTAATCTTAGACTGGTCATCAATTACGGATTTCAGGTTGCTTTCATGAATTATTTAAAGAATCGGCATCGCAATCGTCTGTGTCCATCTCCTTGTGGATCATTTCCTTTATTTTTATGATGCAGAGTTTATATAAAAACTTGTGGAAGACAAACGAATTACAGAGGCAGAATTTATATAAACAAAATTTATGGAGGACAAAGGAATTACCGATGCTAAAGACCCTAGTCTCATCTTTAGGTATATTGATGATGTCCTGTCAATTAATAATCAAAATTTATTTTCACGGAACTTAAGATAAAGGTATCAACAGAACAGTTTCCGTTGCTTCTTTTCTTTACTTTTACATCAAATTTACACCTGTGGTCATCTTGCTACCGGATTTTATGACAACAGAAACGGTTTAAATTTTGTCATTATAAATTTTCCACACCTTGACAGTAACATACCAACCAGAGTATAAAGTTTATATTTTACAACTTCTACGTTACGCTCGAGCTCATGTGTAATTGTAGTCTTGAATTCGGACTTTTTACAACGTCATTAATTATCTTCCGAGTATCCTGCAACTTCCGTACAGGTGAGGACCGAGGAGAGACAATGTTGGCATTTAGATGGCATGGTCGGTCAAATGCTCAATAGAGCTTGTGTTGTATTTGTTGTTTTAACATGCCGACTTCAGATAAAACTTATCTTATCTTATCTTAGATTGTTGACTGTGTACTTAACATTTAAGGCCATTGGCTCGTTCACAGAACTGCATGCTACACTATCAATTTCAAATAATAAATCAACTACATTAAATTGTACGACAATGTCAGCTGGAAAATTACGAGAGCATGTCGACCCCCTCGTAGATATAAAATATGTCGATTTACCAGTTAATCATCACAGGATGACTATATTGGTATTGATTTAACTCCCAACCTGCATGGTTATTAAAGTAAAATTTGATATTATCTACAATTATATGAGAAAGCAATATGAATTTCTGTTATTATATACGACATTGCCAGCTGGTTTCAATCATTTTAGATGCAACTACATTTCTATGGGACTCTCCATAAAAGGCATTGAAGGGCTTTTTGCTAACAAATCATGTAAATTCAATGAAAAAAAAATAATTAACACATCATAAGTTTGTGATATAGTTGAGGGATTGAAGAAAGGACTTGCAGAAGAAATTTTCCAAAATTTGGATTGTGTCAGATTTTTTGGGCTTTATACTGGACTAATATATGAAAACAAGAAAACATAAGCTCTTTATGTTTTCTTGTTTTCATATATTAGTCCAGTCAATCTACGGAAAACATCAACATAATTGCAACACGTTCGTAAACAAATATTACTTGATTCGACCATTAAAATATGTCTCGGACTCGACTCGACGTGAGAAAATATTGTACTTGTATTCACATTTTGTTCAAATTTTTAACACATCACAATAGTTTAATCAAGATTCTAACATAACCTCCTTCTTTCGCTTGGTTAACAAACGAGCGAGTTATCCATTCGGTATAATTTCATTAGCACATGCGCCGGTGAATGTGACTGACTTTTCCATTGGCAGCATAAATTGTGTGCGACATTTTCCGCAAACGTAAACGATGTGGCTATTTGTCCGGACCCGGACAAATAGTATGTGGGCTATTCTTCCGGACCCGGACAAATAGTCTGTGGGCTATTCGTCCGGACCCGGACAAAAGCCTATACATCATGCTTTGGCTATTTGTCCGGACCTTTAATGTACTTGTTTAGAAATAGTACTGAAAAATATGACATCTTACAGAAATAATTTAATATTAGATAAATATGTACATTTTACATTGTTTTAATACAGTTACATGTGTACTGTCTTTAAATCAATAAATATTAAAAAGTTGTGGAAAATCTACACATGAAAAGTACAGTTCTCTTAATTGATTACACAAACTTGCATGTGAAATGTACACAAAATTTACTCTTTGCAAATTTCTGAAATTGAGTGAACTTTTTAAATCGATAGCAAGAACACTTGTTTAAATTTGAGAATAAAAATGATCACTACATACCAGAAGAACTAGGTTTATGATTTTTTTCCTCAGTGAATGCAGCAATATTTTATGCAGCTGTACATTAGGTTCTCTTGATTGTTCTTGCTTGGTGCCCTCTTTTTCATAGCTTCAATTGTTCTGGCATCTCTTTTATACAGTTGCACAAAATTTGTTCTTTGGTAATGTGCAACAGATTCTTTCAATTCATCATATGAATCAAAAGTAGTATTGAGTTCAAGTGGTTTAACACTTCCATCCATATTTGTGCTTTGAGTCTCAAATAGTTGTGACTACATGTTAAAAATTACATAATAGAATGGTTGAACAGAGTTCAATACATCAACTACTGCCATATGCTCTAGGGTATATAGAATTAAATTGATCAAAACTGGTGATCAAGATTACACGTACATGTACTAGTTTTTGAAAGTTAATTTGGTTTAATTTGAATGATGATTATAATAAAAAAACAAAATTATTATTATTATTATTATTTTGCTTAATATATTAAGTATATTTCAATGCATACACCTGTCTAGTTGAGGAGTGTTATTTATTCTGTGTTTTGATTTCTTTCCTCACTTTTACTTATATATTCTATAATAGCCTTTAGAGTTATTATATTATGGATTTTGCATGTTTCCATTAATTTATGCCACCAAAGAAATTACTTGTATTAAAAAAATCCCATTTTTTTCATACATAAATCATAACATTCCATAGCTAGGAACATAACAAATTCACTTATCAAGTCCGGACAAATAGCCAATGTAAGAGATATAAGCTATTTGTCCGGGTCCGGACGAATAGCCCACAAGCTATTTGTCCGGGTCCGGACAAATAGCCACTGCAAACGTAAATATAAATTACCGTCGTCCAATCAAAATACTACCCTATTTGTACTCTTAGACATATCAGAATCGAAATAAATCATGGAAGCCAGAATGTGTTTTGAGTTTTAACATGGATTGGCGGATATTAGTAAATTTTATACCTCGCTTCTGGCTCAGGATAAAATACTAATATCCGCCAATCCATGTTAAAACTCCCAACACATTCTGGCTTCCATGATTTATTTCTTAAAGGGGCATTAGCTACGATTTTGACCAAAAAAATTATATGTTTTAGAAATTGGTAAATAGCTTTAAAATGATGAAATGAAGGTAAATATTTCACATTAAACAGCTTATCGAACCACTTTTCGCCTTTTGAGAACGAAAATTACCATCGATTAGGTATTTCCTTGCAAGCAAATACAAAATGTAATTTGACCTCGCCTTTTCCGTATGCAACTGACCTTACTAGTACAGGTAAAAACGAATAATTTGTATTTTGTCGCTTATTAACTGCAAACTTGCATGGTTCTTTGTCCGTAATTAACACCGACTAAAAGCAGATTCACAAAAAATAAGAAATAAGTGCATTGTTGTACTGATTTAATGACGATTCGACAAACTCCGTAAACAATGTCGATAATTAATAAGATGGCGTCCATCTCTTGATCGATCTCAAAACACTAGCAGTTGCACGATTTTTCCCCGATGCGCGTACATTTCATAACATTACAGAAACACGTTTTATTAAGGCATCAATCATTTCTGATAGTTTTTACGGGTAACAAAAATTTACGATTTGGCAGATAATGCCCCTTTAAATACAGATATATAAATTTTGAAACAAATTTAAAGAGTGATAGTCAACAATTCCACAAATATCAACAAAACAAACAACTACCTCTTACCTCAACTCAAGCCCCATAAAAAATACCACTGCAAATGACGTTGGATAACCAGGTCCGAGGATAGGCAAACAAATATGGCAGGATTGAACCGGTTAATGGGCTTCCACCCCTTCACTTTAATTAGTATATTTAAATTTACATGTACGCGTATTGCTGTATGTAGTCCATGCTGATAAAAAATAATCTCCCGAATTTATAACAAAAACAGAATAGGTTCGACTTTTTTAGGGTCCAAATACAAACATCCACAATGCAGTAAGAAACAAAATGATGAGAAATGCCCTCAGGACCGGATCCCACACATCCAACACCTCATTCCACTTGCTACAATGTATCTCTTTCCAGTAGAGGTGGAACGACAAAGATCGAAGAGGATAATGTGGTTGCATTCCGAAATACTTCTTATTTATTGTTTTTGATAATTTTGACAGAGTATTCCGCCATTTTATTAACCGAGTTGCAACGAAGTTGCAGTCGGCTTATGTTTTGGCGAAATGCGGGCGGGCGGGCGTTAGCCTATCTTCGTTAACGCGATAGCGCTCTTAGTTTTTGGCCGATCAACATAATTGTTGGTAGGAAGCATTATTACACTAGGGCGAGTTCGAAATTCAGATTAATCCATTGTTTTTTTCTTGTAAAATTATGTGTTTTTTTTGTTTTTTTATAGAAAAAGTACATATTTTGAGAATTATCATCGTTAACGCGATAGCGCTCGTAGTTTTTGGCCGATCAACATAATTTTTGGTAGGAAGCATTATTACACTATTATTTAGAGCGAGTTCGAAATTCAGATTAATCTATTGTATTTTTTCTTGTAAAATCATGGTTTTTTTTTATAGAAAAAGGACATATTTTGAGAATTACACATTTCTCTGAAACTACAAAAGATAGAAACTTAATATTTGGTATGGGTGGAGATGCCAATGTGAAGTTGTGCATTCAACATTTGTTATCCCCAGGGCTCAGCCCCTCCCCGCTGGGGAATCTGTATAAAAAAATGTGACCGAGATCACCACCCTAAACCATATATATTTATGATCAGGGTGGCTAGGCAAATTAAATGCATTATAGCTCAGGCCCCAGGGTCATTATAGCTCAGGCACAGGGGGGGTCATACCCCACCCCCTACCTGAAGTGAACTTTTTAATGGTTAAGATCCCCACCCTTAAACCATATATATTTATGATCAGGGTGATTAGGCAAATTAAATGCCTTATAGTTCAGGCCCTGGGAGGGGGGTCATACCTCACCCCCTACCTGAAGTGAACTTTGTAATGGTTGAGATCCCCACCTCTAAGCCATATATATTTATGACCAGGGTGACTAGGCAAATTAAATGCCTTATAGCTCAGGCCCCGGGGGGTCATACCCCACCCCCTACCTGAAGTGAACTTTTTAATGGTTGAGATCCCCACCCTTAGACCAAAAATATATGTATGATCAGGGTGACTAGGCAAATTAAATGCCTTATAGCTCAGGGGGGGGGGGGGGGGGTCATACCCCACCTCCTACTGAAGTGAACTTTTTAATGGTCGAGATCACCAACCCTAAACCATATATATTTATGACCAGGGTGAATAGACAAATTAAATTTCCCAAGAGTTGAGGCCCGGGGTCATCCCCATCCCCTACCGGAAGTTTTTTTTTGAGAATTACACATATCTCTGAAACCATGTCAATTTTAACCAAACTTTGCCCAAATGTTCTTTGGGTGATCCTCTTCCAAAGTTATGTTCGGTATGTCTGGGGTCCAATCCATCATACATACATGACTTGTTTATTCTTTAGTTTCTTACTTATTTATAAAACAAGACCAAATGATTTTGACTTGCAACTCGGCTGTTGCATCTCTGATGCTTTCTCGATTTTTGGTGGATGAAACCAGAGTACACGGAGAAAACCACTGGCATGCCGCAGGTTACTGACAAACTTTATTACATAATGTTGTATCGAGTACATATCGCCACGAACGAGATTCGAACTTTAGTGGTGATAGGCACTGATTGCACAGGTAGTGTTATAAATCAAACTTCCATACTATCACGACCACGACGGCCCATCAAAAGATCTAGAGGACCAAATAATTCAAAGTCTTTGGGTTCAAGTATTCTTTCCATCCACAGATTGACCCCTCAGAAAATCAAGAGGCATAATATTCTTGTGTCTTCTGATGACCAGTGGTTACGCTCTCCTAGACCAAAAAGTAAATTTCTAATACCGGTAATAAGACTTCTTGCGGCTTGGTTCAGGTACTGACTATTACTAACGTTTTTGTCCGCAGAATCTAACCATGCTGGGTCTGTTATATAATTTGTTAACAACCGATTTATTAACAAGGCAAACGAGATAATCACTCAATGTCCTTCTTATGCATGTCTTTAGATCGAATTGTTTTCCTGATAGGGACAAGATTAAAGACCCCTTACTCCCCTCTCATCCACTGATTACTAGGTAGTTTGTTTTGTCATAGTGGAATCATGTCCTTTCCTCATTCATGACTTATCATCAGATGTATAATATGAATAACAAGACGAGTGCTGCCAACGGAGCAGGAACATACTTACCCTTCCAAAACAATCGAGTTCACCCACGGTTTTAAGTGTGCTTCATGTTGCTCAATCAGTTTTCTCAGTTGTTTTGTGGATCATTGTTGTCTTGTTAATTTGACCAATGTATTGTCTTTCCTTCAATTTATGGCATCCAATTACCCTTTCAGACACATGGTCGTGATCGTATAGTACATGTAGTTGGATTTACAAATACCTGTGCAATCAGTGCCTATCACCACTAATTGTGAGTTCGAATCCCACTCATAGTGAGGTGTACTCGATACAACATTATGTGATAAAATTTGTCAGTGACTTGCGGCAGTTCAGTGGTTTTCTCTGGTTTCCTCCACCAATAAAACTGGCCGCCAAGATATAACTGAAATATTGTTGAAAGTGACATTAAACACCATAACCCTAATCCGATTACCCTTTTAGTTTGGGTTTAATCAAATATGTAGTTTACCCTATGTAGTTACATTTTTTGCTTGCAGGATAAATACAATATTGGTGTATTGACAGTAAATATAGAATTTATGTGGCTCAGCACGAAACGGATGGAAAGACTCGCTAAAGCCTGTCAAATCACCAATATTGTATATATATATATATATGTTGCAGCTTCTAAATCTGAAAAGTGTTAGAGATACATCATCTTACCTAAGTTTAAACCTCCCCCATCTTTATTTTATTGGTGTGGTCAGTGTTCATCATTTTAGTTTCTGAATTGTGTTTTTCATATTGATTGGTCTTTGTTCTGTGTCGTGCACCCGGATGAAATGTTTCCTGTGTCATTGTATTGTCCATTTCTAATTGCTCCTAGCAGGTAGCAGAGATGTACTTTACCCCCTTACTGATAAAAGTACATTATATGTACTAGTTTTAGTACATAGCAGACAAACAACTTCTCCTCAAACCTGTATTTAGAGGTCACCTTTGGGGCAAAAAAAAAATGGTTTTATAAGACAAGTGATGTCTTAAAAGAGGTTCAATTCTGTTTCATATGAAATTTTTCTAAAACAGAACAAGAAAAAGGTGACCTCTTAATACAGGTGACTGTTTAATAGAGGTGATCTTATGGGAAGGTTTGACTGTAATTCACAGATAATGGTATGGAATAAAAAATATTGGACATAAAAAAACATGTTAAGAAAGATGTCATTTTATATAGAATTCATAAAAACAATGTAGTATCATGTATTTTTATTAAACATACAGACATCTCTTTGTTCTATTTATAGTATCTGCCAACAGTTTCTATGGTAACAAATTTCTGTTAACTTACAGAAAGTTAAAAGTTAATCTTTAGTGTGGTCTTATATTTCACTCTTAAAGTAGCGGGAAAATCTACCATTAACATATGTAAATAGGAAGTAGAACAATATTAATTTGGTAATTAACAGCATCGTAATTTGCAGAAACTTCTCAATACACGAAAATGCAAGCATTCATATTTGTAGTGCTCTTTATCTTCTAAATTTAAAATTGTTAAATTCACAAAAAACTGGTTTGAAAAAAGCGAGAAAAATAAACAAATATATATATATATATATATGAAAAAGTTACCACTGGAAAATACAAAAACAAGTCTTTTATAAAATATGTGTCAAAACCATGACCATCAGCCAATGGTAAGGTACATGTCTTATCCATACGATTTTATATATTTAAAAGATTTTTATCATTATTATAAAGTTTCTTGGTTTCCATTTTCAGTAGTTTTATTCAAAATGAGGATATGTTCTATTTAGAGTATTTTCAGAACCATAATGGCCGATGTCTTAATTTTGTATGATAGCAATAAAAATGGATGGAATCTCTTACTTATAAATGTGAGAAAATAATCTTTTTTTTTATATTGTATGAATATCAATTAAATATATTTGTGATTCACAATGAAAATGTAATGATAATATCAATATAAATCTAGACAGGCTATTTTTACCCCCCCCCCCCCCCCCCCCTTTTCCTCCCTAAAAAATCATGTATTATTTATTGTCTTTTTTATGGTGGGGGATAATATTAAATTTTCAAAGCGTAAATTGAAAAATTAAAAACAGTTGAAAATGTGCTGAAAACCAAACATGTGAATTTGATTAGAATACTAACCAGATCATTTCTTGTTGGATATTAACAAGTCATAAAAAATGGGGATTTACAAAAAAAAAGCTTTACAATAAAACAGTGAAAATCTGAGGTTGTTTAGAATATTGAGAACTTAATTGTGATACTTAATTTTAACATTTTGCTTTTATATTGTCTTTGTAATTTCATAAATACAAGACCACACCAAAATTATTTTTATTTTATTCTGTCAGCAGTCGCAAATATATAAAATATATCAAAAATAGAATTTCATACACTTCTTTGTCAGTTTCCAATGAAAAGGTTTTTATTTCGCTCGTAATTTCTAAATTCTACAACCTAAATCTATATAAACCACATAATGATATACAAAAAAAAAAAATATTAAATTATTTACAATTCTATATTTCAATGCTTTTTTCATGTAAAAACAATTATTAATTATGAAATCCATTTTTTAAGTTACAAAACACTGTACAACCTTAAAGTGAAAATATGAATGAAATACAAAAAACGTATGAAAAAATGGTGTATTTTACAATCAATGAAAAATCTAATTTAAAAAAAACATTGTGAAAACTTTTGTACACAATTTTACTTTGTCATAAATTAGTAATATCTCAGTGCAATCATATAATTATTTCATTTGTAGGACAAATTAATCAAATACAAATTATTATATCCATGTACATGTATATGCTATTTTGCAATTATGTATGCAACACTTACACAAACAGAGCTGAATATATATTATAAATTATTCCATATGTAAAATTCCACCAGTGGATACTGAAAACATCTTGTACATAAGGTATTTTAATAATAATAATAATAAAAAAAAAAACTGATAAAGCCACCTATGCCCAAAGACAAATATGATTAAAATAAATTGTTCACTGGCATTAAACTGTAATTTCATGGTATAACGGTATCATATCAAAATATTTGCTACTGTTAATCAGTGTTTTTATCGTAAAAAATAAAGTATAGTTTGCAACAGTAAAATTAAAGATTAACAGTGGAAAATCTTTGAATATAATATTCCTATTCTAATGCTACAAATAACAAGAGGACATGGGCTATTATACTCACTTGAGAAATACAACAAATTCTGTGCAATCTTGTATAAAATTTTGACTGCTATTACATTCCTGTACTATGGGTCTTGAACCTAATTAAATTCTTTAAATTCAATGAATGAGGCCAGCCTACTAGGATTTAAAACTGCCCCGAAAAGTAACAACCCTTCTGATAGTCTCCCCATTTTTGGCAATTTTTTTGGTGACGTCACATGCAGTAGTTCAGAGGTCAGAGTGGATTACAAATCGATTCCAACAGATTCAACACCTCTTCAGGACCCTTAGAGGAACATTTGTGGTACGTTTGGTGACTGGGCATGCATTGGTCCTAAGGAAGAAGGAAAAAATGTGAAAGTTTAAGACAAACCGATGTACAGGCACTGACACTTTTTTATCTGAAAAGCTCACTTGAGCCTCTATATCAGGTGAGATTAAACGCCTTTTTTAAATGATGAGAAATCATCATCTACAGTTGTGTAAGATTTTTTTGATAAGTTATCTTTGTATTTTACATAGGATATTGTCAAATCTTATCAAGTGTTGAATTACAACCAATTAAAAGAAAAGCAACATTTCAATGACCGCTGCATAAAAAGATTTATGTTCTGACTTACTGTTAATCATGTTTAACTAAGCAACAAAATCATATACTGCAACCAGACCACTGCTAAGTCAGTCCTTAAAATGAAAATTTGAATTTACTGGTCCGAATCAAATTTTTGAATTTATTTTTATAAAATAACTGATGAATTTACTGGTCCGAACAATGTTTTACTGGTCTTGGGCCAGAGGACTTGGTGTTCATCGTGAGGACTGCAGTGCTTCATAAATACTAAAATACAACTTCTGTATGACTGTCAGTCCTTACAAACAATTAAAAATAACCATCACAATTATGAAACACCATAAAAATGCTTTCCCATGTCTAAGTGGTACAAACTAGCATATAAATAGCCTTTACATGGATACAAATAATATAAACAATATGTGTCAATCTATATATAAACAAGAGGCTCCCATGAGCTTGTAATTGCTCACCTGGTTTAAAATTTTATATTAATTCAAATGGGTGCATTGTATTCAAAGGAAAATACTTTTAATACATTTTAATACATTAAATTTATAATTCAGATTAAATTTTTTTTCAAATTCTGTAAAGTTTATAAATTAGAAGAGAAAAGTATGGAAATGGAATAATTTTACATTTAATAACTAATTTATTATGTACGTACAATTTTGCTTTAATTTTCAGCTTAAAATGCAGAAATGTTGACCATTAAGCAAAAAAGGATAACAATCTTGAATGGGGGATATATGACATTTGAATACACTTTTGAAAGGGAGGTAACCCAAATAACCATCATAACCAAATTTGATTTAAATTGATATAGCAAAGTAGACTTGACTATCAGAAGTTTATGATGTTTTAAATTGACGACAGACACAAAGTGATAGCAAAATATCACATAGGTTTTGGCCATGTGACCTAAAACAAATTGTAGAAAATAAACATTGTGTCAATTCAACCAGCACAGTAATTAGTTTCTTTTTCAATCAATAACCATGCCCAACATTTTCAAAAATTGTTTGGAGATGGTAAGTATGCTTTTACAATAATGAAATAGTTTGTATTTTAAGTCAACACTATAAACAAATGCTTTGTTAGATCAATATCAATTCACAAGAAATAATTTGTAAGTCATTGGGGAATCCTGTTATACTTGTAAGTTATGTCAGGACACAATTCACAATATATTGATGATACAAGGACAGCTAAGGTATTTAAAATTTGTAAGTTTTCAGGGAAATAATGTACATGTAACAGGATTACATGTCTTTGTATTGATATTTTGGTACATGATATAAAAAGGATTTTTGCTACTATGAATGTCTTTAAAAATAAAATTTTCAGGAAAGACCATGGTAAATGTTTCTTGAACATGTAAACTGAATGGATATATAGTAACTAGAATTCAAGAAAGCAAGTTTTATTTTTCATTTCACTAGAAAAAGCACTTTGTATATTTGAATGGTATTTTGGATGAAAAAATAAATAGTGCACAAGACCTGTCCCTGGAAAATCATTGCCACCAAGATATGTAAAACAAGATTTTCTATAAATAAGATGGTTTTTGACGATTTCCACAATTTTCTGTTACTCCATTAACATTAGCAGTAACAAGAAAAATTTCCAACATTAAATTACTGCATTAAAGAATTTTTATTCTTTTATTTTTATAAAAACTGTTCCTTTTTACATTGTAAGTACATTACCGGTACATGGAATCTTTAATTTTGTAATTGAGTAGGAAATATTTGGTAAACTTTAGTAACAAGCGAGAAAAAAAAGTACAGTTTACTCCTGGTAAAAGTAGCACTTGATATTCAATAGTCAATTATTGTCAAAATTTCCTAATGTCATGTATGTTTGTCCATAAAATGTTATAAAAAGCTATAATAAAAAGGAGAACAAAATTACAAATAATTGAAAAGTTTTGATTATCAAGATCATAAATATTTCAATATGAAGACAAATTCTCAACTTGAGAATCTCAAAGGTCACACAATACAAATAATTATGATATGTGAAAAGTGATTTATGTTTCTTAGTGACAGTAAAAAAATCTCAGGATAACCAGAAAAAAACCCCACAAAAACAAAAAAATTGTTCTCTTGTTCTATTTTGCCATTTTTTACAAAAAATAATAAAAATATCTGAAGCTGCCAGACTTAGATTACAAGATGGATGACAAAAAACATTTTGGTAACTGAAAACTTCATGCAATATAATATCAAGTTTAGATTTCTATAAAATGGCAAAATGGAAGGAGAGAATGTAAAGCCTATGAACAATAATAGTTAGTTAGTTTTTCTTCATGGCATATTTGGCATCATATTCATAAACTGAGGCTGGCCTGGTCCAGACATCATTGCACCCCCCATTGGAGACATCTGTCTTGATCGTCCTGATGAGTAAAGTTGTTGTTGAAATTGTTCATACTGTGCACTGTAACCTGGATTCATCCCAGGCCCATTTGGTAACATATTTGGCATATTAGGGTTGCCAGGCCCAGACATTCTCATGCCACCTTGCCTAGACATTGAAGGTCCGTAATTACCCATAGAATTCATGGGGTGTCCATGTGCTTGACCAGGCATTCCTTCCATACCTGGTCCAAAATTTCGGGCCGACATATGGCCGCCTTGCATCATTCCCATCATGCTTTCACGGGATACAGGAAATGGTGGAGAATTTGGATGTGACATAGTCATGCCTGCCATACCCTCCATTCTCATCATCCCCCCATTGTTACTACTAATCATTGACCCCTGAGCACTCATTTGTCCATAATTTCTTCCCATCATGTGTTCTGGCATCATGCCTCCCGGGGGCATGTTACCTTGCATTGAGGCCATCTGATTTGACATCATCATAGAATCTGGATTATGCATTTCCGGGCTCATCATGTTTATAGCTCCATTTCCAGGCATATTAGGATGTATTTCTTGGGGCATGTTTCCACTCCGTTGCATTGGATGAGGACCCATGCTTGGATTCATTGGTCCACCTGGACCAGAATATGGTGAACATCTACCACTAGGAGGCATTCCTCCTGGACCAATATTTTCCATTCCTGGTCCAGGTTGATTCCCTAATGGGAAATACTGCATTTTCGAAGTTGGCACTTTATTTTCTATATTTCCCATCGGAGAAGCAAAACGTTGCATGAATTCCATGTCTGGTCTCTTAGTTGAGGCCTGTGGTCCAGGTTGATTAGCTGGTGGATGAGCAGGCAAATACTGAATTGTATTTGGTGCTTTTGCCTGAATCTGAACATTTGCATTTCCCATTGAGCTTGCAGAAAAATTTGGACTCATTCTCCCTGATTGTGTCATCATGTGTTGTGAAGCACTCGAGCCAGCATGGGCTGGACCAGGGCCCATTTGTGACGGTGTGTTTCTCATTCCTGAGTGACCCGCTGCAGTGGGCGTTTGTTGTGACACGACCCCTGAAGATGATGCAGGACCAGTTGCCATCGCCGATGACATTGGCATGCCCTGGGCCTGAGGTCCTGAACAAGGCATACCTTGAGGTCCTGAACAAGGCATACCTTGAGGTCCTGAACAAGGCATACCTTGAGGCCCAGAGCAAGGCATACCCTGGGGCCCTGTACCAGGTACACACTGAGAACCATGTTGTCCACCACTGTTATTCATAGCAGCCATTTGTTGTTGTTGCTCCATGTTCATTTGTTGTACAGACATTGTTGGATTGTACCCAGGTCCGTGTGGGTTATTTACACTCTGTATGTTCAATTGTTGAATTGACATTGTTGCATTAACATATGTATTATTTACACTAGGAGCACTCTGAGAACTTGTTTCAACACTAGTAGTCACTGAAGCACTATTTTGTGGATTGTTTTGAGAACCTGCTTGTTGTCCCTGCATTTGAATACTATGAAACGGTCCTCCTTGCATCATATTTTGTTGCATTTGATGGGACAAATGTTCTACACCTTTGGCTAAATTTGCTAAACTTGCAGATGTGATATTAGACATGGATGAAGATTTTGTTGATGGTGTATTATTCCCACTAGCTGATGGGGGAATATGCGGCGGCCCACCACCTTGTGGCGGCATATGTGGTCCACTGCCTGATGGCAAATGTGGCCCTCCCACTGATGGCATGCTCGGATTTGGTGACGGATCAAAATGTGAAAGTCTCATTGAAGCACCAAATGCAGGATTTTGTCCTGGAACGGGACCAGGACTTGACATAGGTCCAACACTAGATGTCTGACTTGAGTTTGACATGGGCCCTCGATTTGATCCTGGTCCATGCATTGGTGAGTGTGGAATCTGATTTTGTGATGAATGATTTTGGGACTGGTCATTAGGAGGGATGGGTTCACGATATGCTGCATTTAACTGTTTGGTAATTGTCAATTCCTGACCTTCAAACTGATTTAAATTATAATTAATCTGCTGGGGAGACGGTGTTGGTTGTAAATTTTTGTACAATTCTTCCTCTAAATCATTTCGTTTTCGTTTTTGTGATTGTGCATAGCTGGGTGGAGGTTTGCTTGATGATCCGGATATCGGTGAAGTACTAATTGCTATTTCTGGTATAAATTGTTCAGGGTTCCCTGCCCTTTGTATAGTCACCTGAGAATTTTTTCTGTTCATCATTGGACCCATTCCAGGATGCATTGCACCACCGGGAGTAGGGCCAAATGATTGTTCAAAACTTTCTGGACCTCCTCCTGGTGGCCCACCTATGTTCATCATTTCCGGGTGATTCATTCCAGCAAATGGCGACTTTTGTTGCCTTGATGGAGGGAAAACGCCTCCAAGCGGATCATTAGGATCAAATCCCGGAATCGGTGATCCAATAGGTCCATTATTATTAGGAGAGGTAGATAAATTTCCGACTGAACCATGATGCTTTTGTGATATTGTAGACGAGTATGACGGAGGTGGCGGTTGCCATGGTTGTCCACTTCCCATTTCCATATTTGGGTGTCCCATTCGTTGAGCAATTTGTTGTTGTTGATGCCTTCGCTTATCCATGTAATATTCTTGTTGCAGACGTAACCATTCTCGTTGAGCGGGAGTCATGTTCTGCATATTTTGAGGACCAGGTCCCATACCCTGTGGACCTTGGCCCCTTATGTGTGCCATCATCATATTCGGTGGGCCTCCAGGCATGTGCCCTCCTTGTGATGCCACCATCATAGCTTCATGCGACATCATGCCTGGTTGATTACCCATCATTCCTTCGGGTGACATCATACCTTGTTGCATCATCATCTCATTGGGCATCATGCCTCCAGGGCCTGGACCAGGTCCTTGTCCTGGCATGGGTCCAAACCCTTGATGTCCACCTCTTTGTTCTGGAAACAACATTTGTTGAATTTTACGTAAATTAGTCAGTGATTCTTCACGTTTCTTTAATTGTTCGGGTGTTAAATTTTCATCAGGAACTTTATGATGAGATAAGTTTTGGTTATGAGCATGAAACATCATTTCTTGTTCAAATCCATCTGGAAACATCGGATAATTTGAATTTCCTGCAAATCCTTGTGGATTTGATTGCGGTCCACCTGACGGCCATGGATTCATCATTCGCATGTTATTATTTGGCATTCGAGGATTCATATTTCCACCCATATTGAATGATTGTTCGTGTAAATGTGTCTCTTGTTCTTGCACCCATTCAGCAACACGCGAAGTATTTTGTTGAAAACCTGGCATTCCTGGTCGAAAGTTTTTAACCATTCCTGGTCGCATACCCATCATGCCTTGTGGCATTGGAGGTCTGTTTTGAAATGGCTGAATTTTCATGTTGTTTTTCTACAAAGAGAAGGGTGAAATCAATATAATGTATTAAAATACTCTTAAATGTTACATAATATTTATTTCTACTGAAAATTAGATTATCATAGCAAATAAGTTATTAAACTGTGCCAACATTTTCTCCATTGTAGTCCTACAACTTCTCATGATAACGAACATGGAGATGTACCCCTAAATTCTGTTCAATGTAACCAATGTAAAAAATCTACAAGGGGTAACATGAACTTTTTTCTTTAAAATTTGTCATAAATGCACCATGAAGCAATTTTTGTTCAGTTACGAGTTGTATAAAACAAAATGCCACTAGGTGGAGCAAGAACTGCCAACCTTTCCGGAGCACCTGAGTTCACCCTTGTTTTTAGTGAGGTTCACGTTGCTTGATCTGTAGTTTTCTGTGTAGTGTTTTTTATATCATTGTTTGTTCTTTTGTTTGGTCATTATTATATTGTCTGTTCTTCTTATTACCTCCCTTTGGTATCTTCAAATTTCTCATACAGATGTTAAAGATGTACTTAATATGATTGATTGATTGATTGGTGTTTAATTACAACTTTAGCTACTTAATATGTGTTTTACGAACAGAAGTATCATCAGTGACACTATAATTCTATATAATAATGAAAGTTGATGATTTATTTATACAGATATACAAGTGTGATGAACTTGCACAATCTTTTTAAAGATTCCAATATAGGTAAAATCAATAAAATGATAAGGAATTAACCAACTGATCAACAAATTTATTAACAATCAAAAAGGAATGTTGGATTGTTGTGTGAAGTATTCATCTTTCATTAAAATTATGGTCACTCCTGTCTAGATCAAAATATCAAAAATAAAGAAATATGTGGTTTGCTGAGGTTTACATCAGCAGGACCGATAGTCTTTGTTATTGCTAATTCAGGTCAACAGTTACTAATTGTTTTAAAATGACGTGGTCAAACCAGGTGTGATTTTTGTCATATATAATATAGTAGATGTAGATCATGCCACCTACAGACAATTCCTGTAAAGGTTAAACTCTTTCATTTCCGAGGAGAAGACCTTTTTGTTGTTATTGCTAATTCAGGTCAACAGTTACTTATTGTTTTAAAATGACGTGGTCAAACCAGGTGTGATCTTTGTTGTATGTAATATACAATGATGTAGCACATACAAAAAAAAAAAAAAAAATGTATAGACAATTCCTGTAAAGGTTAAGCTCTTTTGTTTCCGAGGAGAAGACCTTTTTATTGTTATTGCTAATTCAGGTCAACAGTTACTTATTGTTTTTAAATGACGTGGTCAAACCAGGTGTGATTTTTGTTGTATGTAATATACAAAGATGTAGATCATGTCACTTAGTACAGACAATTACTGTAAAGGTTAAACTCTGTCGTTTCCGAGGAGACGACCTTTCTATACATGTATCTCAATCACATAACACTATGCTTAAAGGTAGCCAGTAATATTGAATTCTAAATATCTCTGCAGTGGTTAGAGTGCATGCCTCGAGTGCAGTAGAATGTGAGCTCCAACCATAGACTATAACACTGGTATTTACTGCTTCTCTACACAGCATTAAAGAGTGAGAGCTAAGACTGATTAGTTTGAAGTCAGGATGTGTTCCAGTGGAGCGACATGTCTGTCATTGTTTCAGGGAGCTAGCATTATAAAAATTCAGCTATGAGCATTGTTATGGTATACAACAAACATCATTATCATCATTTCATCAAAAGTATTTCGTTCATGCCACGATATACAAGTAGCTGAAAAATGAGTGAACATCATAATCATCATCTCATCAAAAGTAACTAGTTCTTGCCACTATATCACTGAACTAGAGGCTCTAGAGAGCCTGTCATCGTTCACCTGGTAAAACAAGGCAGGGTAAACCTTTAGAAATGCTAAAGTCTAACAAAGATTCATATTTTCTTGTGACTTTAGACACAATTTGCTTACTAAATTCTGAAAACCTAAAGTTTTTGTTTTGCAAGTCAAAATTAAAATCTCCCATGGTAAGTATATTGGACTGCTTAAGTTTTAATTCTGGAAGAAGGTTATCAACAAGCATATTTTTCAAGTCTTTCTGTTTGCAGTTAGAAGCAGCATGGAAACAAATCAAGTCAACTGGCTTGGTACTTTCTGAGAACAAATTCGTACAAATTCCCATAGGGTCCCATACGCTTCTATTTTCAATGAAATTCCCATAGGGTCCAATGGTAAAATAAATCGCCTGGTGACGGCCATTTTGGATTTCCGACCCACACAAAAATAAAAAGGTTGGTAGAGGACCACACAGTCATCATCTCTATAATGTTACAATTCCATCGGCTGAGTAGTTTCTGACAAGAAGATCTTCAAAGTTTCAACCAATCAGAACACATTATTGGCCCTGGCAATTTCCGATCTGCTCCAAAATAATAAATCAGGTATAGGACCATCCAAGGAACATTCAAATAATGCAAAATATTCAATCTGTCGAGTAGTTTCTCACAAAAAGGTCTTTGAATGAAATTCCCATAGGGTCCAATGTTAAACTAAGTCGCTCTGTGGCTGCCATCTTGGATTTCCGATCGGCACAAAAATAACAAACTTGGTAGAGGACCACCCAGTCATCATTTCTATGATGTTACAATTCCATCGGCTGAGTAGTTTCTGACAAGAAGATCTTCCAAGTTTTAACCAATCAGAACCCATTATTGGCCCTGGCAGCCATGTTCGATTTCCGATCTGCACCAAAATAATAGATCAGGTGTAGAACCATCCAAGGAACATTCATATACATGTAATGCAAAATATTCAATTTGTTGAGTAGTTTCTCACAAAAAGGTTTTTCAATGAAATTCCCATAGGGTCCAATGGTAAACTATTGTTGCCCTGTGGCGGCCATCTTGGATATGCGATCGGCAAAAAAATAACAAACTTGGCAGAGGACAACCCAGTCATCATTTCTATAATGTAACAATTCCATGGGATGAGTAGTTTCTGACAAGAAGATCTTAGTTTCAACCAATTAGAACACATTATTGGCCCTGGCAGCCATGTTGGATTTCCAATCTGCACCAAAATAATAGATCAGTTGTAGAACCATCCAAGGAACATTCACTTTGTCAAGTAGTTTCTCAAAAAAGGTCATTGAATGAAATTCCCATAGGGTCCAATGGTAAATTCTTGTTGCCCTGTGGTGGCCATCTTGGATATGCAATCGGCACAAAAATAACAAACTTGGTAGAGAACCACCCAGTCATCATTTCTATAATTTTACAATTCCATCGGCTGAGTAGTTTCTGACAAGAAGATTTTCAAAGTTTCAACCAATCAGAACACATTATTGGCCTTGGCAGCCATGTTGGATTTCCGATCTGCACCAAAATAACAAATCTGGTAGAGAACCTCCCAAGGAACATTTCTGCCAAGTTTGGTCGAAATCTGTTCAGTGGTTTCAGAGAAGAAGATGAAAATATGAAGTCTACAGACGTGGACGACGATGACGGACGCAAAGTGACGACAAAAATGAGTGAACATCATTATCATCATCTCATCAAAATTAACTCGTTCTTGCCACGATATAGATGAAAAATTAGTGTTAAACAACAACCACTCAGTGTTTGATTTAATCAAAATAATTCCTTCATATTGATGATATAGTCAGTGTACATATGATACATTAAGAATACTAAATCAATACAATAGAAAATTGTCTTTTTAATGTGATAATTGATCAAGCTGTTTCACTCATATAAAAATCATTAACTGGAACACTACCATATTAATACTTTACTTTATACATAAAAAAGTACTACTGTAACATTTGATAAAAGTTTCTCATTTAACCTTTAACCTCTAGATGTATGAACTGTTTTATGTTCTTGTAATCAATTGGCCCTACATTTTTTGGGGTAAGTTTTCATTTAACCTTTAACCTCTAATGCATGAACTTTTTTTATCAATTAAATTTGGTTCTTGTAATTAATTAATTGGCCCTACATTTTTTTTGGTACATTTAGAAGCTCAATAATTTTTTCAATGAAAACATTAAAAGAATCACATTTAACCTTTAACCTCTAAAGTATGAACTTTTTTATCCAATTAAAATTGGTTCTCGTAATTAATTAATTGGCCCTACATTTTTTTTGGTACATTTAGAAGCTCAATAAATTATTCAATAAAAACATTAAAAGAATCATTTTTCTGTATAATTTGATTGGTTGATTGTTGTTTTAACATCAAATGAGCAGTGTTTCATGAGTTGACAAAAGGATCATTTGATATTCGACAGATGTTTAGTTCACATTATGTAGAGTAAATATTTTGTTTACTAAGATGAAATATTGTTTGTATGAACATGATGAACTTAACAAGCAAGAATCTAGATCTAAGAGAATATGATTAAAAATTCATCTGAATACCAAATAAAAATTGATAGTTTTTTTTTTTTTCAAAAGGAATGGAACATGAAAAAGGGCCTTAACTCAGATCTTAATATAGAAACTGACAAAATCAATTTCAAGGAAGAAAATAAAATAGGAGGTGCATATCAGTAGGTAATGAAAAATATTGACATGTAATTTGATTAAATTCTACCAAGTTGTGGTTAGAGGATTTGCAGGCGGACATTTTTTTTTTGCAGACGGACATTTTTGTGTGGACAACAATACATGACAATAGATACTTGTGATTCCTTATACCTCATCGATATCTCTGATAAGCAAGCAACATAAAAATAAAATTCTTCATAACTCATAACTCAATGTGTATGTAAGACAGTCTGCACCAAAAACCACTAGCCCTAAGCCCCAGTCTAGTAAAAATTGATTCGGGCTAGTGAAAAAATTGCAAAAATTTGCTTAATCAAATAGAAAAAATTTTCTTGAAATGCTTTTGGAGCTAGTTTGTCAAAAAGATTTTGGCACAGACTGGTAAGATGGTCTTTATCCTACAGACCAGCAATAAATGCAATGCTATTATATTTACTCTTACAGATGCTAGCTATCAAAAATATGATTAAATACTCGATTGTGGGATAATCTCATGAACACTGTCTTCAGTGTGTCAGACAGTACAAAAAATTAACAAAAACAATGAACATCTACAGGGCTCTCAACAAGTTATCCCAGAGTTCATGAAATTCGTCAGTCTTGTCAGAGATGACCAGCAAAATTTGGGCAGATTTTGCCAAGGACTGACACAAGATCGGTATTGCACAATAGAAAATTAATGAGGACCGACATTTTTTTTAATTTAGGACCACCAAACCTGTATGCAATTTCGTGAACCCTGTTGCCCTGCTTATGGATTGATCAATAGACAGTTTTACACTACTTGAAATGAGTATTGTATTAAAAAAAGAAGTGGTGAGCAAGTGAGTGATTGATGTTTAATGCCAAGCGAGCAATTTTTCAGCCATACCATGGTGAGAACAAAATACATTTGATTGAGATAATGATGATGTTCCCTTTGTACTAGACCAACACACTTAGTTGGGTTTTTATAGTGCTATCTCACTGGAACAACAGTCTACGGATAGAGAAGACACTCCTCTCGGACACACTATCTTCCAGGTCATTTCACACTCATTTAAGGGCACGAATATACATGATTCATGATCATTGCTGAAGACCCTATTGTGACTGTGAAATGTAGAACAGCAATAAAAGCACATTTTTTTCTTAATATAACTTGAGTCTAAGTGGAATGTTGGATAGTTTCTCATGTTCATTTACATCCATATCCTTTCTTACTACAAGCTGTTCCTTTACATTAATTTGTGTCTAAGTATAATGCTGGATAGTTTCTTACGTTTGTTTACATCCATACAATATCCTTTCTTACTACAAGCTGTTCCTTTACTTTAATCTGTGTCTAAAGTGTAATGTTGGATAGTCACTCATGTTCATTTACATCCATATTCTTCCTTACTAATGTGTTGTTTATTTGTAGTAAACACATTCCTGGTATCAAGTTACAGGTTACCAAATGGGGTTGAATGTGCAAAAACTACCAAGACAAAAGATCCCTATCAAAGGATCTCAAGAATTCCTTTGTTTTCTGTATTTCGTGTTCTCGTGTTTTGGAGTTTGATCATGAGCTTTGCTACAGAAATGGTTCATTTGTTGCAGTTGATTTTTTGTTGGTCAACAATATAATAAGCTTTCCCTTCTTGTTTTTGTCATCTCTAAATAATTATACTGCATGTATTTATTACAAATGGTTGGACAATAATCTGGGTATTATTTCTTAAAAAAAAAATCTGTTTAAACATTCTATTCCATGTATACTAAATACAGTTACACATGTTCAGTAAGAACAAATTAGGGCCGTGATAAATACATTATTACATATTGCGTAACAAAGATTGAATTAGACATCAAACATGTGGAAATTAATATCATTAGTTTGTGTAACATGTGGCAACATCACAGGATCAGATTCAGAGCTGAGCAACATGTGACATTAATCAAAATTAATTTTTTTGCCCAATAAATCCTAGCTAGTATTTACTTCCTAGTAAATAAAAATATGTACCAGTATATCAGGGATTTTTCTAGCCTTCCTCAGGGTCCGTTAAAAGGACCCTTTCCCAATGAAAAATATTCTAAAATCATGCAAAATTCCCAAAATTTTCATTCTTGCCCTCGAAATTTGATTCCCAAATGGCCAATTTGTCGATTAAAAATTTCCCAAAATGGCACCAAAAATACCATTCCCAAAACACCTTTATAAACCCCTGTATATATACCCAAAATATGTATTTGTTAATAACAGACTAGTCCAATATATGAAGGGATTTCTATGGTATATCAAAGGACTAGTCTTGTGTGGTACATATAGATGAATGTCCAGAACAGTCCATTAGGTTTGTTGGTTTATGGTGTTTAATGCCACTTTCAACAATATTTCAGTTACATCGTGGCGGTCAGTTTTATTGTTGGAGGAAAACGGAGTACCCGGAGAAAACCATCGACCTGTCGCAAGTCAATGACAATCATTTAATCAGGTCGAAATAATAAAAATTGTTGATCGATGTTTATCGAGTATCAATTTTGTTTATGTCATATGTATTTTAGTTTTTCATCACTCACTTAAATAGCAATTTGGAATAAAAAAAAATTTGGATGATATAAATATCAAATTATTTTTTATTGAATTTACAATTTACATATATTCTCGTTCTGAATTTCCATGAACAAATTTGCCACTGGACATTTAGCAACCATCAATCAATCAATAATACATTTTTGCATATTATTTTTTTTTTCGTGGTGGTAAGGAGGGATAGTATTTTATTTTAGGCCTTTGTAATCTGCAATATTAATTATATAAGTTGTCTATCTTTATCAAGTATCAAATAACCCACTCCATTTTTTACTGTCCTAACTTTTCTGTCAAATTTTTCTAGATAATGTATTTTGCATGGGACTGTTTGACATGAAGATATCAAAAGTTGTTGTTTAAGTCAATTTTGGTATAGTTTCGACTAGAAAATCAATTTTTTAGAAAAGATCTCCATATTTTTGCAGCATATTTTATTTCATGTATGATACTAAATATCAGATAAATATGTCAAGTATTTGCATCAATGTGTCAGATTAACAGACAAAATATCCACAAACTCTGATGCATAACTACGTAACTACATTTATATACTGTCATTCATTCATTTTTTCGGTATTAAGGACAAGCCTATTGATAACACTTGTGTCTTGTATAAATAAATTGATCTGGTCTTGGTTATTGGTGTACAATAGTCCCTCTCTAGTCCTTATGATGAGCACTGGTCCTCCAGCCCAAGACGGGTCAAACTTTGTTCAGACTAGTAAAGTTTTCAGTTTTTATTTAGAACTACATGCATATAAAAATAAATTCAAGAATTTGATGTGGGCCTGTAAATTCAAAGGTTCATTTCGAGGGACTGCCCCTCTTATATGGCTACCCCTTCTACTATGAAAAAGTTTTCTGATAAGAGGAGTGGCCTCCCTTGAAGGGGGACAATTTACTAGTACTTTAATATCTCATGATCAGTGCATCTGAAATGTGGCCTGATAAAAGGGGAACTACTGTAAATTTTAAATCTTGTCCCTTTTAGCAATTTTTCAACTATATCGTGACTACCAGCCTGCACAGGTATAAGCAGCTGGCTGGTGGAAGACCCGGCAAAGAATAGGTGTCTGGAAACCTTAACATTACATGTTTCAAAGAGAGAATCAACATCAGTGAGGATAAACGGAAATTGATGACAATCGCTCACATGACCGTTGGAGTCAGTGAGCTAAAAAAAAAAACAAAAAAAAAACTGCAACCTCACAAGTCATCATCTTTGAAATTGAATGATATTGTACATGACAAAATTTATAAGCATGTCTATTTTTAGTAACATCAGACATTTTAGATGGAGAGAACAAAGGGGTTAGGATTAGGGTGTTTTAATGCCACTTTCAATAATATTTTAGTTATATCGTGGCAATCAGCTTTATTGGTGAAGGAAACCGGAGTACCCGGAGAAAATCAGGGACCTGTCGCAAGTCACTGATAAACTTGATCACATAATGTTGTATCAAGTACACCTCACCTAAGTGGGATTCGTGAGAGAACAAAGGTGTCAAATACAAATGTACAAGGTAACTAACTACCAATGGACCATTTTCACCAAATTTGGTGTCAATTGGCCTAATAGTTTCATATTGCATTAGTTTAACGATTAATCAATTTCAAAAATGTCACATTAAATCAATCTATTTTACTACAGGCTAACGGGATTTGAATCATAACACAGAAATAATCTTGTAGGGAGTTCCATTGTGTATTGATTAAGAATAGGAAGCAATTTCTAAATTAAATAGTAATCTGCAGAGACACTTTTTTTTTAAATTTATAATACTATATAATTTCAACTGATATATCAAGATGAACAGATTCATTTTTCTGATTGCATTTAAATAAAAAATCAGATTAACTCAACTATCTGAAAGACTTTTAGCACCCACAGCAAAAGTCTACATCATGAACATGTTTGCTTCTGATATATTGTCATAATGTGACAAATATGAGAAAATAACTGATGTACATGTAGCTATTATTTTTCTTGATATAAACACAAAGCTTCCAGTTCAGAAGACATAGGCCATGATCCAAATTCAGCTGACGAATCCAGAGACTCATAAGTCAGAAGAAGAATGCAGAGAATCCCAAGTCAGAAGACAAATGCAGGGAATCCCAAGTCAAAGACTGCAGAGAATCCCAAGTCAGAAGACAAATGCAGGGAAACCCAAGTCAAAGACTGCAGAGAATCCTAAGTCAGAAGACAAATGCAGGGAAACCCTAGTCAAAGACTGCAGAGAATCCCAGGTCAAAGGCAAATGCAGAGACTCCAATTCAAGTAGAAAACAAATGATATATATGGCTATTGAATTTATTATATAATATATTTGCATTGCTGGAATATAAAAATTTATTGGTACGAGCTTTAGAAACAGGTGGACAGCCTGTTTTGCAGTGAGTGCAAATAATTTTAATTTTTACTGCCAATGTACATAAATACCCAAATCTATCATTTGTCTTTATACTTAAGTTGGGGTCTCTTCAATCGACTTTGAATTGGGATTCTCTGTATTCAGTTTTGGCAATATGAAAAACTTAACACTCCAAAATTTTAGACTTGCACAATTCAAGTTGCTGCATAACAAAGTACTATTTCGTTAATTATAATTACCTGCAGAAATTTCTGTGTTTCAGATTGATCCATGTGAAAGTTTAATATGTTTTTATATTTTCCCGCCATTACTAGTTCTGCGGCATCGTTAGCCATCCTCGTAGAAAACACAAATATTTGACTTTGTTGTTGTAAGAACTGAGCATCACTAGTAGTCATCGAATGAGACACTGACGAACTGTTTGACATAACTGTTTTACTTGACGACGACACCGATATTCCTTGAGGTGATGATACAATCGGTTGTTGTGATGAAGTTGGTGGCTGTTGCATACTCTGTGGCGTCGGTACATTTTCGTTGGTTAACGATGGTGGTTTGTCAGTACCTGGACCTGCCAATAAAAATTTGGAGTTATCTCCTATGCTCTTTTGAATTCAAATTGTTTTATTGAAATTAAATCCAAAGATAGGATTGATTTCAATCAACAACATATAACAAAAACATTTCATGAAATGGTTTATGGTGTTTAATGTCACTTTCAACAATATTTCAGTTTAAGCTATATCGTAGCAATCAGTTTTATTGGTGGGGGGAATCAGTGTACAGGAGAAAATACCAGACCTATCGCAAGTCATTGACAAACTTTATAACATAATGTGGTAGCGAGTACACCTCGCCATGAACAGGGTTCGAACTCACAACGTTAGTGGTGGTAGGCACTGATTGCAGAGGTAGATGAAAGCCAACTACCATATGATCACGACCACGACTGCCCCTTCATTTCATGATACTGACAGAAGTTTCCGAGATAATATAAATTATGTATATCATACTAAATTGTCGGTAAAGTTTTAGAAATAGGTAGGAAAGGAGCTTGTCTGGTCTGTTTCATGGCGAGTGCAAATCAATATTATTTTAACCACAAATGTACATATATTCTGTTTAACCTCCAAAGTCAAAGAGTCCAAAACAGCCGCCAAATTTTCTGAAAAGAGCAGATCTAGAAACGGGCGTCGTTCTATTCGCTTTCAAGGGTGCAATCTATACTGCTACTGTTACTAACAGTTCGGTCTACATAAATTAGGTAACAGAAAAGCTATATTTTGGTTAGTGACCCTATATAACAAATATTTAACCAGTCAGTACAGTTTGGCTGCTCAAATAAAAGGAGTGTAGGATAAATGATGACCTATCCACATATGATGAATTCCTACATGTATGGTTAAATGTCTAATAAGCATTTTGTCCTATTGTTTAATGTCAAATAAGCATTTTGTTAACTATATCATGGCAAGATCAATTTTAGGGTGTGATATGTATATGTTATCTGGATGTGAATTGATTGATACCGAAAATATCAGCCTGCCGAGCCAGAATATGAAGTATGGTGGCGAGTGAAAGAAGCAAACGAGTCACAAACTTCATATTCTATCGAGCAGGCTGATATTTTTCAGTATCAATCATATTCACATTCAGATGACATGTTTATCATCCTTAAATCTAACATAAACACAGATACATCTATATTTGTATTTTCGCAGGGAAAAATCGCATGATTCAAAATATTCAAAATACGCTTCCCCAAAACATAGTTCATAAGTAGTTTGCAAATATACCATTCATTTTTACAGGTTTATATAAATATTAAGATTGTTGAATTTTTCCTTTAATGGTGATATTCATTGTTTTTTTTTATTACAAACATCAAAGTCGGCAATAGGATTCACCGGTTTTGTTTACCAATGCCGTTCCATTTTAGAAAACACAAAGGTCACGACCTCGCTTATGACGTCTCAGCAGAGGTTATCAAGAATTGTGACAAGTACATTTTTGTAGGACGATGTTTGTTGATATTGCTGACACGACAGTTCCTAATTTGATATATGTTTAAAAAATAAAATGTTAACTAGCTAATGGTGTTGCTGAATTTTATTTACTTTTGTCATCTTCACAGGAATTATCATTTAAATGTTGGGAGAATTTGGTGATAACTCCTGCTCACTGTTGAGAAGTCTAGCTCAGCTCACACAAACTTTGATACGAGTTTTGCTTATGGAGTCAGCAGGTAGTTATAGCAGGAGGGAAGGATGATAAACATTGTTTGATATCACGGTGTGTACAAGACCAACAGGTTGAAATAAACTGTTATGTTGCTAACTCGCTGAACAAACAACCATTACAAAATAACCAGAACAAAGTATTTTGACCCCAGTGTAGCATTTGAATCGAGATTTTTCAAACTTAAAATCTAACAAATTGAGAAATATCTGTTATCTATTTGAGAGTTAAATAATTCTAAATTTATATTCCTTATAGAGACAGTTTTAGATTCTATATTTAGATGTGGGTGGGTATGTATCGTGTTAATGCCACTTTCAACAATATTTCAGTTATATCGTGGCAGTCAGTATAATTGGTGGACTGCAGAGTACCTGGAGAAAACCACCGACCTGTCGCAAGTCACTGACAAACTAGATCCTATTATGTTGTATCGAATACACCTCGCCATGAGCAGGATTCAAGCTCACAACTTTAGTGGTGATAGAGACTGATTGCATAGGTTGATGTAAATCAAACTACCATGACGGTCCCTATATTTAGAAGGGAAAATCCATATTTATTAACCACAGAATACAGTCAAACTTGCTTTAGTGACCACCTCTATTTAAAGAGTAACTTGTATTAAGTGACCTTAATTTAATTCCCTTCACAATGCATTTCCTATTAATTAAACCTGTATTTAGTGACCACCTGATTTATGCAACCTTATTTTAATGTTCTCTTTGAAGATCACATGTAACAGGTTTGACTGCATCTTCAAATAAAAATATGTATTATGAATGAAAAGGTTACATGTACATGAATATATACATTATTTTTGGTTGTGCAATTGCATCATTGTCGCTATGATCTACTCACACTATTTTTGGTTGGTTTATGGTGTTTAACGCCACTTTCAAAAATATTTCAGCTATATCATGGCAGTCAGTTTTATTGGTGGAGGAAACTCGTGTATTAGGAGAAAACCACTGACCTGTCGCAAATCACTCACAAACTTGATCACATAATGTTACACTACCTTGTCCAGTACTTTCTTGTTTTACGTTGGCACTCACTTCACCTTTCTGGTTATTATTTTCTGAAACAGATAACATAAAATTATATTTTATAATTATGTACATGTAGGATAGTCTCTGTGAATTGTAATTTCACTTCAAATGAATTCTAATGAAATGTTTGAAGGTGTTAAACACCACTTTCAACAATATTTCAGCTATTTTGTTGCGGTTATTTTAATTGGTGGAGGAAACTGGAGTACCCGCAGAAAACCATCTACCTGCCACAAGTCACTGATAAACTTTATCACATAATTTGTATCGAGTACACCTCACCATGAGCGGGATTTGAACTCACTACTTTAGTCGTGATAGGCACTGATTGCACAAGAGGTAGTTATAATCCAACTACCATACGATCACGATTCATTGCAACATGATGTCTATTAGAAGTAACAGTAATTGTTAACAATAGCACCAATATCAACAAAATGAACAATCACCTCTCGTCTCAACTCATAGAACATAAATATAAAGACCACAACATACAATTCGGGTCCTAGTTTTGGACAAAAATGTGATGGGGTTAAACTGGTTATATATCAACTATCTGTAGTGTATAATTAAAGACAGATTATGACAGAAAACAAACATGGTTGACAATCCAACCAATCCCAAAAGATAGTCAGTAACTACACATATCTCCAAATTGTTCTTTACCAAAATTCTTTATTTCTATACTAACAATTTAAAAAAAATTAAGATATGATATAATTAGGTAGGCAAGATGAGTAAAATTGCTCTAAAGAGCAAATTAATCATTTACTTTGCCAGAATTAGTTTTGATATTCAAAATATTAAATATTTTACTTCTGATAATATTGCAATTTCGCTATACTGCAATTAAAAAATGTGTGTGTATAATATACAATATAACAGACCTAACAACTTTTTATTATTACATATTATGTATTAAATAATGATTGGATTATATGTAAACTGATGTAATTACTGGTGAAGACGTCTTATCCATTTGTCATCATGAACAATAAAATATGCTTAAACTAAACTAAAAAAAATTCCCCAGAGTTGTAGGAGAAGAAAGGGAATGTGTATGATACATCAATGCATATTATGCACACCTAAAGACGGTAAACAAAATGTAACAATATGATTTTCATAGAATTAAACAGCCACCACAACTTGTATATATAGATTAAATTTTCAGTAAATCTGTCGTTCATTAAATTCTCCCAAGAAAGCAATTTTCATTTTCAGTCTGCACAATATCTAGACAACAACAAGGAAAAAGTAACATATTAAAAACTAAATAATAGGAGGCTTTTTAAAACTTGATAATAAATGGGCAATGTAAATGGGAATGACATTATCTTTAGAAAAAAAAGAAAAAAAAACATTGTTAAAAATCTGAAACCGAAGAAAATCAATATAAAAATCCTTTTATCTATAGTCTACAGTGAGAAAATCTGACGTACTTAAAAAATCAAACCATCATAAACATCTCTTGTCCATATGGTGATGACAATATTATATCTATCACTAGAACTTCCATTATTTTAATTGGAAATCTTACATAAAAATCTGTCTGAGCTGGGCCACATTTTTCAATCAAGCACATGTTGGGATAAGTCAATTATTGGTTTACACTTTTACTGTTCTTATTTTTGTTTATTTTTTGTCCATTGTAGACAGGTTTCATATTATTACAAAATCGACAATTAACCAAAAAAAATGTGTAAGATTTTGAATCAGAATTCGTAAATTGAAGAAGAACAGACAACACAATGACCAAAAGAAAAAAAGTACAAAAGTCTTGATCTTCTTATGGAAAATAATGGAAACAGATTGTTTTCTTCCTATAAAACAAAAGTCTGTTCACGGTTGAAGCAAATTTAAAAATCTGCCAAATTTACATGTATTGTCTGGCACTGTTAATAACTTAAGCTCAGTGAAATATATATTTATACAAATGGTTTAACCCTGCCACATTTTGAGCCTGTCCCAAGTCATGACCTAGATTTCGAACATCATATATCATGGTCTTTTATGATGTTCAGTGATTTAAGTTGAGAGGTGGTTAAGCATTTTGTTGAAATTGGTCGAATTGTTGACCATCACTATTTAAACCTTCTTTTCATAAATACAAACATGATTAAGACAAGGAAGATAGATGTTTGAATTAGACAGATTTTCAGACCCTGGGTTTAAATTATGGTAGATCGATGATGAAAAAGATGTAAAAAGTGGCCATACAAAGTGATCCTTGGGAATCATTCTTGTCATACAAATTACCATATCTAATAATACCTGCTTCTCCATTGGTTAATTTATTACTGGGTGGACCAGTATGACCTTTGGATAAATTAGGATCTGAGGGAATCTCCTCTTTGATCTCTTCTTTGATTTCATTGGATGGTTCAGTTTTAACGGTGGAACCATTTATTTTCTCTGGCTCAGGTAACATTTTTATACAATCTGTTTTTTTCTTCTTTATTATTCAAACTCTATACATGTAGGAATTTTCTTCTATATTTATTATTGAAATCATCTGAAAAGAAAAAAAAACCTATTATTAATTGGATTAAAATATTTAATTAACTATGGTAAAATTCTATAGTTTTATAAGATCGAAATAAAAAATTAAACTGTAGTCTGGTTTCTCCTCAACCCTGCTGAATAAAAAAAATCGTTAGTCAAACATTTTTCTTTACTTTACAGTAGTTCCCTCTATTAAAAACACACCTTCTGCAATGAAAAAATGCCTTATAAGAAAGGTGGCATCTCGTGATGGGGACAATTTAAATCATTAGTAGTATTCTACCATCACAGTACATCTGAAATCTGGCCTTATAAGAGTGGTGGCTTCTTGTGATGAGGAAAATTTAAATTATTAGCAGTATTCTACCATCTCATTGTATCTGAAATCTGTCCTTATAAAATGGGTGGCCTTTTATTATAATAAATTTATTATGTAATTTCCAGATATCAGATTATGTCCAATAGACCTGTAGATATCTAACTTAGTACACACAACATGTTTCTACAATAACCTTCATCAGGTACACTCAAGAGCCAATGACTGGAAAGCCAGGGCTCACGTTGGAAGGCGATTCGGGCGAAGAAGTCGCCTTGTGGCTGCTCACTTCGCTTTGTACTAGTGCCAAAAGAGAAGTGGAAGTCGCTTTGTAATTTTACCAAGTCACTTTGCTAATTTTATCTGTTTTAACGGTAAAACATCAAAGTCAAATAATATAAAAATCTTTGGAAGCAAGAAAACCAGAGGGTCTCAACAGGACAGCCAAAATTGGCTATATTTATTTAGGTCTAACAAGAAATTAGCCGAAATTAGCTAGCACATTAAGTGGTTGAGTGCATGTTGCTAAAAGTATTATAGATTTTCAGCCATAAGTTTTTTTTTTTAGAATCCAACAAAAAATACCTACCAGCATGGTCAAATCTAAAATTTAGGTAAGGAGTGATTATTGTGGTCTTATTGTTGTTACCTTGTAAGATACCAAATTCAAATACTTTATTGTTTGGTTTATGGTGTTTAATGCCACTTTCAACAATATTTCAGCTATATCGTGGCAGTCAGTTTCATTGGTGGAGAAAACCGGAGTACCAGAGAAAACCATCAACCTGTCACAATGTACTGACAAACTTTATCACATAATGTTGTATCGAGTACACCTCACCATGAACAGGATTAGAACTCACAACTTTAGAAGTGATAGGCACTGATTGCACAGGTAGTTGTAAATCCAACTACAATACGATCATGGCCATGACAGCCCCTCAAATACTATATGGTACATCTACAATGTAATTCAGAACTAATTTAAACCAGATACATGTTGAAGTCCTTGCCGTGTGTGTATCAGATGTTATTACATTTCTACAGACATTTCATATGGTTAATTTCTACTTCATTTCAACATGTTCAACTAATATATATCTAATCCTTGAAATCAATTTGTTACGAATAAAATGCAGAATAACCTCAACATACATATACAAGCCACCATATTGTTTTACATATATATATATATATATATATATATATTAATTATAATATTAAGTATATATGTACCATCTACACACGCTTATACACATGTCTTACGCCTATCCCTAGATTTGCCTTACGAGACAAGGTAACACTACGACTATTGAAGCTCCTTTTTTAGGGAGTGGATGTAGTCGAGTGGTCTAGGGCGCTGGACGTAAGGCTAAGCGAATGGTGCTGCAGTGTAACAATGGTGTGGGTTCAAATCCCGTCGAGGGAAGAACAAAAATTTGACAGCTCTAAAATCTAATTCTAACACTGTTTGGTTTAATTTTCAGACGTATATATATATATATATATATATATATCTGTATATACTATATATATATATATATATATATCTGTATATACTATATAGATATAGCTTTGATGTAAATCGATATAGCCAAGTTTCAAAGGTGTTGAAAGGGACAGTTAAATGAGACATGGACAAGGTGAGCGAGTGCAAAATCTTAATGCAAATCTTCAAGACAGATTCATATCTTCTAATTTGGTTTATGGTGTTTTATGCCACTTTCAACAATAATTCAGTTATATATTGACAGAAACCGGAGTACTCGGAGAAAACCACTGACCTGCCGTAAGTCACTGACAAACTTTATCACATAATGTTGTATCAAACCTTGCCATGAACGGGGTTCAAACTCACAACTTTAGTGGCATATCTTCTATATATGTATAAACCTTTAGCAATGATTCAAAGATTTGCATTGAAAATCTGCAGAAGGAGTTGATTACACAATATGTTTTAGAAAAATGTTTAAATAATAATTCTTTCTGTAAAAATTTATTTGATCATCATTGAAAAGTCACAAGTAAATGTATATCTTCGATATGTCCATAACAACTGTGTATCTATAGGTTTTAAATCATTTGGTTATAAATGTAACAGCAGTGGATTACACAAAATAAACTGAACCACAGAAGAAACATCTTTTTCCCTCCAAATGTGGAATATTTTTTTTATATACTCCCATAAATACAAAGAGAAAGATAAGATCATGCAAAATAGATTGGAAAATCAATATTATCTATATCTGGATATATCACTAATAATATAGTACACACCTACCAACTTTAACCAAACAGACCAAATTAAGGAACTGCATTGGTACAAAAGTGAATCTTCAAATAACAATAATGTAATTTCAGCTCAAATACAATTGCATTTCCATTACCAAGTCTCAAGATGATTAAAAAAAAAATTCCAATGCAACCCATTTTTAAGCTTAAGCAGGTGATTGAGTTAAAAATGTTTTCCTTCTAATAATAGTAGATATCATTTAATAATAAAAAATAATAATTTGTTCAACCTCAACCCCACTCCTATGTTCCATCCCAAAACACATTAAAATTGAATTACCGTAATCTTGCCGTATTTTGATTACGATTGGTCATTTTAACGTTGAAACACTAGAGTATATATGTAGATCTCGTTAATTTATTATCCAATATATAGTAGATATCATATAATAAATCAACATTTCTACCCTCACCCACATCTCTATGCCCAAACCCCCAGACACATTAAAATTGAGTATATGTATACATGTAATTCATCAATTCATCTTACTGTTCAGTATATGTATACATGTAATTCATCAATTCATCTTTTAAAATTTGTCATTTTTATGTTGAAACACTTTAGTATAGATCTCATCAATTTATTATACAACTCACATGTAGGAGATATCATTTAATAAAACAAATTTTATTCATCTCCACCCCCTCCCCTTCTATGTCCTGCCCAAAACATATTAAAATTGATATGTATACATGTGCCATTGTAATTCATCTTACGGTATTCTATTTTAAGATTGGTCATTTTATGTAGTAAACATTATAGCATAGATCTCTTAACAATTTATTATATAACATAATAAAATGAAATTTCTATCCCATCCCCCCTCTTTGCCCCACCCATACACGTAATTCATCAATTCATCTTACCGTTTTCTGTTTTTAAGATTGGTCATTTTATGTAGTAAACATTATAGTATAGATCTCCTAACAATTTATTATTATCCTACATTTTCTGCTCCCTCTTTATCAGATTCAGCTGTTGCCATGATGACCCATTTTTTTGTAATAAATTCATATGTACATTGTTCAATAAAAACCAATGAAATAAGCATTATATCATTTACAATTATTTATTTATTAAAAAAAAAATCATTTTATATTTTTCATCATGATTCAGTGTTTTATTTATTAATAGTATGTAACAGGTACCCAAAGTCAGTGATGTGGACATTCAAAACCAGAGGCCCATCTGAGCTACAGATGCTATTTTGTGTCTTAACAGTCTATTTTCAATTTTCGGTTACAAGAAAACTTAAATGGTGGGAGAAATTAACTGGAATTGCCACAGAAAATCAGAGATCTTCTGAAAAAAACCAGGAAGACCATAAAAAAATAGCATACACGTACATAACAAAATGTCAGTATGTGTACAAAAAGTCTCTGTATTATGTGTGTACACTATCACTAATTCTAACATGACGTCCTTCTTACACTTTGTAGACAAACGAGCGATTTATCAATGGTATAATCTCATTCGCACATATGCCGGTGAATGTGATTGACTTTTCCATTGGCAGCATAAATTGTGTGCGACATTTTCCGCAAACGTAAATATAAATTACCGTCTTCCAATTAAAGTATACTACCGTATTTGTACTCTTAGACATATCAGAATCAAAATAAATCATGGAAGCCAGAATGTGTTTTGAGTTTTAACATGGATTGGCGGATATTAGTAAATTTTTTCCCTCGCTTCTGGCTCGGGATAAAATACTAATGTCCGTCAATCCATGTTAAAACTCCCAACACATTCTGGCTTCCATGATTTATTTCTTAAATAACGTATATGACAGATGATACATGATACAAAGGATTTTAAAATCACATCTGTGTATACAGTACTATTACCTAACTTTATTTTGAAATATTTGTATTGTCCTAAAGGACGTTGGACCAGGAACTCTATTCCTATTTCTTAGTAAAATCAAGAAAAGATAGTTCTGAAGAAGGTGTTTTGTATCTAATGTCTTTAACTTTCGTAATTTAACACAATCCTACATAATGTTAGGAAAATGAACATATCAAGTATACTACTGTACATGACGAGTGGGAGTCGAACACAACATTAATTATTGGTAGATTAAGAAACACAATAAATATATATACATTTGTGTACCAGGCATATATGAAACTAGAGGCTCAGTGGGCTTAGCCTGCGTCGCTCACCTGTTATTCTGTTTTGATGAAACTTTATACAGAACCTTCCATAGGTGCTTCCTACCAAATTTCAATTAATTTGGCCAAATGGTTTTAGAGAAGATTTTTTTTAATTGGCCAATCACAAACAAGAACTGCCTATTGTGGCAATGGAAATTATGTACAGGCTAAGTGGTTTCAGAGGAGAAGATTTCACATCATTATTGAAAGAAAGGGGCCATTGGGCCGTGGGAATGGGGGCCGACCATAAAAATAAATTCCAAGTATTTCACAACCCCTAAAGATCAATTTAAAGCACCTAAATCTGACCTTTTCTCAAAAATTTCAGATTGCATTTCAAGTCTTAAATACAAGAACTTCACAGAGCTCCAGATAATTTTCAAGTCCAAAGGGTAATTACCCCCTACTTTTGAAAATGATGCGTATTTGCATATTTCCTTTGCACTGTTGTACTCTCTACTTCAGAAAAGATTGCTTACATGTACACTTTTAAAATTATGTTTGACACAAGTGTTATTCAATAAACACAGGATGCAAGTGAAATGTATATCTGTTTAATTTGACACGATTGTGTCATGTTTATTAATAAAATGTTGTAAATATTTTGTTTTTTGCTCGTCGACTTTGGCAGTTTTCACAGCCGTGTTGATAATGTCATCAATGATTCCTTTAACTATACTGTCACTAGACACAGATGAAACTGTCAGGAACTTTAAAACTAGAGGCTCCCAGGAGCCTGTATAGCTCACCTGGGTATAATAACAACATCAGTCAATAAAACTTGATAACTTCGGTAAAAAAAATTAACAAATGTAGCCTTCGTCATTGCAGACCCCTTCAACAAAAAAATTTGGGCAGGGGTTCCCCCTTTATTGTAAGTTATCAAAATTGCTGTAAAAAAACATATATGTCAATGATTCTCAAAATTTACCTTTTCCTACTTCACATTTTGTAATAGAGTTGCTTCCCTTTGATTATTTGAGTAACCAAAAGCAGTGAGTCAACAAAAAAATGCATTTCAAGAGGAATAAGATATAAGATGATAGTATTAAAATTGAGAACATTTTGATGAAAAAAGGGCAATAACTCCAAAATGGGTAATGGGATTTACTTCAAAATTGCAGGGTAGGAAGATCTTGACATTCTGCAAATTTTTGCAATTTAAACTTAACCTTTATCTCTTATAGTTTTTGAAATGTAAGACGAAATTTTTTTTTTTTTTTTTAATTTGATGAAAAAAAGGCCAAGAACTCCAAGATGGGTAATCAGATTTACTTCAAAATTGCAGGGTAGGTAGATCTCGACATGGTGCACATTTTTGCAATTTAAACTTAACATCTATCTCTTATAGTTTTTTAAATATAACACGAAAAGTATTAAAATTAAAAAAAAAAATTGATCGAAGGGCCGAACCGCCAGACACATTTTTGGAAGAGAACCATCCAATGACTATTTCATCAAAATTTTGTTCTTATTGAGCAAATGGTTTCAGACAAGAAGATTTTTATTGGAATTTCTCATAGGGTCCTATGTTAAATTAAGTTCGGCTGTGGCGGCCATCTTGGTCGGTGTTCTGAAATGCCGGACACAATTTTGGAAGAGGACCACCCAAGAATCATTTCAGCAAAGTTTGGTTGAGATTGGCTCTGTAGTTTCAGAGGAGAAGATTTTTTTTTAATTGCATCCCCCCTTTTTTCTAATTTGCACAATCGGTCAAAATGGGTAATGGAATTTACTTCAAAATTGCAGGGTAGGTAGATCTTGACATGCTGCACATTTTTGCAATTCAAACTTAACATCTATCTCTAAATAGTTTTTGAAATATAAGACGAAAAGTATTAAAATTAAAAAAAAAATTGATGAAAAAAGGGCAATAACTCCAAGATGGGTAATCAAATTTACTTCAAAATTGCAGGGTAGCTAGATCTTGACATGCTGAAAATGTTTGCAGTTTCAACTTACCATCTGTCTCTTATAGTTTTTGAAATAAAGGACGAAAAGTATTAAAATTTAGAAAATTTGATGAAAAAAGGGAAATAACTCCAAAATGGGTAATGGGATTTACTTCAAAATTGCAGGGTGGGTAGATCTTGATATGCCGCACATTTTGGCAATTTAAAGTTAACCTTTATCTCTTATAGTTTTTGAAATATAAGACGAAAAGTATTAACATTTTACAAATTTGATGAAAAAAGGGCAATAACTCCAAGATGGGTAATCAAATTTACTTCAAACTTGCAGGGTAGGTAGATCTTGATGTGCTGATCATTTTTACCCCATGTCAGATTTTTGATATTATTAACGGTTTTTGAGTTATTACCCAAAACCTGCAATTTTACCATATGTTCTATTTTTAGTAACAGCGGCCATGTTGGTTGGTGCACAGCATCACCAGACACAATTTTGAAACTAGACACCCTAGTAATGATTCAGACCAAGTTTGGTTTCCATTGGTCTAGTACTTTCAGATTAGAAGATTTTTGAAAAAGTTTACGACGTACGACGACGACGGACGCCAAGTGATGGCAATAGCTCACATGACCCTTTGGGTCAGGTGAGCTAAAAAGTATATAATTTTCCGTAGCACGCTTATTCATGTTCTTGCTCATTTTCAACGAACAATGTGTTCCCAAATTCACTTTCGTTTTAGTTCTCAACTAAACCGCATTTATTTGTAATATTGACCGCGATTGGATGATTTATCCTAAACATCCAATCAGATCTCTTTTGACATCGATGCTTAGAAAGGCAAATATTCGGTACCCCTCGGATGTATACACTTTCTCTTTCGAAAAGTATAAAGAGAAGTAATTACGGGGAATTTCTCAAAGTCAAAAATGTATTGTTTATGTACACGATGTATTATCATCAACAGCGTACAAGTACGCTCCGAATTTGGAAAGTTTGCTTACACAGCAATATGTATGCGTAAATGTACACTCTGATCTGATAATACATACGTTTTTACTCGTTTTCATAGCGTAAAAAACGCAAATACGCAGCTTATCTGGAGCTCTGACTTCATGTCAAATTTTTTTTTGTTCTGCACTAATGCTATATCTAGTTCCCTCCAAAATTGTACCATTTGTGTATGTGAACAATAATTTTTGACAGCGAGTAAGACAAGTTCTTGACTCAGACAAGACACAATGACAATTTGAGTAATAAGTATAAGATTTCCATTATTGATTTGAAAAGCAGTATATCTTTACACAGTGTAAAGTACATTAGATTTTTAACACCATCATATGATAGCCAACTGTACATGATACATCCGTTTCCACCTTTTTTTGAAAATTTCATTGACCTGATAACTTGTCATTGTTTGTATCAGTGTCACCCCTTTCTCCCTGTAAAAACATTATTTTTTGCTGATTTTCAGGAACTTGAATTTTTTTGTTGCCAAATTATATTTAATATTCTCGGTGTTAACTTAATAGATAAGGTGCAGGAAAAATTCTGATAAAACCCGAAACGTTACTACTATCAGTCGAATGACCAGACAAATTGAAGCCTGAAAATTCTTATACATTGTATCTGAGAGCGATACCCAAATATTCTATGGGCCATGGACTATTTTTATGTGCCCTTTAGATGCAGGACAATTATTTCAATGGGCCATTTGGGTTTTTTATGCGTCTATGGCACAACTCAATGTGATCCCTACAAAGGTTACCTAATGCCAATCCTTAAGTAGTTACATACTAAAAATATCTATATATCTATAGAATAAAATTTGCACTTGAAACTTGTATGGACTGGACTTGATTCAATACAGATGCTTCCCTTTGTCCTTCTCTTCCTTTAAAAATGTTAAATGTATACATATCTCACTTTGATCTTTAGATATCCAAATAAAAATGAAAAAAAATCCTGATGACACATTTAGTCAATAAAATTCCTATCGAAATCCTACAGCACAAGGACAATGAATATCTTTACCATCTCAATTAAAATCATTCAAATAGATTTTCATTCGCAGCTTCCAATAATCAAATACCAATGGTTTCAAAGTCTGATGTCATTGAAAATAAAAAGCAATCATACATTAATAACAAAAGCAGGTGCATTTCTAAACTCCAAGAGACAAATCACATGGCAAATCATGTGACCATTCCAAGGACACATTAATGCTACAATAAGTCATTCCTACACAACAATCTGACTAATTTATTTAACTCAGAACATTTTATTTTCAAATTGATACAATAACTGCATTAAATACAGTCTTTGCCTTAATTTCTTTCACCTACTTGCCCAATAGCAAAATTTAGAAATATTTTATATTTATGCAAACAAATTCTGTCATAATTTTCACTGAATCCAGTTTTCCCTTTACCGGGCTTGGGGCAAGTGAGTTAGCACGAATACTGTAAATATACACATTGTGAGAAGGACCATCCAAGGCACATTCCAGCCAAGTTTGCTGCCAGACAGTGTTGTGGGTTCAGATAAGAATTTTTTGTCTAAAAAATTTGTATATGTTAAATTTGCCCTGTGGTGGCAACCATCTTGGACTCAGATCAACACAAACAATTTTGTTGGGGACCATTCAATGATTATTCATGTACAGTTTTGGGTGCAATAACATTTCTGGGTTCTGATTTTTTCTCTCTTCATTTTCCCATTTTAAAACTTTGTCTTGGGGCAGTGGCCATCTCAAATTTCCGATCGACAAAAAAAGAAAAGTACATGTATAAGAAACATTCCTACCAAGGAAAAATTCCATCACACGCTGGGTTTGGGTGTAGAACATCAGCCAATCAGAAAACATTTTTGACCCTAGCAGCCATGTTGAATTTACAAATGAAAAGAAAATAATGCAAAATCTTGAGGACTACCAAGAAACAATTCTACCAAGTTTAGTTGCAACTGGGTCAGTGGTTTGTGCTAAAAGCTAATGGAAGCAGATGATGATTGACGGACGCAAAGTGATGACATTACATCACTGCTATGCCATACTAAAATTGAATAAAGAAAATATCAAAATGTATTTCATCCTCATGAATAATGCATCTAATTTAACCATCTAGATAAAGGGCATGTTTTTAAGCTCAAATGGCTATCAAAAATAAGAATGTAACGGATGAAAATCTCTCCTAGTTTAAAACTATGTTGAGTGAACATGATGTTATTCAAGAAACGTGTTGTGCACTCTAAATTTGATATCTACGTTTTTTTATTACATGTACATACCATTTCTGGTCGTCTTGAATTTCATAATCATTTTGGTTAATGGTAACCTGAAATATACAAATTGTTCTCAATATCATCCTGTCTTAATATATCCAATGGAAAACTCTCTACTCCCTTATCATGGTGAGTTTAATTGTTTTTATCCTGCAATCATGTGATTTTGAGTACTAATAAAGGGGGTCAAATAAACTTCAGCGTTATTAGGTCATGGACCTAATTTTAAGCATTTCTTGTACCTGATACATGTAGAGCGACAGAAGATATGGTAGCAGTATAAGTGCTGACGTCACAGATGACACATTGAAAACAATACGGCTGTTTCGAATCATGTCAATTCCGACCACGTTCCGTCTTTTTCTTGTCTTGATGTCTGAACAAATCGGCAGGCGACTTCCGGTGTTTACGCTATTACTGTGACAACGTCAGCATATCATAGTAGTAGATGCGGTAGATTATAAGTAATTGTAATATGGAGACGCCAAGGAAACTGCTGAATAAATACTGGTGTTCGGTACCCCACTATCTGTCTGATATAAGAAATATATACATAAAGGCAGATCGTTTTCCTTTGATGATGCTGACAGCCACAAATAAAGAAAGAAAACAAATTTAATCTTAAAGAAGTATTTGTCTCTGCATTCAAGTCTTTGATACAAATAAAATAATTTAATTGATATCTGTCTTTTACAGAAAATGTTAAGATTTCTTTAAGTTGAGGATCGAACGTTAAAACGGCACATATCGATTGGAGTTTTTGTTGTGTACATCGACACCGGAAGTTCAGTGCCAGGAGTTCCATCGAAATCACGTGATCTGGCGGGCGAAAATAAAATTTTGACGGCATGGAAATGATTCGAAACAACCGTATTAGAACGACGCTTGGTTCAGTTATTTTCAGACCATTTGGCAGGTGTTTTAGACTTTTTGATATTGCAAGATAAACAAAATTATATATATATATATTTATATATGTACATTGTCATTAAATATCAAATTAATTTGCACTCGCTGCGAAACAGGCTAGAAAACTTGCCAAAGGCTCGCTTTTTTACCTGTTTCTTAAAGCGTGTACAAATAAATTATATATTTTCCGACAATGTATGTATATTGTATATATATTTATTGCTCAAATAAATGTGGACACAAATATTTGTCTTTATTCTTTTTAAAATCAACAAATTACAATTCATTATTTTACTTTTCATCTGATCCACACATTTTTCCTAGAGGGTTTAGAGTGAAATCAGAATATATTTAAACGAAAAATGTATTTACCGAAAAGCAGCAGTTCTCAATGCTGATTTAACTGCTTATCAATCTAATTTGATAAAATCAAGGAAGCAATCAAATTCCAATATTTTTTGTAGCATATATATTTGGTTGATGTTGTTTAACCATAAGCTCATGACCATGATGGCCCCTGTAGCATGTAGGAGTAGCCCCACTAGGGCTTTTTGTTAACATCTTTTTGTGTAATCAGAAGTCTACGATCACAGATAAAATGATCCAAGTGACGAGTTATACTACATGTATATGTAGAAAGTATACATGTAATTCTGTCAGTTTCTTTTTGAAAGTTTACTTGCTGGAAAATCTATATATCTTGACAAGTACTCCATCCCACAAATATGAAAGAATTGTGAAATACAATTTTTAGTGTAGTAGCTAGTTATCTCTCACTGCACGAAAATATTGTGTTATTGCAATATATTAGTGTTGGCGAAATTGGGCAATTGGCGAGATAAGGTTGGCAACCAGTGTGGTCCAGTTAATCCTATATATAAAGCCACTCAAGAGAACCTGAAAATGTGGCAGTTGTCCTCTATATACAGATCAAAATTATATGCACTGCCCTTTATAGACAGTGATTTGTTATATAGAGGTGTCCTCTAAGGCAGGTTTGACTGTATTCACAAAATACTCTAGATAATTCTGGGAGTAAATAAAATTTTACTATAAAAAAAAAATAAAAAAAATATTAACACTTGAAATCCCCTTCTTTGAACTTATACCAGTAATTCTTATAGATCTATGAAGTACATCAAATAATATGAATACAAAGATTTTGACTTTATGTAGTTTGTTCATTAGGATAGGGCTTTAAATCAGTATGACAACACATTTATATACAAAATTAATAACACATTCCCTCATAACTTTAATATGAAATCAATGGCAGGAATTTTAAATTGATGGTTGAATTAATTATTTGATTTCTTTGTGCACTTTAGATTTAACCCCAAATCCTGTATTCAACAGCGGCCATTAAATCCTGAGATAGTCTATTATATGTTCTTTGAAATGTGTATTTTAACAATAATTCAATAGAAACGCTTGTTTTCAATGTTGTAAAAAGTAATTTCCTGTCGTAGAACGATTCTTTACAAAAACATTTAATTCTCTGATTATCCAACAATAAATTTCATCAATCCAGTCACACATGCAGAACATTCGGACAGAATAAAATAACGAGAGTGAGAATAATTTCCTCAAAAGGTTACAAAGAAGTATATATCTGCCCCATCAAGCAATAAAATAAAAATTACTGTAACGATTAACAATCGTGGATTAACACTTCAACTCAATAACCGTTACTGAACATTACGTCTCGGTATTAAACGCTTTAAACTACATAGTTCATAAAATGGCAGAGTCACGATCAAAATAAACAATTCAATTTATAGCGTTAATGAATAGGAAACTGAGATCTCGTTGGAGATCACTAGATCAAAAATGCTCGTTATCGCTGAAAATAAATAATTCATAGAGTTATCCAATAATCATCTGATTCTTTAACATCCCTTCAGGTGACATTAATAAACAATAAACAAACATAGTGAAAAAATTGACCACAAAACAGTCAACATGTGATTATAATGATTTTCCAAAAGACGAAATTGTACCGTTGTGCATTGAGGCCACACCGACGTCTCCATTTATCAATAATACCCTAATCAATCAGCGTATTGACGAAAAAATCAACGGTCTTACCTTCTGTTTCCCCCAACCAGTTAAATTCTTTCACTCTGCCAGACCAATATTGGCTTTAATTCCTCCATGTGAGAAATCGTCAATTGGCATTTTGTCTCATGTTTTACAGTGTGGAAGCTGTGGGCCGAACATTGACTTTGTTTAACAGAAGAATCAATATGAGGATAATGTTCTATCTTTTTCTCTGGCTGTTGATCATTTTCATGTATACAATCATTGAGTCAATATCAATTGAAGACATTTGGAAAAGGGAGATAATCCTAAATCAAATATGGTACTGGATTCTGCAGTGAGATATTAATGTCCTTATTTAATTAAGGATAAAATACATAAAAAATTAAGACATTTTTACAAAGAAATATGAAAACTTAATATTTTAGGGGTGCAATAAAAAATTTTGCTGAAGTATTTAAAATAAAATTTAAAACACATGCATGCAGAACAATATTCACAGTACTGATTCTGCAGTGAGATTGTAATGTCCTTACTTAATTAAGGATAAAAATACATGTAAAATTAAGACTTTTTTTTTTTTAAAGAAATATGAAAAATTATTATTTCAAGGGTACACTAAAAAATTTTGTCAAAGTATTTAAAAATAAAATTTAAAACACATGCAGAACATTATTCTGATTCCAGCTACCATTATTCTTAAATAGAAAGATCTAATTATTTTAAATTACATGACAAGATTTCCGTTTATCGTGACGTTATATTTCCTAGATGCTAGCCATTCACATAGAATGATAAATATAACGAGGTGATGCAGCATTTTATAAGCAACATCATGCAATAAAAATAATAATATTGGGGAATATATATATATTTTTATTTTTATTTAGTTTTTTTTGTGTGACAAGGACAAAGAACTGGATTTATATATACAATGTAGCTTGTAGAAACAGTCCACAGTACATCCTTCTGATTAATTGAAGTTCTAATTTAATAATATCTTAAGATTTGATTCTACCAGGGTTTACCCAGTTCTTCACTTCAGGTGAGCATATAAACAACAAAATTACAACATCAGGGTTTGAATGGTCAGTCTGGTTTATGGTTGCAAATTTCTGACAAGCCAAGTTATGTAACCACCACTCCCAATAGTTCTCCAACCCCCCCCCCCCCCCCCCCCCCTCCTCGATACCCACTTCAAGTGGTAAGGTTTCTAGAGGGTAAGGTTTCCAGACATCTACATGCACCCCCACAGCCAGGGTTAATGTTTCACCCATCAGTTTGTTATTATTGTCCTTGCTTCTTTCCACAAAATCGCTTGGTAGTCATGATATAGTTGAAAATTTGAAACTGACCAACTGGTATAAACATTCATTGACCAAACCAAACATAATTATGATATGCCCATGATGCCAAAGAAAAAATATCTCTGTTTCTGCTAATATTCTTGAAAAAATAGTGTAAGTAGGTCTAGGTAAAAAAAATAGTGTAAGTAGGTCTAGGTACAAAAAATAGTGTAAGTTGGTCTAGGTAAAAAAATAGTGTAAGTTGGTCTAGGTAAAAAAATAGTGTAAGTTGGTCTAGGTAAAAAAAATAGTGTAAGTAGGTCTAGGTAAAAAAAATAGTGTAAGTAGGTCTAGGTAAAAAAATAGTGTAAGTTGGTCTAGGTAAAAAAATAGTGTAAGTTGGTCTAGGTAAAAAAAATAGTGTAAGTAGGTCTAGGTAAAAATTATATTTTTCTAAACAGTTACCTAGGTTATATATACAGGACAAGAACCTGACTTTCAGTGCTTGTCCAAAATTGATCATAAAAACTTAAAGGGAGACAATAAAAATTAGGGTTGGTAGAGTTTGCAGTAACACAGGTATTTTCTTTGCCAGATTAAATTAAAAGAAAATGACCAAATCATCATTGCAGATACTACTGCTTTAATTATATCTTAAAGACTCTAATGTTATACTAACCTCACCATATACAAGTCATGTTTCTATTATACATCAAGGTACAAAATCCCAGCTAACATTCATTATAATAGAATTATCTTTTCTAATTCATCTACAATAAAGAATTAAAATAAATATTAAAAAATGTTGTTGTTTTTTTATAATGATTCAGTTTTTGGTTTCAAAATAAATCACAACACATTTTGATCAAGCCATATGCACAAGATTCATGCAACACATAAAATTACTACACATCAAGGTATTGTTATGAATTTCAAACCAGCCTACTGTAGGCATGTATGGACAGAGCCACATTCAGTAATTGTTAGCTACCATGTCAATTGTAACTTACAAATTATTCCTGTATAAGCTGACTTGTATACAAGCAGAATAATGTCAAATACACATTCCATTGTTGTATCTGATTCACCATTTCAAGAACTAATACTATACTATGAATAAGGGGTCTGTGCTCGGATAGCACACCTTGGTCTGAGGCCTGTGCTTAGACAGCACATGTGTCTAAATATGTGCTCAGTGCTTTGATAGCACATCTGTCTGTGGACTTAGTTTGGACAGCAAACATGTGTCTGGGGCTTGTGCATGTGTTTGGTCAGCACATCTGTATGGGAACTACTTCATAGCATACCAGCTGTGTCTGGTTTCGGTTCATGATGTTTAATGCCACTTTCCACCCATATTTCAGTTATATCGTGACTGTCAGTTTTATTGGTGGAGGAAACCGGAGTACCCTGAGAAAACCACCGACCTGTCGCAAGTCGCTGTGGAAAGCACACCTACAATATGTCTGGGGTTGTTGCTTTGGTAGGTCATGTTTTTATAGCTACAATGTAATGAGTTCGTTCAGTACTAGCTAAAATATATATCAGGAAGTATATTTGATGGTTTTCTTATTTCTCAGGAACAGGTAATTCAATCAGAAATAATATTGAGTGGTTTTTTGTAATCTGACAAGGATAACATGAGAGAATTCTTATATCTGAGTCCTGACCATAATAAATAATACAGCAAAAAAAAAACTTTTCAATGGCTAGCACAAAATCATGTCAATAATAATGACAGAATAAGTATTTCTTGTATTACAGCAGGATTCACTAAATTCATATATGGGTTTGGTGGTCCTAGTGAAAAAATGTCAGTACTCATTTATTTTCTATTGCAAAATACCAATCAGTCCTTAGCAAAATCTGCCAATCATGTCTGACTGGACTGATGAATTTCGTTCATGCGTTCATATACACTGTAATTTAAAATTTGTGAAGATGGTAGAAATATGTATATAATCTCGTTTATACAAATGTTAATAGGTTCACACAGCAAAAAGTTTTGTTCTTAAGTATCCTAAAATAAAGCTTAATATAGTGTTAATCACTACAGAAAAAGAAAAAAAACAATTAAAATTTCAGATTCAAGATCAACACCTACCGATCTGAACAGGTCCCCAATAAACATTTAGATATAAGACGTGTTTAACAAATTGAAAGTGGCAAAGTTGACTCATAGCTTCACTTTACAGGGTCTTTGTTACCAGTTAAATACATAATACATTAGTTTGCAGGTTTTTAAAATCATAAAAATCTATGTGAAATATGATCAGATGAACAAGAAAAGTTTTCCGTCTATTATAATCAGTCGAAGGATATTTTTACGCTCCGATGGTATCAAATGTGTGTATTAACTTGACACCGAGCACATATTTTTTCTTTCAGTTATGATAACCACCTATTATAGATGCACACGCAAGTGCTTATTAAATTCTAGTGCAGTCAGGATGTCACTTCCTGTAATGTTAGGAATAAACTGCCAAATATGTAAAAAAAAAAAAAAAAAAAAAAAAAATAAAAATTAGTCATTATTTAAGTGGGTACCAAAAATGTGTACATCAGAAACAAAACTCAGCATTTAGCCAAAATTTCATTTTTTGGATCCCAGTAGATTGGGCCCCTGCAAATTTGCCAACTGGACTTCCATAAATAGAATTTCATGAAATATAAAAAAATTTCAGCATTCAGCTGTGCTAAATTGTCTGAAAATTTGCAGGGGCCCAATCTACTGGGATCCAAAAAATAAAATTTTAGTAGTCCAGCAACTGACTTTGCTCAAATATTCAAAATTTCAATATCCAGCTGGGCTATACTCCTGGTCTAAGTTTGATCCTTATAATGTATTTTCACGTGCAATTAAGGCTACTTTAAGATAAATGCAAATTCACTGTATGGTAGTATATTATGAAAACAAATTTAAATAAATTTACTCTAAACTAGTCCCTCTGAATACCAATTTATACACAGGTAAACATCCTGCAATTAATGCCTGAAATTCAATTCTACATGTAGGTATGTTCACATTGGAAAGCAGTCATCCTTTCTGGGTGTGGGAGACTTGCATACAATTTGTCAAGCTAGACCACAGTAAGTTATTTCCAAGAACTTGTCAGTGAAAAGTTAGTTGTGGTAGTGAATCCAGTTAAAACCAGTAACTTTTGGTTCTGGGCAAGTAAATGTTTATGCCTTATTAGTTCTGGTCGAGTACAAAATCTTATCTCAACAAAATCTGCCCATTATATAATAACTGGTTTCTTTATTTTAAAATAAGTTTTTAGAAGCTACACCAAATTATACATAACAAGTCAAAATCGCATTTAATTTTAATTGATGGTTTGGTTTATGGTGTTTAATGCCACTTTCAACAATATTTCAATTATATTATGGCAGGCAGTTTTATTGGTGGAGAAAATCGGAGCACGAGCACCCGGAGAAAACCACCAACCTGTTGCCAGTCACTAATAAACTTTATCACATAATGTTGTATCGAGTACACCTCGCCATGAACGGGGTTCGAACTCAGAGAACTTTAGTGGTGATAGGGACTGATTACACAGGTTGTTGTAAATCCAACTGCAATACGATTACGACCAAATTTTAATTGAGATTTGTGAAACCTCAGGTGTGTCTTAACTAAGTGTAAATTCCTGCAATTACAAAAGGTTCCTTGTTTATCATCAGCAAGTTTCAAGAAAAAGGTTTTGGAAAATAAAACAAAAGAATTTTATTGATTAGAATTTACATTAAACATATTTTATTGTTCAAAAAGAAAAAAAGGATAAGAAACAAGTTGAACAACTTAAGATAGTTTTCTCCCAGTCAGATCCGAATTTCCAGTCTCATTCATATATAGGTTAACTTGATAAATATTGTCTAGACCTTAAAATGAGGAAGTACACAACTGAAAGATACATGTACAGTCAAACCTGCCCATGAGGTCACCTCTATTAAAAGGTCACCTTTTTCTTGTTCTGGGAGGTGTAATTAGTGTTCAATGCCACTTTCATCAATATTTCTTTAAATGGTATCCAGGTGATCAATTTTATTAGGGATAACTAGAGTACCTGAAGAAACCCACAGAACTCTTGCAAATGTTGACAAATTTTTATCACATGAGGTTGTATCAAGTGCACCTCGTTATCAACAGGAATCAAACTCACACTCCTAAAGGATAACAGACATTGATAGTATAAGTAGATGATAATCCAACTATTTTCATACCATCATGTCAATTTAGTCCCTAAGCAAAAAGGAATAGTACAACAGTAGGTAAGGCATCTGACTGGTTGATTCGTTTCTTTTGTTTAACAATATTTCAGTTATCTCGTGGCGGTCAGTTTTATTGGTGGAGGAAAGCGGAGGACCTGGAGAAAACCATTAACCTGTCGCTGACAAACTTTATCACATAGAGTTGTAGACCTCGCCCTGATTGCATAGGTAGTTGTAAATCCAACTACCATACAATCACGGCCACGAAGGCCCCCTCTGACTGGTGGTCGGTTGAAGAACAAAAATGTTACCATTTGATATTTACAAGAAACTGTAGGCAAGGTGCCAGTAGGTTTGAGACAAAAACTAAATACAAATTAGACGAAAGAACAACAACAAAAAATCACAATCTGTATGTCTACATTGACAAAACAAGTGAAAAATAATAAAATGAAAAATTAAAGTCTTCATAAAAAAATATCCATAACAAAATGGTTCTTTGTCATCATTACAGGTAAAAATTAAATGACAAATGTTTAATGACTAAATAAAAAGGTCCAAGGTCACTTACTTTCTTCAGACGTTGCCCAAGGGCTACAAAACTGAAACTTAGCGGTACATATCGGTAAATCATGTTTTAATAAACAGGTGTGATAACAACATTATTTAAGTATGTAGTTATATCTATATAAACAGATAATCCATTGTCGATGTAAAGAAAATCTTAAATCTCTAAACCCTTTGAGCACCGTATTTTTCTACTTTTTTTCTGGTAACGATTTTCATGAAATAAAGGCACTTGAAAAATATGTCTAAAATTAATTTAATCTTTTCTATCAAATGTTGGATATCACTGATGTGGTAATGGCTGTACATGGTTAAATTATTTCCTTATTCCATATTCTCATTCCTCTATAAATGCAGGGCTTTCAATATTTTTCAAGTGTACCAATACTTCATTATTTACAGGCAGTACTTTATATTAAAATTTGAACAATTTTCATGAACATCTTATACAACAGTCTTTAAAATCAGGAGGTACCAAAGACCATTTTAGGTGGGTAAAAGTACCTGGTACTGTCCCTTACTGAAAGGCCTGAAAATGTATCAACTGGGTTTTTTTTTAACTGGGATGTTTTGATATACAAGCCTTTGAAATTTTTATTAACTGAGTGAACTCCTTCACTAATCTGGACTCAAAATAAATTTTCAGCCAATCAATTTATTTAATGATAATATTGGTATGACTTATGAAATTATATACAAGTTTCGAAAAATGTATTTACACCAAAGATAATGTTGTGCATTGAAATATACAAAATTATAGAGTTGTCTCCATTTATCCTATACCAGTATAACCAAGTTTACATGTTTACAGAGTTATCTCCCTTTGTTCATTTCTTATTTAACCTCTAACTATTTGTAACAATTTACATTATGTGTATTTTGTATATCTAGTCCAATATGAAACATACCAATTGATACAGTTGTCTCCCTTTATCCTATACCAGTTTACCCCCCAGTTTACATGATTAGAGTTATCTCCCTTTATTCATTTCTTATTTAAACTCTAGATATTAGTAACAATTTAAACTTTATGTATATTTTGTATATCTTTTCCCATATCAACAAGCTGTTATCATTAAGAACTCAAAAGATAAAAATAGAATTGATAAAAAAAAACCAAACATTGATTTCTACATCTTACTTCACATTGAGCAACTGATAACATAATATATCCATTGTCTTGTCTTCACATGATCAAATTTTATAATAAATTTATGTAACTGGAGTATGAATTTCACACATGAATCAAATTTCTGTGGTTTTGACGAAAAATAGGAAATGATTAAAAAAAATGAATAAAAAGGAAAGGTTGGTTTCCTATAATGTAACGCATGTACACTAACATTACAATTACATCATACGCATAATTAAACTTGATGACCCTGTACTGAACAGCGTAGAGTTTTTCTTTGTTGTAGTAAATTATATTATGTCATACATATAACTGGAAACTTATTCTATCAACAGAAATACTTACATATACATATTTAATAATGATAATCATTCATCTTCATTTTCAGTTCAGAATTATTTTTTTCTTAAACATACAAATTTACAAATGTATTCATTATTGATATTTTTAACATGAGAATTTACATAAAGAAAGTATAACATTGTAAATATTCAATATATTTTTGTCTATCCACAAAAGTTCACACTACATTTACATGGTTAGACGTAGGAGTTGTGATGTTTTACGCCCTTTTCTACAATATTTTAGTTATATCGTGGCAGTCAGTTTTATTGATGGAGGAACTGTAGTACCTGGAGAAAACCACCGACCTGCTGCAAGTAACTGACAAACTTTATCACATCACATTGTATCGAGTAAACCTCGCCTGAGTGGGATTTGAACTCCCCTACGTTAGTGGTGATAGGCACTGATTGCATATACAAAAATGTAGGTAGTTATAAATCCAACTACTGTACCATACGATCACGACCACACCCCCTGATCTATACTTTTTTGGATATATCTTTCGAATGTCTACAAAAGTTTCAAAGAGCACAACACTTTCAAAACATGGCACCTAATTTTTTTTAAGTGGTCCACAGGTAACTGATAGATTATTTCTACTTCTAATATGACGTCCTTCAAACGCTTTGAGTCCAAACCCGTGGTAAAAATAATATTAATCTATGACCGATTAAATTTATGACGTCATCGACAATTTATAACGATATTTTACCAATTTTTACATATTAGAATCGAAATAATTCATGGAAGCCATATGTATATATTGTTTTTACCATGGGTAGGCCTTTATGTCAGCTTTTTAACCCTCGCTGACGCTCGGGGTAAAACTTTGTGACATAAAGGCCTACCCGTGGTAAAAACAATATATACATATGGCTTCCATGAATTATTTCTTAAATAAATTCATTAAGAAAAAATTCTTTTAATTTAAAAAAAATTCTAAAATACAGAAAAAAGTGACTAAGTTTATATGAATTAATTAACAACAATTATCTGTAAATTTGTACATAATGTATATTTTGTACAATAACATGAAAATCTGTAAATTTGTACTACATGCACATTTTGTACATTAATATGAAAAATTCTGTTTTCATTTATTTAAAAAAAAAATCTAAAATACAGAAAAAAGGGCCTAAGTTTGTATGAATTAATTAACAACAATTATCTGTCATATTTTCTACATTAACATGAAAAATCCTGTCATATTTTCTACATCTGTAGTTAGCACATTTATTGGCAAACAAATTTATAAAATGTAAAATGCCATAGAAACGTAACAATTTATACTCTTCTACTTGTAAGTATGCCAAAGAGAAAGAAAAGTTTTGATGATCATCACCTACAAAACTAACTGTTTATCTGTTTATTGGAAAACATGTTACAAAATATTGAGTGATTAATTATTTGAGGAAGAGGTTTACCTAATATCTATGTCAAGGTCACATTAGACATTACACTGCACCAAATGAATAGGAAACGGTGGCAATGCCTTCAAACTTAATAATGACCTTTGTGGTAACTGTAAATACACAATGCACAAACTAAAAACAATCATTTACATGACCAGATCCAGGACTTACTACTCTGCTTTGGCAATTAAAAACTAGAGGCTCAGTGGGCTGAGCCTGTGTTGCTCACCTTTCATTCTGCTTTGAGGAAACTTAATACAGAACCTTCCATACATGTAGATGCTTCCTACCAAGTTTTGGTTCATATGGCTAAACAGTTTCAAAGGAGAAGATTTTTTTAGAAATCGACCAATCAGAAACAAGAATTGCATATGGTGGCCATGTTTGCTAACCGATCGGGACGAAATGAGCAATCTTCATAGAGGACATTCCATAGATGCTTCCTACCAAGTTTTGGTGGTAGCCATGTTTGCTAACCGATTGGGACGAAATGAGCAATCTTCATAGAGGACATTCCATAGATGATTCCTACCAAGTTTCGGTGGTAGCCATGTCTGTTAACCGATCGGGACGAAATGAGCAATCTTCATAGAGGACATTCCATAGATGCTCCCTACCAAGTTTCGGTTCATTTGGCCAAGCGGTTTCAGAGGAGAAGATTTTTAAAAATCGGCCAATCAGAAACAAGCATTGCCTGTGGCAGCCATGTTTGGTAATGGATCTTAACAAAATGTGCACTCTTTAGAGAGGACCTTCCATAGATGCTTCCTACCAAGTTTCAGTTCATTTGGCTGAGGGTTTTCACCAAGTGATGGCAAAAGCTCATATTGCCTTTGGCAAGGTTTGCTAAAAAGAATATTAAAATGTGAATACCTACTTGTAATGTATAGAATAAACATGTTACACTATACAAGTATTAGTTAATTTCTAAGGGAGATAATGGCAAGAGTTATCTTTCTTTTAACAGACGAGAAGATTTTTCAGAAATCAACCAATCAGAAACAAGAATTGCCTGTGGTGGTCATGTTTGTTAACCGATAGCGACAAAATGAGCAATCTTTATAGAGGACCTTCCATAGATGCTTCCTACCAAGTTTCGGTTCATTTGGCCAAGCGGTTTCAGAGGATACTATTTTAAAAAATCGTCCACTCAGAAACAAGAATTGCTTGTGGCGGCCATGTTTGTTAATGGATCGGGACAAAATGTGCAATCTTTAGAGAGGACCTTCTATAGATGCTTCCTACCAAGTTTCAGTTCATTTGGCTGAGGGGTTTCAGAGGAGAAGATTAAAATGTGAAAAGTTAACGGACGACAGACGCCAAGTGATGGCAAAAGCTCACATTGCCTTTGGCACGGTGAGCTAAAAAATACTTGTGTTTCCACTAAAATTCTAGAAGAAAAACAATGAGTAGGTACATATACATTTCAGTTGTAGGCAAAACATTTCCATTTTTTAATTTTGTTTACCTAGAGGTAATACAAAGACTATGATCTCACATAAACAGTGCTTGTCCAAAAATGGCAATAAAAACTTAAGCAGTCCTTGAAATGAAAATTTGAATTTACTGGTTCGAATCAAATTCTTGAATTTATTTTTATATAGTTCTAAATAAAAACTGAAATATTTACTGGTCCGAACAAAGTTCTACTGGTCTTAGGCTGGAGGAGCCATGCTCATGGTAAGGACTGCTGAAGGGTAAGGCACTAAAAATTAGGGTTGTAGGGTTAACGGAAATAGGTGATTTTGGCCTTGTAATTATTGGGTAAACTTTTTAAAAAGATAACAAAATAATGCAATAAAGACAGATTTTCTTTCTTTTTTCTTCTTCTTTTTTTTTTATAAATATCTTTTGAAATGATATCTGTAATTATTATCAGTTATTGGTAGTATACTGTTATAGTTGACAGTCACATCTAGTCAAAGTTATAAGTATAAGGTATTTTTTTCTGTTCTTATAGATTTTATAGATTATCACTGACATGATTGAGGTAGTGCTTCAATTAATCTTATCACCATCTTTAAATCATGCAGAATGGGAGGTCTTTATCTCAATAAACTACATTGATAACCAAGGCTGGATTATGACCCTTTTTGACCCCTAGGCTAATGAAATTATGCCCCCTCCCCCTTCTAACTGAGTTCAACGAATTATTCAGCAATGTAAAATATTAAAATACTATTCTCATTTTTTTTAAATATATATTTTGAAAACCTTTTAGCAGGACCCCCAAGCTTCAGGGATCCCTAGGCTACAGCCTATATTAGCCTATAAGATAATCCTGTTGATAACTAAATTCTTGTTGACCAATATTTTACATAAACTGTACATTGTTAGCTATAGAGACAATGTCAGAAGTGTTATTAATAACTTACAAGCAAAATAATCTCCATTTCTATAAACAAAAAATCTCTATGACCATATATTAAGGGACTAATATTTTCAAAATTTGACTTAAATACATTTCTACATTGTACAACATCTATATATCTTGTCAAGAACAAGAATTGTAATAAACCTGCTTTCACAGGTAAATCATGAACTTCAAAGCTAACCTCAGCCACTTTCAGATATATATTAATAAGAAATGATACATGACTCTAAGTTCATTGTTGTCATAACTCTCATCCTCTTGTGATCCATTGTCTCATACTTTACTGTACAACTTCCTTAAGATACATTTTAAAACGTTATACACAGTGAAATCTGTTTTTAAACCAAACCCAGAATAAACAGGAATACTGTAAAAACTTAACTTAAAATAAAGTCCCACTGTAGGAAATATTTGTTAATTTAACCTGTATAAACCAAACACCTGTCTATTCTGAACACAAATATTGATCCCACAGAGATTAGATTTAGACAGATTTCACTGTATACCTTTTTTTCTACAATATTACATAGAATTTGTAGCTCAAAGAATGATATTTGTTGATTTATTGTAGTTTAATGAAGTGTATAATATTTCAGATCTTAGTTCTTAATCTTCATGACAAGAACTACCCTACCCAACCAATAATATAAAATTAGTCCGTTCAGATAAGTTGGTGCATCAATGATTGGCCTATGGGTTGTTAGTCTGCCAAGGATTGACCAGTGGATGGTAAGTCCACCAAGTATTGGCTTATGGACGGTTTTCCACCAATGATTGGCCCAGGTTTTTTTTTTTTTATCTTTATCAAGGTGCAACAAAACATTTCCAAACTTTTAGGAGAAACCCAAATTTGCATATCTCCTCAAGTAGCACTAAAACTACTTAAAAAATGATAAAATCCACCAACTTCACATCTCTAATGACAATCAAGCATTGACAATGCCAAACAAATGAAGAGTCCTAGAGATTATGATCTGCATCAACTGAGTGCTTTGAAGGACCTTTCTAATTCTGTGATTGCTCAACAATCTCACACACTTGATGTAAAAATATTAACACCTTTGGGCCTCTTTTTGAAATCAATTATCCAATTATGTTTCGAGCATATACACAATACTACAGAAATAAAAACACCTTTTAATGGGGGATTAGATTGGTTTGTTTATGGTGTTAAATGCCACTTTCAACAATACAATGGGGGATTAGACTGTGTTAGTGTATTGTATATGTAGATCTATTGTTTACTTAGATCTACAAAAATGTCTAGTACTCTAACGGTCAAGTCTCTCGGTTTTTTTTTTAAATTATCGGATAAGATTATCAGCTAAAGCTAAGCCTGGTAAGTGTTAATCAAGGTTAATATTTTGTGCTTTGTGATGATGTTTGTTCTAGATTAAATTTGGTGAACTGACAGTTTCCTATGTGGAAAACATAACCTGCTTCAGGTTAAAAAAAATAAGACATCAGACATTCTCATTAAACCTTTCTCTACATAGAAACCCATCAAATATTATGATTTTGCTGGAAAATATTATTAATTTAATAATTGTGTCTGAAATTCAAGACAAGATTAGTTTCCTGTCCAACAACTCCTAGAGCATAAAGCTGCTACATTTATATCTTTTTGCTATAAAACTTATTTGCACTACCGTATATTGGCAGTATATAATTCACAACTTTTCAGTTCTTCCCACTGATCAGTCAAATAATGATTTTCATCTTGTGTAAAATCCTCACCTGATCAGCTGGTCACATTTTTTCTTCCAACTTTTCAATAAACCAATGATTGTTTTCTTGTACAAAATACTCACCTGATCAATTGGTAACATTATTTCTTCCCACCTATCAGTTAAATATATAAATATATCATTGCTTTGCTTTGCGAGAATGGATTTCTCAGAGTAATATCGCAACAAAGGATGAAGCCTTGGATGTGAGATGTGATGAGAAGGCATTTTCCAGCCAAACATATCAATGATAGTATATTTATCGATGAATTTATGGAATAAACGTCAGTGATGTCAATATATAAAGGTCACAATATTATACAATTTTAATTTCTTGACATTAAATGTAAATCAGAATTTTTTTTTTAGCAACATTGAAAAACCAAGCACCCCTTGATCAGGATAAATTAAATTATCATTGCCAAATCCAATCCATGAGAACACAAATAAGAATATGACCATTCTAGATAGTAGATGCATTCAATAATAAACTAGTATTACTGTGAGCACAGCTCACTAAGATATACCCCCCGCTCCCCACATCTGTCCAACCTATTTCCATAACCAAAACATTACTGATTGCTCCGACCAAAAATGAAAGGGATCCTCCTCTCTTCACCGGTAAGCTGCTGATAAAATTTCAAAACATTCTGAGAAATAAGATGATAGTATTAAAATTGAGAACATTTTGATGAAAAAAGGGAAATAACTCCAAAATGGGTAATTGGATTTACTTCAAAATTGAAGGGTAGGAAGATCTTGACATGCTGCAAATTTTTGAAATTTAAACTTAACCTTTATCTCTTATAGTTTTTGAAATATAAGAAGAAAAGTATTAATTTTTTTTTATAAATTTGATGAAAAAAGGGTGAGAACTCCAAGATGGGTAATCAGATTTACTTCAAAATTGCAGGTAAAAAAAAATGGATAGAAGGGTCGAACCGCCAGACACATTTTTGGAAGAGAACCATCCAATGACTATTTCATCAAAATTTTGTTCTTATTGAGCAAATGGTTTCAGACAAAAAGATTTTTATGGGAATTTCCCATAGGGTCCTATGTTAAATTAAGTTCGGCTGTGGCGGCCATCTTGGTCGGTGTTCTGAAATGCCAGACACAATTTTGAACGAGGACCACTCAAGAATCATTTCAGCAAAGTTTGGTTGAGATTGGCTCAGTAGTTTCAGAGGAGAAGATTTTTTTTAAATTTCATCCCCCCTTTTTTCTAATTTGCATAATCGGTCAAAATCGGTAAAAGTTCAAAGTTCATAAAAAATCCTGTAATATATGTTAAAAAGCTCCGCATTATGCTTATACAGTTCAAATTTGGGCACTTTCTGGCTTAAAATAGAGCAGTTTTGGCCATTTGAAGAAATTTCTATTTTTAGTAATGGCGGCCATCTTGGATACAGGACGGTGCTGACGGACACAGTTTACCACCTAAGGATCATTTCAGCAAAGTTTGGTTGAGATTGGCCTAATAGTTTCAGAGGAGAAGATTCTTTTAAATTTCATCCCCCCTTTTTTCTAATTTGCATAATCGGTCAAAATCGGTAAAAGTTCAAAGTTCATAAAAAATCCCGTAATATATGCTAAAAAGCTCATCATTATGCTTATACACTTCAAATTTGGGCACTTTCTGGCTTAAAATAGAGCAGTTTTGGCCATTTGAAGAAATTTCTATTTTTAGTAATGGCGGCCATCTTGGATACAGGACGGTGCTGACGGACACAATTTCGAAAGGGGACCACCTAAGGATCATTTCAGCAAAGTTTGGTTGAGATTGGCTCAGTAGTTTCAGAGAAGATTTTTTTTAAATTTCATCCCCCCTTTTTTCTAATTTGCATAATCGGTCAAAATGGGTAATGGGATTTACTTCAAAATTGCAGGGTAGGTAGATCTTGACATGCTGCACATTTTTGCAATAAACTTAACATCTATCTCTAAATAGTTTCTGAAATATAAGACGAAAAGTATTAAAATGAAAAAAAAAAATGATGAAAAAAGGGCAATAACTCCAAGATGGGTAATCAAATTTACTTCAAAATTGCAGGGTAGGTAGATCTTGACATGCTGAACATGTTTGCAGTTTCAACTTACCATCTGTCTCTTATAGTTTTTGAAATAAAGGACGAAAAGTATTAAATTTTGAAAATTTGATGAAAAAAGGGAAATAACTCCAAAATGAGCAATGGGATTTACTTCAAAATTGCAGGGTAGGTAGATCTTGATATGCCGCACAATTTAGCTATTTGAAGTTAACCATTATCTCTTATAGTTTTTGAAATATAAGACGAAAAGTATTAAAATTTTACAAATTTGATGAAAAAAGGGCAATAACTCCAAGATGGGTAATCAGATTTACTTCAAAATTGCAGGGTAGGTAGATCTTGATGTGCTGATCATTTTTACCCCATGTCAGATTTTTGATATTATTAACGGTTTTTGAGTTATTACCAAAAACCTGCAATTTTACCATATGTTCTATTTTTAGTAACAGCGGCCATGTTGGTTAGTGCACGGCATCACCGGACACAATTTTGAAACTAGACACCCTAGTAATGATTCAGACCAAGTTTGGTTTCCATTGGTCTAGTACTTTCAGATTAGAAGATTTTTGAAAAAGTTTACGACGTACGACGGACGACGACGACGGACGCCAAGTGATGGCAATAGCTCACATGACCCTTTGGGTCAGGTGAGCTAAAAACTAGAGAGTAATTATCCAGGGCTCCCACTACTTTCAAATTAGAGGGAGAAGTGACTTCTCTTTCAGAGAGCTCATAGGGAGAAGTGGGGAGACTTCTGGGAGAAGTCAATTGCGATTAATCGAAACATTGTTTCGCGACCCCCCTGACGTTACCCTGCCCAAATTTAGTAAATAGTTAAAGCTGCCTGAACTGATTTGTTAAGGACATATATTCAATGTCACATTTTTATTTCTGTCTACCTTGATTGGAGTTTTGCATCTGTCTACCTTGATTGGAGTTTTGCATACCAGTGATTTTTATATGTACCTCCCCCCCCCCCCTTTTCCTTTTGAAATATTACTGTGTTGTGATCCAATACCACACAAATTGTAATAACTCATATTTGTGTTATATAAATCCTTGTTTCTGGTAAAAATATATACCTAGATACTATCACGGCTGGTAATCGGCACAAGCAGAACAGTTGGTTCTGCAAAGAAATTCGTGAGGATAACTTCCGGTTTTGGTGGAGGAGAGTTCAAGAAGACGCTTCGCAAGGTATGTACATGTCAAAAATTGAAATTTTCTTTTTTACTGCTCGAATATTGCAAAATCAGAGAATGCTATGCTGTGGCTAATGCTTTCACGATTAGAAACATGTATAGTTTATTCTTGTATATGAAGTGTAACTCTCGCAAAATCAATCGTCCCACGAAAAACATGACGAAAATTGTGACACTCGTGCATTTCTAAGTTGTTCTTGACAAAGATGCAAGTTAAATTTTCAATATTTTTTCATCATGGGAGTCTACATGTAATCGGGGATAAATTCCGATTAGTCAGAAGTAAATTGAAATCTAGATAAATCTACAAACTGTCAATTTTCTCGTTTTCCTGCTTGAGGAGATCGGTTCTGATAGAGCACATTGCGAATGCATGAGGAGATTTTCAAGTTTTGGTAATTGTTTTCTGCAAAATTGATAAATTGACACTTTTAAACACAAAACTGATAAATACTCTAATCAAAATAAACTATTCTCTGTCCACTTTAAGGAGATGCCAGGATTCAAGGGAAAGAGGAAAAGGGGACTGACATTGACTCTTTACAAAAAAACATTTCGATATAGATTGCCTGTATCACCGCCAAGGAAACGAACAAAAACAAGTAGCTATATATAGCAGTATACCAAATTTAAAATCCCCATCAATCAGGACACCAAGTTTATTAAAAAAAAAATCTCTTTCAATTTCAAAATCTTTATATCCTTTCAAACGGGTTTCCACATCTATTCGGCGCAACCTTTTTACTAAAGATGACGGAAACTTCACCGCAGATCTACACAAGTTATAATATTACATGATTTCAGCACATACATAGGTCTAACGTAAATAAACATTCACTTAGTGCTAGCTAGTCATGAATAAATTAAACACAGGATGTCAATTAAACTGTGGTCATATCTTTAAAATCGGTAAAGCGCTGTACATCTTGTAACCACTACTAACAGACATCTTTTTTATTTACAAGTGTGTACACATAACACACTACATAATAGAAAAACAAACCACAAATTAATATTATTCTCAACTGTATGATATTTAATTTAGAGTGTATCATTTGTATTAGAAAATATAAAGATATGATTCACATTAAGATTAATTATTCTTGATTATAAAATTATCTTACAGTGCATTTTCAATTTTTTCCAATGTAAGGGAAGTTAATGTTGTGTATCCAATACACAATGGAAGCACAGGCGCTCGTGGCACGGACCACCCCCCTTTTTCTAACTTTCTGTTTACAAATTTATTTTCAATAAAATTTCTTTATTTCTTTATTATTTCATCACTTTTCCCTTATTTTAACTTGTTCGTGTCAATATTCATACAATCTTATGTTAACATCAAATTGCATGTGTATAGATACTAATAATATTATTAGTAAATAAATTTGTAAACAGAAAGATAGAAAAAGGGGGATGGTCCGTGCCACGAGCGCCTGTGAATAGAAGTTGTCACAAACAACAAATGATCAATAATGACAAGTTAAATCATGGGAAACCGCAGTTACAATTATGAATTGATTCCTTAAATGAAATGTTTCTTTCTAGGTGGACAGCCCATGAACAATGAAATATTACTTTTATACTTTTAAAAACCAGACGGGCAGAAGGGCATCAGTTCGTGAATTTATTACCAGACAGACATGCAAAATTTGTGATTATACAGTGGATTACATGTGTCGTACCAAAACTAGCAAATCTCCTCATGCATTCGCAATGTGCTCTATCAGAACCGATCTCCTCAAGCAGGAAAACGAGAAAATTGACAGTTTGTAGATTTATCGAGACTTCAATTTACTTCTGACGAATCGGAATTTATCCCCGATTACATTTAGACTCTCATGATGAAAAAATATTGAAAATTTAACTTGCATCTTTGTCAAGAACAACTTAGAAATGCACGAGTGTCACAATTTTCGTCATGTTTTTCGTGGGACGATTGATTTTGCGAGAGTTACACTTCATATACAAGAATAAACTATGCATGTTTCTAATCGTGAAAGCATTAGCCACAGCATAGCATTCTCTGATTTTGCAATATTCGAGCAGTAAAAAAGAAAATTTCAATTTTTGACATGTACATACCTTGCGAAGCGTCTTCGTGAACTCTCCTCCACCAAAACCGGAAGTTATCCTCACGAATTTCTTTGCAGAACCAACTGTTCTGCTTGTGCCGATTACCAGCCGTGCTATATATACCAGTATCTAGGTATATTTTTTTTTACCAGAAACAAGTGCCTGTGATATAAATAAAGCAAAGTATTTTATTTAAATTCACATAGAATAAAAATTTTAGTGGATCTTTTCAACCAGATCAGGAAAAAGTTTGTAATATTTGTCCATTTCAAAGGTTTCAATATTTTCCAAAAGCCTAAATCAAGTCCGCTATCGTATTTTGCACAAAAGACAAGTTTAAATTTGGTGCCAAATTGATATCCGATAATTTTTACGTGTTCGTTCCGGAGTGATTCTTGTTCTTATATTTCAAATATTGATATTTCCGTTCATTAAAGCATTTCTGAGATTGCGACTTTAAGTTTGTCAATGTCCATGAACTTCATCAAAGCATGATAAATGATATCAATAAAAGAGTTTTGATCTGGCGTTTCACTTTAATTTTAATCAAAATAAATAATGGACAAATTGGAGATCAAACAGGACTCTTTTATACAACAAACCCAGTATTTTATACCAGTGGAAATAGAGTTTTCCGTTGTACTGGCACATTTGGGAATCTGATTTTTTCACTTGTCCCGTCGGACAACCGTAATACAAGATCTACTTGTCCGACGTCAGTTTTCACTGGTACCGGACAATCGGATAAACATTAATGTCGAGGCCTGCCAGTAAACAGCTGATAAATTTTAAAAGATTCTAAGTTACACAACTCAAGTTATCGTATGACATAGGATTTGTCTACAGATGGACGGACATGGTGAAACCAGTATACCCCCCTACAACTTCGTTGCGGGGGGTATAATAAAGAAAGTATATAAAAAGCAGCACAATCTAGATTTCTGTGTCCAAATCAAATCAATGATTCAGGGTTGGTTTATGGTGTTTAATGTCACTTTCAACAATATTTCAGTTATATCATGGCAGTCATTTTTATTGGTGGAGGAAACCGGAGTACCCGGAGAAAACCACAGACCTGTCGCAAGTCACTGACAAACTTTATCACATAATGTTGTATCGAGTACACCTCTCAATGGGCGGGATTCAAACTCACAACTTTAGTGGTGATAAGCACTGATTGCATAGGTAGTTACGATGATCACAAAAAATAATATATCATGCATGTTGTACAAAGTACTATTGCTGATGATACCGTTTACAATGGAACAGATTTAGACCCTCACACCATGTGTACACTGTACTTAAAACATATTTTCATTGTGAAATTGAAAGAAGTGACATGTTTAGGTCAACTTCATGACATGTAGTTCTAGTAGTTAATAATTGTAATGTTTACTATATGATACTACACTTTGTAAAACCAAATCCACTGTGAACATTTATATTTTCAAAAAATATATATAAATAAAAATGAAATGTGTTCATTTGACATGCATGCTCCCATCTCCAGCTTCAGAAAACGATGGCATAACTTTGGAACCATAAAAGCAGTCCTCGAAATGAAAATTTGAATGTACTGGTCTGAATCAAATTCTTGTATTTATTTATATATCAGGGGTTTCAAAGTTTTTTATAATAGGAGGTACTTCTTAAATTTTAGGAGGTACCTAAAAAATTAGGCTGAGGGCCGTAAGAGGTCCAGGGGGGATGGAAGCTCCTGAAATCTAGCATTTTGTGGACCAAAAAATGTACTTCAGAGACTGCAAAACATTAAGTGTTTTTGAAAGAAAAATCCCATTAACTTTAGAGTTCAGATTTCACCAAGAGTGAAGACCATGCATAATGCCTGGATTCCCCCCCCCCCCCCCCCTCCCCAATTTCTTTATTGAATATTTCAGTTTACAGACTTCAGCTAAGATTATTCATAGATAGTCCGCCATATCTTAAAAAAAACCAAAAGGACCATAAAGAGCTACGGTTCCGCAGCTAGGCTTGACCAAGTCATTGTTATCAAAGCTTAAACTTCTCAAAATTCTTTTGTTGGCTTTGTCCTTTTCTTTTTCACAATACCTTGGCTTGTGTGTTTTTTTTTTACTTTATTGCCAGTAATTAAACTCATCAAAGACCATTGGCACGGATCAAGACATATAAGTGTCATAATTAATGAAACATATAAATTTAATTTGCAATCATCAATCTTTAATCAAATTTATAATTTTAATAGATCAATACAAATATAATTAAACAAAAACAATATATATATTGTTACTTTCACGACTTATGTGCAAAAAAAATGTTCGAACAAAAACGATTCACGGGAAGACATTTATTAACATTTGAATCACAAAAGTTAAATTATTTTGGAAAAAAAGTGGGGCCGGCGTTTTGACATTACAATGTAATTCGTATTTGAGCCATGTTCGGTCTTTTTTCAAGATTTCTAGTAATTTTCTATCCCTTTTATCTCCTTGTACCCCTTTTTAAAAATGTTTTTCAGCACACTTTCATTTCTGTGAACAACCGCGGTAGGGCCCCGTCAAAATATGTAAATAAATTAACCATAGCTTTTTATTTTTGTATACCGGAAGTTAAGCAATATGAACGGAGTTAAGCAACAAGACAGTACGCCCCAGAATGATTCGAACCTGGGTTTTAAATGGATAAAACAAATCGCACAAAATATTGTGTAGTCATATATTCATAATACGTAATGATCATACTTACATTACTGAAGATTACACTAAATTGTGTTTGAACATAATTTGTAATCGGTCATTTTTTTATTTTGAAATGATGTCAGCTTTGTTCCGGTCCGAGTTTTACACAAGGATGAAAAGATATTGGGGCGAAAACATATCTATTTACCGCATGCGCAAACTGCTATTTACGATTCTAAGGTAGTTATTTTTAAAACAGGGAATATCCCATCAACTTGGTCGTGACGCAGTTGTTCGATTTGAATGCGAGAATTCAGCAATTGACGTGATCATTAATTTTTTATGAACAATATTCTACAAGTCTATCGACCATCGTACTTGTGGTTTTCACCACCGCTAATTTTGGGGGGGGTTCAGTAATTTTTGCCGGTACAATAAACGATCTCAGACGGGTAAAAGTACCGGGTACCGGCCCACTTTGAAACCCCTGATATATACATCTAAATAAAAACTGAAAAATTTCCTGGTCTGAACAAAGTTTTACTGGTCTTGGGCTGCAGGGAAGGTGCTCATCGTGAGGACTGTAAAGGAGTATTAATAATAATCCTTTGGCCTGTGTATTATGGTAAAAAAACATCGTGTAAAAATCTAAAATATTTAGCAGACAGGGCAGAAACTAGAAGTCAGCTATGTGTTGATTTAGGGGTACAAATCTAGAATAATAAAAAGAACAACAGCCAAATTTGAACTTGACTTGTGTATTGTGGTAGAAAGCAACGTGTAATAAATGCAAATGATTTGCATAACTTGCCATAAGCAGAACTAAAGTTATTGAGCAGAATCCTGATAATTTTTTTTGGCAAATCAAGGCCATGTCATGTGTAATTTTCCAAAAGTCATATACATTTATATTGATTGATTTATTGTGTTTAATGCCACTTTCAGCAATATTTCAGCTATATCATTCATGGCGACCAGTTTTAGTGGTTGAAGTATCCTGTGAGAACCACCGACCATGGGCAGCAACTGGTAAACTTAATCACTTGTGGCTGCGAGTCGAGTGCACCCTTTTTTGTAATTTACAAAGCCGGGCACGAACCCACGCTGTATTGGTGATAGGCTTGCATATACATTTATAAGGCTATGTATGACCAAGATATGATTAAGATGAAAGGACAATAGAGACATTTTTAAAAGGTCAGAGACCTTTATGACTTAAATTAATAAAAGTTTAAAGGATTTTGATTTCATATGCCCCCAACGCTGTGGTCTATTGGCTACATGCTTGTTTATGTGCTTGCTAACTTGTCCTCTTCATCACTGATCAAAATAAATGTAAAAAAAAACACATCAACATGAACCACTCCTGTGGCAAACCACATAGAACACAAAGAGAAAACCATAAACATCAAACAACACAAAGAGAAAATCATAAACATCATAAAATACAAAGAGAAAACCACAAACATAATACAACACAAAGAGAAAACCATGAACATCATACATCACAAAGAGAAAACCTTAAACATCATACAACACAAAGAGAAAACCACAAACATAATACAACACAAAGAGAAAACCATGAACATCATACATCACAAAGAGAAAACCTTAAACATCATACAACACAAAGAGAAAACCACAAACATAATACAACACAAAGAGAAAACCTTAAACATCAAACAACATAAAGAGAAAACCTTAAACATCATTCATACAACACAAAGAGAAAACCTTAAACATCATTCATACAACACAAAGAGAAAACCATGAACATCATACATCACAAAGAGAAAACCTTAAACATCAAACAACACAAAGAGAAAACCTTAAACATCATACAACACAAAGAGAAAACCATGAACATCATACATCACAAAGAGAAAACCTTAAACATCAAACAACACAAAGAGAAAACCTTAAACATCATACAACACAAAGAGAAAACCATAAACATAATACAACACAAAGAGAAAACCATGAACATCATACAACACAAAGAGAAAACCTTAAACATCATTCATACAACACAAAGAGAAAACCATGAACATCATACATCACAAAGAGAAAACCTTAAACATCATACAACACAAAGAGAAAACCTTAAACATCATACAACACAAAGAGAAAACCATGAACATCATACAACACAAAGAGAAAACCACAAACATAATACAACACAAAGAGAAAACCTTAAACATCAAACAACACAAAGAGAAAACCACAAACATAATACAACACAAAGAGAAAACCTTAAACATCAAACAACACAAAGAGAAAACCATGAACATCATACATCACAAAGAGAAAACCTTAAACATCATACAACACAAAGAGAAAACCTTAAACATCATACAACACAAAGAGAAAACCTTAAACATAATACAACACAAAGAGAAAACCTTAAACATCATACAACACAAAGAGAAAACCATGAACATCATACAACACAAAGAGAAAACCACAAACATAATACAACACAAAGAGAAAACCTTAAACATCATACAACACAAAGAGAAAACCTTAAACATCATACAACACAAAGAGAAAACCTTAAACATCATACAACACAAAGAGAAAACCTTAAACATCATACAACACAAAGAGAAAACCTTAAACATCAAACAACACAAAGAGAAAACCACAAACATAATACAACACAAAGAGAAAACCTTAAACATCATTCATACAACACAAAGAGAAAACCACAAACATAATACAACACAAAGAGAAAACCTTAAACATCAAACAACACAAAGAGAAAACCACAAACATAATACAACACAAAGAGAAAACCTTAAACATCATACAACACAAAGAGAAAACCTTAAACATCATTCATACAACACAAAAAGAAAACCACAAACATAATACAACACAAAGAGAAAACCTTAAACATCAAACAACACAAAGAGAAAACCACAAACATAATACAACACAAAGAGAAAACCTTAAACATCATACAACACAAAGAGAAAACCTTAAACATCATACAACACAAAGAGAAAACCTTAAACATCATACAACACAAAGAGAAAACCTTAAACATCAAACAACACAAAGAGAAAACCACAAACATAATACAACACAAAGAGAAAACCTTAAACATCATACAACACAAAGAGAAAACCTTAAACATCATTCATACAACACAAAGAGAAAACCACAAACATAATACAACACAAAGAGAAAACCTTAAACATCAAACAACACAAAGAGAAAACCACAAACATAATACAACACAAACAGAAAACCTTAAACATCATACAACACAAAGAGAAAACCTTAAACATCATTCATACAACACAAAGAGAAAACCACAAACATAATACAACACAAAGAGAAAACCTTAAACATCATACATCACAAAGAGAAAACCACAAACATAATACAACACAAAGAGAAAACCTTAAACATCATACAACACAAAGAGAAAACCTTAAACATCATTCATACAACACAAAGAGAAAACCACAAACATAATACAACACAAAGAGAAAACCTTAAACATCAAACAACACAAAGAGAAAACCACAAACATAATACAACACAAAGAGAAAACCTTAAACATCATACAACACAAAGAGAAAACCTTAAACATCATACAACACAAAGAGAAAACCTTAAACATCATACAACACAAAGAGAAAACCACAAACATAATACAACACAAAGAGAAAACCACAAACATAATACAATACAAAGAGAAAACCTTAAACATCATACAACACAAAGAGAAAACCACAAACATAATACAACACAAAGAGAAAACCTTAAACATCATTCATACAACACAAAGAGAAAACCACAATCTAATACAACTCAAAGAGAAAACCACAAACATAATACAACACAAAGAGAAAACCTTAAACATCATTCATACAACACAAAGAGAAAACCACAATCTAATACAACTCAAAGAGAAAAACACAAACATCATACAACACAAAGAGAGAACCACAAACATCACACAATGCATAGAGAAAACCTTAAACATCTTAGAACACAAAGAGAGAACCACAAACATCACACAATGCATAGAGAAAACCTTAGACATCTTAGAACACAAAGAGAGAACCACAAACATCACAAAGAGAAAACAATGACAGAAGCTAATGAAAATATAGATATATTTCAAGTAGGTAAAATACTACTCTTCAGATGTTAAACCACAGTCAATTGATCATATGTCCCTTTCAAAAGACAATGAAAAATGGAAATGTATGTCAAAGGTCAACTGGGGCTTTACTGACAACAAAAGTACACATTGTGGTTTACGGTAAATTTGTTCTAAAGTTTTACAAAATTTTCCATTTAATTTGTTTGTCCAGTGAATATGCAATAATATACATGTGCATTTATATTTAGATGTTTTGTATGTTTAGAGAAAGGAATTATAAAGAATTAAATGTCAAGTGGCATGGGTTTATCAATATGCAAAACATGACCTTTCACACACCAATACAAGATATAACATAATTCTTCAACATTTTCATTGTTCTCTCCCAATCTCCATACCCAAACAGTGGACAAAACTGAACCCTTGAAATTTTCTAAACCCAACCTTAGTATTAGTATTATATTATTTAAATAAATGTGTTAAGAAATGAATGCAGGGATAAAATTCTGTAACACAAGACCATTAAAATTGTGTCTGGGCCCCTGAAATTTTCAGACAGTAGACCAGCTGGCCAATGAAATTTTGAATAGTTGCTGGGCCTCAAGATTTTTTTTGGTGGACTACTAAAATTGTTATTTCAGTGAGTCCAGCTGGCAATTGCAGCAAAAATGCAAAGTTTTATGCCTAAATTGATTTGATTTGATTTATTGTGTTTAATGCCACTTTCAGCAATATTTCAGCTATATCATGGTGACCAGTTTTACTGGTAGAGGAAGCCGAAGTACCCGGAGAGAACCATCGACCATGGGCAAGCAACTGGTAAACTTTACCACTTGCGACTGCGAGTCGAGTGCACCTTTTTTGTAATTTACAAAGCCAGGTGCGAACCCACGCCATATTGGTGATAGGTTTGTATGAGTTGTTAGGTAATCCAACTACCTAACTCATTGAGCCACCCAGGCCCCTATCCCTAAAATGCTCTGCTGTGATGATAAAAAAAACTATATAACAGTATGAACTTAGGAAAGGGTAGAAACATTACAACCCTCACTACTACTAGTTTGGGACACACTTTAAATTTACATTGCATGTACAAATGTACATGTCTGTAAAAACATCTATTAGTTAATAATTGTGCACAAAAGAAAAGTTTTTCTGTTTTACACATTTTAATGTATTCTCTTCCATTAAAATTAGAAAATGTGTTACTCTCTTATTTATACATGTATTACTTAAAAAATTAATTCAATGACATTTTTGCACTTCATATATAAATGTATATACACAATTGTTCAAAAACCCATAAATCAATTGCTAGTAAGAATTTATACAAAGATGACACAATTACATATATTTTGTGATTTTTTGTCCTTGTTGCAATACAGGATCTTCATGATGTAAAGCAAGTTTACAAAATTCCTAACATATTTAGATTGTCTTCAGTGTGTTCCTATGACCTGATTTTGAGGTCACAATCTTTTTCCTCAAACATTCCATTTTAATGATTGTACCGATAAGACTGGTATGATCTCTATGTTAAATCAACAGGATACCCATTCAATATTATAATATTTACATTCTTAATAGGTAATAGGTACAAATGTACATTTTATTTCAGAAGGCATTAATAAATTGTACAAATGTACATGTGAGTATTTGTACAATGTATATACATTTGTTGTATGTTGTGGTCTTTTTTGTTCTCCAATTTATTATTGAAAATTAAGTTTGATATTAGTCCTATAATATCTCTAAATGACTGAACTCTTATCTAAGACAGTGGGGCTGGGATTTCTTGTCCAGATGGAAGTTTTTTAGTCTCTGAAGGCAGGGTATCATTTCCAAAAAAAAATCAGAAAAAATTAACTGTCCAGCTAGACAAGAGACAAAATTTTTCCAAAAAATTGCAGTCCCTCAATAGGAATATGGTTGGTTCCTATAGCTAATAGTAATGGCCAGTGTATTCACCTCACCTACAGTAAGGAAGATCATACCTTCAATCCTCAGTCATGCCAAACCAATGACTTGAAATTTGCTACTTTCCACATAAGCATGCAGCATTATATTAACAGATGGATTAGCTCAGCAATAATATACATACATACATGTTACCCAGTCAAGGATATGGCTGTTTTATTGCTGTTCTACATTTCAGTCACATTATATACGTCTTCAACAATGAGAATAACTCATACCCAGGGGTTTCAAAGTGGGCCGGTACCCGGTACTTTTACCCGCCTGAGATCATGTATAGTACCAGTAGAAATTACTGAACCCCCCAAAATTAGCGGTGGTCAAAACCACAAGTACGATGGTCGATAGGCTTGTGGAATATTTTTTATAAAAAACTAATGATCATGTCAATTGCTGAATTCTCGCATTCAAATCGAACAACTGCGTCACGACCAAGTTGATGGGATATTCCCTGTTTTAAAAATAACTTTACCTTAGAATCGTAAATAGCAGTTTGCGCATGCGGTAAATAGATATGTTTTCGCCCCAATATCTGTTCATCCTTGTGTAAAACTAGGACCGGAACAAAGCTTACATCATTTCAAAATAAAAAAATGACCGATTACAAATTATGTTCAAACACAATTTAGTGTAATCTCCATTAATATAAGTATGATTATTATGAATATATGACTACACAATATTTTTCTCCATTTAAAACCCAGGGTCGAATCATTCTGGGGCGTACTGTCTTGTTGCTTAACTCCGTCCATATTGTTTAACTTCCGGTATAAAAAAATAAAAAGCTATGGCTAATTTATTTACATATTTTTTTTTTTTTTTCTCAACTGCAAAATACATATTTACATATTTTGACGGGGCCCTACCGCGGTTGTTCACAGAAATGAAAGTGTGCTGAAAAAACATTTTTAAAAAGGGGTACGAGGAGATAAGGGATAGAAAATTACTAGAAATCTTGAAAAAGGACCGGACATGGCTCAAATACGAATTGCATTGTAATTGGAAGGTCTAAAACGCGGAAGTGGGAAAACACGGAAGTAAGCAAACAGAATTTTATATCGTCTGATAGAGTATCAAATAATAAAATATTGTATTATTTATTTCTTGAAAAGATAGATCTTAACAATAGCTTTTAGAATCGGTTTAGATTTTTATCCTAGGTTGAGTACTTTTCAAGATATGATCTTTCAAGTACCCATTTTGGGCTTACTTCCGTGTTTTCCCACTTCCGCGTTTTAGACCTTCCCCATTGTAAGGTCAAAACGTCGGCCCCCCTTTTTTTCCAAAATAATTTAACATTTGTGATTCAAATGTTAATAAATGTCTTCCCGTGAATCGTTTTTGTTCGAACATTTTTTTGGCACATAAGTCGTGAAAGTAACAATATATATTGTTTTTGTTTAATTATATTTGTATTTATTTATTAAAAAATTATAAATTTTATTAAAGATTGATGATTGCAAATTAAATTTATATGTTTCATCAAGGACGTATTCTATATACGTCCTTGGTTTCATTAACTATGACACTTATATGTCTTGATCCTGCCAATGGTCTTTGATGAGTTTAATTACTGGTAATAAAGTAAAAAAAACACACAAGCCAAGGTATTGTGAAAGAGAAAAGGACAAAGCCAACAAAAGAATTTTGAGAAGTTTAAGCTTTGATAACAATGGCTTGGTCAAGTCTAGCTGCGGAACCGTAGCTCTTTATGGTCCTTTTGGGTTTTTTTAAGATGTGGCAGACTATCTATGAATAATCTTGGCTGAAGTCTGTAAACTGAAATATTCAATAAAGAAATTGGGGGGGAAATCCAGGCATTATGCATGGTCTTCACTCTTGGTGAAATCTGAACCCTAAAGTTAATGGGATTTTTCTTTCATAAACACTTAATGTTTTGCAGTCTCTGAAGTACATTTTTTGGTCCACAAAATGCTAGATTTCAGGAGCTTCCGCCCCCTGGACCCCTTACGGCCCTCAGCCTAATTTTTTAGGTACCTCCTAAAATTTAAGAAGTACCTCCTATTATAAAAAACTTTGAAACCCCTGCATACCCTACATGTACATGTGTTGTTTCCGACTCTGAGGTGAGCAACATGTTCTATCTGAGAAATGATGTTAGTGGGCTAGCAGAGTAAAATCCTTTTCAGTTAACTAGTTGGCCTAGTACCGGTATAAAAGCAAAAATCATCATAACCTCAGCAAAAAGAAACTTGTTCTCCTCATAAAAAATCAAAATTTGTCCAAAGGGTGTTCAACTTAGATAGACTTCATTAGGCCCTATTGGAAGGAAATTCCGTAAACAACTCAATGACCAACTATATCACATAAAATTGTATTAAGTACATCTCTCCACAGGGACAAATCAAACTCAAAGATTTAAGACAAAAAAAAAATATCAGTGTTTTTGCTAACATTATTGGGGGGAAATTGGGTAGGTAACACATACAACTGTAGGAAAGTAAAACATAAAATGTTTTCAAATTTGTTTAACCTAGTAGTTTATACAGGACAAGGATGCAATTAGAAGTGCTAGTCCAAATATAGCTACAAAAATAAGATACATGTATAGGAACTATAAATTAGTGTCATGACATGAGGGTTAAGGGAAACAAATGTATTTTTTTTTGCCTTAATATCATTGATAGGTACGGTACATTTGCAAACTTTATTGATTGCAGAAATTGATGATAATCCAAATATATGTCCTATATTATCATGTTCAAACCCCCCTCCCAAACAAAGTAAACTCTAGTGTCGTAGTGATTCATAATACTAGCAATAACAAATACAAAAATGTATAAGTTTTCATTACTTCATCTTGATTCCAAACAAATAATGCAAAAAATGTAGTTTTTACAGATTCTATGTACATTTTTCTATAGAGTTCACCAAAAAGCAATTAATCAGTTCCATAAATTATCATATATTATCTTTTGGCACAGATTATGAGATATGATGCTATAATAAAAACCTATATCAATTTAACCTTCTTTCTTCATAATTTGACACATTTTTTTTATGTTGCCATGACATCATGCTAACTATATATAATAATAAATGGCCTCTTTGTGAAAAATCAATGATAAGATTTAAAATAAAGTAAAGTACAAACATAGGTACATTGTACATGTATGTACAAATGTATACCATTATAAATGTGTTCATCACAACCAGGGCAAAATAAAAACTCCCAAACATACATGTATGTAGGTAAGCACATGGATATACCAATCATGTGCCCATCACTGGTGCAAATCCAAATTCCTCAAAATATGTAGGTACAATGTACATGTAAGTACATGTACACCAACCATGTGCCCATCACTGGGGCAAAATCTAAATTCCTAAACATTACATATGTAGGAAAGCACATGTACATTTTTGTATATCAATCTTGTGCCCTTCACTGTGGGACAAATCAAATTTCCAAACATACATATCAGGCCTTTCAATAAGGGGCAGTAGCAGGTCCTTTACCCACTTTTATAGGAAAAAGTACCAACAGTAAATAGTGAAGTACTGGCACAGTTAAAAAATATTGAAAGCCCTGTACATATGTAGGTATCTGTAAACACATCGATAATGTGCCCTTCATTGTGGGACAAAATCCCAATTCCCTTACATATATACATTGTAGGTAAGCACATGTACACCAATCACACAAATATAAATTCCCAAACAATTCAACGAGACATAAAATGTAATTTAACTGTATCTGGAACAGTGAAGAAGTTACAGGAGTTTCATTTTTTGGTCCAAGCCATTTTCAAAGCATTAAGTGTCTACATCTCGAATAATTTTTAGGATCTCTACATTTATTACATGTACAAATTACAAATGTAGGTTTAGACAGACTGAAATACATCATTACCCTTATTGATTAATTAGCTCTTTAAAATTAACCCCATACAAACCAAAAATTTTTTTTTATAGAGGTCCATGGCCATTATACTTGTATATCATTGCTACTGAAATTTTGAATACATTTTTTATATTTCGTGAAGTCAGCAGACGGACACACCATTTATCAGTTTAGCCACCAAAATTAGTTATTGTCCCTGTAAACTATCTCTATCATCACAGTGCTTCATTAAACCTGCAACATCTTGATTGTGACATGATGCATGCTCAATAAAGATATGAAAATTATTCACTTCACTATATGTTGCACAATCTTTAGTTGTCTGTGTTGTGTTTTTGGTGGACCAATGTTTGTCATTTTGTCTTTTATTCCAGTCATTGTTTTGTTGTATCTTTCTTCAATTTACAGCCTATGATTACCACTTTGGTTTGATTTGATTTGATTTTTGGTGTTTTTATGCCACTTTCAGGAATATTTCAGCTATATCATGGTGACCAGTTTTAGTGGTGAAAGAAGCCGGAGTACCCGGAGAGAACCACCGACCATGGGCAAGCAACTGGTAAACTTTATCATTTGCGGCTGCGAGTCGAATGCACCCTTTTTTGTAATTTACAAAGCTGGGCGCAAACCCACGCCGTATTGGTGATAGGCTTGTATGAGTTATTAGGTAATCCAACTACCTAACTCATTGAGCCACCCGGGCCCTAGTTGAATTTGAATAAAGTAATTTAGGACAAAGCATGATTAAATGACTGTGATAGACATATCACTCATCTTGGGGATTTGGATACATTTTTTGTTTATTTGTTTATTAATATCTTCAATATTTTTGTATTTAAATTAGAGTGTTTTACATTCTGTCACCCAAATTGCATAAGAATGTAAGCAAACACATTAATGAGAGCAAAATATATACATTACAAGTATCAGTATCAACTAAGTAGAGTGATATGTCTATCACTGATTTGTAACACTGTATCTATAACTGTACTGTATATGTGCACTTCCTATTTTAAATACAGTACATCTAAAGCCAAAAAAAAAAACCCGAAAAAAAAACCCAAAACAAATATTATATCGAAATATATATATTACATGGCAAAGGATTAACATTTGATATTTATCAGGTTTCGTAAACTAAAGCAAAAAATGAAAAAAAAAAACCAAACAAATATATCGAAATATATATATTTACACGGCATAGGATTAACAATTGATATCTCGTCATACTATCCTTAGGTTTCTTAATATAAAAAATAATCACAATAACATCTGATTGATTTTCTCTAATAAATACAAATAAATTCAATATATATAGTCACAAGATCCACTAACGTGATAGTATCAAATCATGATGAAATCGTAAAGATAATTAAAACACCAAAGAACCCTCATTAGTTTACTAGTAAATCATTAAAAAATCACCAATATTAAATAATTTGTTTACAAATTTGAATATGTGTAAATATCACATTAACGTCTTCTCGTATAATACTTAACAGGTAAATTCAAATAATCCCCAAGCAAGAAAGGGACAGAGATCAGCGAAGGGTCAATCTTTCATTCGACGATAAACAATTATAATCTACCTGACAATTAAACAAACATGGTTGACACAGAAATCAAACAAACAAATTACAAAAGAAAGATGAATTTTAACTCACTATAAATAATACCTGTTTAATCATCGTTATCTCTCCCAGATCAACAAAAAGTCAGTCGTAACCTGACCACATGATAGTTTGATTCACGACTATTTTTCCCTTTTGTTAAATATCTCTTACACAGGTAGGAGATTGAATACTCGTCTTTTGTTCAAAGCAATACCTTTATATGTACAGAACTTCAATATTATTTATGCATTGATTTGGCTCATTTAAATACCCAGTACGGTGTGTGATGGTCGGTGGTAAATAAACTAAAGGTACCGCTGTTTTGAAATCAGTACGTTGGGATTTTATTGTCAATCAAATATTAAGTTAATGGTCATATCTAATATAAACAACACAATTGTCATGTGAATTTTAACGAAATCTTAATGATGTGACATAGTATTTGTTGGTACAAAGTGGCTAAAATTAATGAATAGAAGCTTGTAGGCATTTGTTGTGCTGTAATTCTGTTTAATTCAGGGATAAAACTTAGCAGGGGGTCCAGTTGTCCAACTCTAAGACTATTCAATTTTGGTCTGGGCCCCTGAAAATTTACAGACCGGCTACTGAATTTTTGAATATGCACCATTTCTGGGCCTCAAGAAATGTTGCTGGGATATTAATATATTATAAGGGAGCCCAGATGGAGACTGCATCAAATATGCTAACTTTTTTCCCTACAGCAGGCCCCTTCTTATAATGCCAGCCCTTCTGAAATGAAAAAGTGGCCCTGTAAGAGGGTTGATTTCAATTGAGGGGTACAATTTATTAGTATTTAACTGATAATTGCATCTGAAATAAGAGGCTTGATAAGAGGGTGACTACTGTACTGGGTACATTTAAGAAGGGAAAATGTTAGATAAAGAAACTCCCCCCCCCCCCCCCCCTCGTCAATTTGAAATTTGTCCTCGATATCTCAGTGTCTTTTGCTTAAATCCATGGTACAATATACCGGTAAGGTAATTTGTCGGATACTGTTGAATATTGTGAATTATCACAGGGTTCATCAAATTGCATATGGGTTTGGTGGTCCTAGTTAAAAAAAATGTCAGTCCTCATTAGTTTTCTATTGAAAAATACCAATCTTGTATCAGTCCTTAGAAAAATCGGCCCAAATTTTGTTGGTTCTGTCTGATAGGGCTGACACATTTTGTGAACTCTGTTATGTTTATCATGTGTTAGTGTACCACAAAACCCCAAAGTTATATGTTAACCATGAATAGGAATAAAACTTAACAATGCCCAGAAGCACAAGACCACTAAAATTGGCATGGATCCATCAGTTTAAAAAAAATCACACTGTAGCCCAGCTACATTTGTAGCTACTGAAAATTTGATTATTCTATATATACAAAGTCAGCAGATGAGGCAGAGCATAAGAATTTTGTTGGGCTACATTATACTAGAATTGTTATTTTAGGGAGACCAGCTGGCAACTGGAGCAAAAACGTTAAGCTTTGTGTCTGATGAAATGAAATTATAGAAAATAAAGAATTTGTATTTGTCACCTCTAAAATATTACATGGACCAACGTGAATATTTTGGGGGTGACAGACTGGTCCATAAACTGCCATTTGGCCCAGTGTACCATGAACTATTTGTTATATTATAGGAGTAATACCACTAAAAAATTCTCCATAGCCTTCTATGTTAAATAAACAAAAATTGAGCTTTCATACAGGATTCATCTTAAGTTTAATCTAAGTGACACTCATATCTCATGGAAGGGGTACCTAATTGGAAGCTTAACTCCGAAAATCAACATACATTTAATGGCATATAAGAAAAAACAGACAGTCCGAAGATGTCTACCATCAAAAATACTACTTTCACTTTCGATTTAACACAAATTCAGGTGGTTTCTTTCCAATGCAATCAATTTTTTATTTAAAACCATAAGGACATCAAGTATGGGCTTAAAATTATCCTAAAATATGTAGGTTTCTGCTGACATTCAGTATTTTGCAGTATCTAATAGGGTTTATTTTTTATCCAACAATGTAGGAATCCATTTTGTGTTTATGTACTACTTTCCCATACGTTCTTTTCGACTGGTAACCATGTTTAGCGGTATTACACCTAAGAGCAATAAAAACTTGTTTCTCTAACTTTTTCTTTGCCTTATTTATATTCCTATATCAATATCCAGTCAAAAAAACTATATCAGGTATATGGCAGTCCAATATTTGAAAGAATTAATGTCCATATACAAACTGAAAGGTACCTCCATGAAACTTTTAATGAAACAAGATATGATTATAATCTAACGATTATGAAGTCTCCCAAACCGGCCACTGACACTATCTACCCACATATCAAATTTTGATGATATCGGACAATGTTGAATTTTTACCCCCCATTTTTATGCCGTGTTTTGGCAGCCATTTTGAAAATGGCCGACATCTTGAAAATTTTGAAAACGCAGAATTGCTCCTCTAATGGTGACCTATCACTATGTCAAATTTTATGTCTCTATCATTATCCAGTTAGAAGTTATCAACATTAATGTACGAAATTTCAAGCTTCCCATAGGATTCTATAGTAACCCCCACCCCCTTTGAACCCCCAAAAATATGGCTTTGACCCCCTTTACCACAAATCTGAAAACTTTAGGATCAACTAGAAACATATATCTATAACTCCACCAGGTTTCATGAAATTCTGTCCTGAAGTTCCTGAGATCTGCCGTGGACAAGTTCATGCTTCGCGGAAAGAAAGAATAAGAATAATAAAAATAATAATAAGAAACGGAGCAAAAACAATAAGTCTCCAAACGTTGTTTGGGAGACTTAATAATTAGAAACAGAGCAAAAACAATAAGTCCCCCAAACTTTGTTTGGGAGACTTAATAATAATAATAAGAAGAAATGGAGCAAAAACAATAAGTCTCCCAAACTTTGTTTGGGAGACTTAATAAGAAACGGAGCAAAAACAACAAGTCCCCCAATCTATGTTTGGGAGACTTAAAAATCTGATTTTTCAGCTGTAGAGTACAAATTGTGGAATAACATGACAATGGCTTTTTATCTCAATATATTTCAAGTATAAAGCTGATTTTCAACACAATAAGCATCTTATGACATGTATATATGCTTCATTTGTACATTTAACATCTACTTAATATGAAAATTTTTATTTTAAGCATACCCCCCTTTTTTTTTGCCTCATAGAAATGATATCAAAATATACTAAATTATGTTAATTCATACTATGTTCCCATTAATTATGCATTGCAAGACATTAAATAAGACCTAATACCTAGATATTAAGCAAAAATTACTTCAAACTGCCCAAAATTTTTAAAATTATGAATATTCATTTTCAGGTTTCTGTTATTTCTTGTGACCTGCAACTGTAATTTTCTTCAAAACTGAATAAATGAATGTTTCTTGACAACTTTTGTTATGTTTCAAGTTAGCCGGATGCACAAACGTACATTTACAGTCAATTTATACTCTAAAATATAAAATCCACATTGACAATTTGAAAAATTAACAGTAAATGTCCAGTGAAAAATGCAATTTTCCTGGGATCACTAAAATTACCTGGTTTTAAGTACATAATTCTGAAATAAAGCTGCTTTCTATAGCCTTATATTTTTTCATATGTACATTTTACATGTGTTCCAACTATAACTATCAAAATTTATGAGGAAAAATAAGTAGGATTATAAAATTTTCAAAAACAGTATCACCATATACCATATTTGAAGTCGACTAAATGCCGCAACATGAAATTGTTAAAATTCTTAATTTTTGCAATCTTTTTCAACATCATCTGCCCTTTTACTACAAAAACACATTAAATCCACCAGTCTCAATAATTGTAAAGTCATAAATAAGTATAAAATTATATTTCAATACCCTCTGTGCATGTACATCTAGTGCATGGGGAATATTTTCCAAAATATTCATATTGAAGCTGTAACATGACACCTTATGTATTTTGTAACATTTTGGTGTGGAAAATGTCAAAGTGGGTCTGTTGTGACTGTCCAAAGCCAATTTGAGCGTGGTACCATCAAAATTAAATTTCTTGTTTTTTGCCTTAAAAGGAATAATACCACTAAAGAATTCTCCATAGCCTTCTAAGATATATAAAAAAAAATTTGAGCTTTCATACAGGATTCATCTTAAGTTTAATCTAAGTGACACTCATATCTCATGGAAGGGGTACCTAATTGGAAGCTTAACTCCGAAAATCAACATACATTTAATGGCATATAAGAAAAAACAGACAGTCCGAAGATGTCTACCATCAAAAATACTACTTTCACTTTCGATTTAACACAAATTCAGGTGGTTTCTTTCCAATGCAATCATTTTTTTATTTAAAACCATAAGGACATCAAATATGGGCTTAAAATTATCCTTAAATATGTAGGTTTCTGCTGACATTCAGTATTTTGCAGTATCTAATAGGGTTTATTTTTTATCCAACAATGTAGGAATCCATTTTGTGTTTACGTACTACTTTCCCATACCTTCTTTTCGACTGGTACCCATGTTTAGTGGTATTACACCTATACACAACTGACCAAAACTACTTCAATAAGAACACAATTGGGTGCATTACCGGTATATGGACATTTTTAATACAAATGCTAAAACAATCACTAATATCACAGTAAAATGGAAATCTAAGTATCACCATTGAAGTTTAATTTCAAGCAGACACATCCTTTAAGGACTAACAAAGAACCAAAATACACCATACATGGAGACGAACTCAACAACAACAAGCTTAAGAGCAAATTTAATGGTTTCATTTTTTGTTCAATGTAATAGCTTTGTCAATATACTATATTGGACCAGGCCCAGTCCAATATACTATATATTTGACCGGCTTGCTTACAAAAACAAAGAGTGTAAATAAAAACGTAAAATATAATATTCCTCAATATTAGTGTGTAACCCTTTTATAATATAGTACCAAATATTTCAGTCTGTGACAATTACATTTCATCATATTTCTTTGTAACACATGTTCAATATATTTCTGCCATCTTGCTTATCTCTCGTCTGCTTGCGTGCAAATATAATTTTACTCGGGACCTCTCTAAGTCAGGGACAGAAATTAACGGTCGCCCACTCGCCCATGGTGACTGAAACTTCAGCTGGGCGACTAAATAATACCTCAAAGGAGCCCAGCTGGCGACTAATAATTTTATATTTCCCTGTCGCAAGTTTGACGTTTGAAGCGAGTTGTTTACAATACGACCACGTGAAATATAACATAAACATTTCACTGGTTCTGGTTCTTTCTACTTCTTGTCTACTGTAATTTGCATAATAACTCCCGGGAACCAGTATGGAAAATAGTAAAGTGATGATTTCATTTCTTAAATTTCTTGACCAATTTTTCCGAGTTTCATTGAAAGAAGGCCTTTAATTTTGGGTGTTTTACAAAATAGGTACTTCTCCTCAATCCTCAATCAACGGCCTATGGCACAAATTTGTCTCTTGGTGCTGTTAAACTATCTCATGTGTGGAATATTGTCACTACGTACTCTATGTACGAATGCATTACGTACTTTGATCGAGGTTGAGGTTATTCAAAGCGGCCCGTTGCATCTATGAAATTCGCAACTGCGGCTAGCTTTTCTCTAGTCTCTTCTGGATTTACCTCCTCTAAATATTGTCTAATTTATATAAATAAGACACAAGCACTGAAAAAAGCGTATGGTAAGTATAAATTAAATGTACCATATACAGGATTTTCCCATACCTTCTCCGTTAACGGACAATTAATAAAATTTATGAGTTTCCGGAAAGTTTCATCAAAACAATATACTATAATCCCTGGTCAGTGTGTAGTTCATGTCTTTTAAATGAGATTTTTTCAATGTGTATTTGATTTAATGAATTACTGATTGAAAGGTCAAACTTTGTCAAAAGGATTAGATGTAGGTCATATTCAGATTCAAACCACTTTTTATAAAATAAGAGTAAAAAACTGCTCTCTTTTTTAGCTAGTTCTACCTTCTTCAAATATGCTCAGAATGAAGGATTTGCCTTTAAAAATTTCAAAATTTTCATGAGGCCCCCCCCCCTCATGAAAATTTTGAAATTTTGAAAGGCAAATCCTTCATTCTGAGCATATTTGAAGAAGGCAGAACTAGCTAAAAAAGAAAGCATTTTTTTACCCCCCTAGTATGTTCGGACCGCTTTGCGGTCCTCACCGATAATACCTGGGCCCCTACATTTACACCTGGGCTACCAGATTTTTATATTTAGGGGCCCAGATGGCTACTGCCTATAAAAGTTAATTTCTGTCCCTGCTAGTGCATACCAAACTTTAAGGAGAAAGTATGGAATGCAATATCGATCAAGATGCAATATTTTTCACTCATCGGAAATGCTCTACTTTTTAGTTATACTTAGGAGGACCAGTAAAAATATCTGCAAATATTGCATTTTTATTTTACAAAGAAATCTACATGAAATATTTGATACTACATGTATATTGTAATTGTTTGTATCTTCAATATAAAAATAATATAACAAACATATACATGTATGTAGTGCTTACTTTTGAAGTTTGTGAATTGTAATCCGTTTTTGAAATCTAACATGTCAAATTGAATTCTGAATCAACATTTAAACATACCAAATTCCACAATTTTCCATTATTAACAATAACATGTTAAATGTATCCAATCTCTGAAAAATAAAATAAAATTTTTGTGTTATTAATTATGCAGAAACAAGATATTATATACCCTACTGTCAATTGATTTCTTTGCCAATTGTCATTATTACCTCAATAGCAGAACAAATAAGCCATATATATATATCACATTTTATGCACATATTTTGTTGTAGAAAAGTATTGCAAATTTTTACAATAAAAATAACATTTAGTAAAAAGATGGCAATAAAATATATATTGTAAATGTAGAACTGCAACAAAATACAATATATATTTAACTATACATATGAAGAGGCTTCTAAGAGCCAGTAATCACCTGTATCATATTATGTAATGGTAAACTATTTTCTAACTTAAGTCAAATTAACGCATTATTATTTCAATGTGTACATTAAGTTAAACATGGTTCTAGCTATTGCAGTATTGGTTTTTATTATCATTTTTGCATTTTTTTCCACAGCTACATCAGTACATGTATATCAACCATGCCAGACAGATATAATCAACCTAAGGAAGGACAATTTTTAAAAAAAATTGAGGGAGGGGGGGGGGAGAGTTTTCATTCCCAAATTTACATTAAAAAAATTACCCTGCAAATTCCAATGAGATATTTTGGTATAATGTGAAGGGTAAAAATTACCGATTGTTTCAGGTAATAAAATTTTTTCTGGACATCTGGAGGAAAATCATAGACTACCTCCCCCTTAAAGATAAATGATTGGTCCCTTACCCATCCCATCCCAACAATGGGCAACAAGGTGTCTGTATTCTCTGTAAACCTTAATAAATCTATTTATTAACTTTTCATTCATATCCAACATATCATCATTTAATACACAAAGAAGTGCCCCGAGGGGAACATGGTTTATGACATCCCCACTAATAGACCTAAAACTTTCAACAAAGCAAATAAATTGATGCAAAATATTCAAATTACTTTTTATCTGATTTCAATCCAAATTTGAAAATGTTACAGAATTGTAAATCTTAAAAATAAGTTACAATTTAAATTTGATTGACACAATTCCAAGCACATGACAAGTGAGAGATAATTTTAGTTTTCAGACTTATTTTCTATCATAGTTTGTACATTTGAAAGTAAAGAAAGAGTTTTTAAACCAAGTAAGGTAAAAAATATATTCACTATTAGGCTGGTAGCTATAGGCTTGAATTGATCAATTAAAGATTTATGGATTTTTCACGTTTTTATATGAATAATTATATTATACACAAATGTGTATCCTGAAAACACTAGATTTCAATATGCAACATACTGTATATATGTGGCATATCATACATAAGTACGTGTACAACATACATTGTCCATAGGCTATAGGGGGTTAGGGTTAGGGTGATTAACAATTTTCAACAATATTTCAGCTATATCATAGCGGTCAGTTTTATTGGTGGAGGAAATCAGAGTACCCACAGAAAACCACCGACTGCCGCAAGTCACTGACAAACTTTATCATATAAAGTTGTATTGAGTACACCTCGCCATGAGCAGGATTCAAACTTTCAAATTTTGTGGCGATAGGCACTGATTGCACAGGTACAGTAGTCAGAGATAAGGGGGAAACGATTCAACGTATGTACCGAAATCGTGATTATTTTGGGGACGGTTCGGTTCACGATACGTGGAGGCCGCTTACGATACAAACGATATGATGCTCATTTTTTTTAGAAAAAAAGTAGTGTTGAACTTCCGTTTTCTTCTTTTGGTGATCATTTAATTAATATTTTGAGAAAAGTGAATCGATTAATTTACACTTTTAAAATTAATTAATCGGATATCAAATATTTATAATTTCCGCTAGTACGTAAGCGACCTCATATAAAAAAAAAACATGGCAGTGCCCATGTCGACCAGCATGAACTTCAAGGAATAGTTAGTTTCCTATAAAATGTATCGTAATACATATCAAATATCGCGATACGTATCGCTTGTGGAAAGTGTATCGTTACATTCCTAGTCAGAGACTAGTGATCACTAAATCACTGTGATATAGACTTATCACTCATCTTGGTGATTTGGATATATCTTTCTCTCACATTTAGAGTGTTACTTACTATCACCCAAAAGGCATATAAAAATAAGTAAATAAGATTAAACAGACCAAAAAATATATCAGTACAGTATCACTAAGTAGAGTGATGTACGTCTAGCACAGTGATTTATCACACCATGCAGTTTTTGCCTTCATTTTTTCCCCCTACTTGCCCGAAAGCCAAATATAGAAAATTTTTCTATTTATTCAAGCAAATTCTGTCATAATTTTCACTTGTCCAAATCCAGTTTTACTTGTCCCAGGCTTCGGGCAAGTGGGTTAGCGTGAAGACTGATACATAAGTAGTTACAACAATTACATACATTGTCCATGCTTTAGAGTTGGGGTGTTTAAAGCCACTTTCAACAATATTTCAGTTAAATCATGGCAGTCAGTTTTATTGGTAGAGGATTTAAATTGGGAGTACTGGGAGAAAACCATTGATCTGCCACAAGTCAGACAACTTGATCACATATTGTTGTATCGAGTACACCTTGCCATGAGTGGGATTCAATCCAACAACCTTAGTTGCGATAGTCAATGATTGCACAGGTAGTTGTAAATCCAACTACCACACGATTACGACTACATTGTAGAATTGAATCTCTAGTTCTTTTCTACACTAACAATATAGATTATATTTAACATGATTCTAATATATTGATAATAAAACACTATAGTTTGGAACATTGCCAAGGGGGAAATGGAATATTTTTTTTCACTCAAAAGAAAATCTGTTGTAATATTAAAGTCAATATAAGGTACTCTAATTTAATAATAAATTGAAGTGTGACGCGTATTGTTTGTTGAATTTATCTACTTTACAAATCATCTACCGTAACTGTTCGATTTACTGACGCAACATTATTTTTAATCGGCAAATTGAAATAAGATTTAAAACATGTATTTAAATGGAACTATGTTCCATACATTGTAAATGAGGAAGACTTTATTTATTGAAAGGGAAGATCAAAATCAATATTTTCAAACTTATTTCGATTTACCGAGGCATATTAAATGATGTCAGTAACTTTATATATTGGCTTTCCATTTTTAGATTTGTGATAAATTAATGAAATGATAGATATAGTCTTTCCAGTTCTGTTAGTCTACAAGAAAAAAAAACGGAATTCATTCGGAAATTCTCTTTTTGTGTATCGTGTTACAAAGTGTATATAATAAATGACCAATATATGTTTGTATCTCGCCATAAACTAGTGTTTTCCTTGAAATATAGACAGGCATGGCATTAGTGTGAGTCATTTTAGGAATTCAGACGGCAACCTAAATTAAGATCTATGGTCATTTTTTTTTATTAATAGTCAGAAGTTGAAACTATTTTTACATTGTGTATATTGATTACCATACTATTATATTACAAGTTCTATAATAATAATAATAATAATAAAAGTACTTCTTAAGGTGAAATAATGTTAGGGGCCATCGTGGTCGTGATCGAATGGCAGTTGGATTTACAATGCTACTATTTCACAAATTGGATACTTCCATTGTGAGGGCAGCATGGTGCTGTGTCATGCCAAAATTATCGAGGAAAAACACTATTAACATAACAAGAATTTAAACCCAGAGGTTGAAAAACACATACTGTGCATACAGGATTTTGAGACCATATTATTCACTTTTGCACAACTGTCGAGTCTTTTTTCCAATCATGAACTGGCTATTGGTTCTCAGGGCTCAAACTCACAGAGCTGCTCATCCCTGGGTGGCCAAAAGGGGGAGCACTCTTGATGGGGGTATTTGGGTTATAATACAGAAAGCCTGACCATTGAGTAATGTGTTTGTCGCAAGGAACTTGGACACATTTCGATAGTCGGAAGGAAAGACCAGAAATTTTCCGGTCCGTTTCGGAGCTTTAGGTGAATTACAATTTTGTCACTGAACTATTGAAGTATTTTTAATGTATAATGTATTTGCATTGATAATAAACATTTCATAGTTTGCTTGAATTAAAAAAAAAGTGAGTTTAGTTGCAATAATAAGTTCACTAGACAAAATAGAGAGTACTGCAATAAATAAAAGATGGATTCTCACATTATCTATGGAAAGAAAATTACGGTTAGATGTGTCATATTCTTGCAATATCAAAAATCAAATAAAAAGGACATTTTATCCAGGCAAGGAAAAAGAAAGTAAACACTGAAAAAGACATATATACTGTATGATCTAAAACTTTCATTATAGAATTTGAAGTGCACAGATTATACAGTAGTACAAGGATTACATATTTTGAATATGGTTGCTAGAATATCATATTTTTCATGTCTAATACTATATGTTTTAAGTTCTACCTGTAATTTTTTTCTTTCTCAAAATTATTTTCTTTTGTTATATCGACAAAACATGAACATTAACATGAATTTGTGTAACCATAACAAAGTGATATTATTAAGAGTTTTCCACAGAAATTCAGAAAGTTGCATAATCAGAGGGCACCTTTTTTATTTGTCATTTCATCAATTCAGAAGGCAACCTAAACAGAGATGTGAAGACACTTTTTTTTAACATGATTAACTATCAATATTAAAACCATTTATATTGATTCCAATACTGTTAATTTACTCCTATTATAATAGAAGTAATTTTAAGGTTTAATATTGCTATAATTTCACAAAATATACAAGGGAATAGACACATCCCTTGAGAGGGAGCCGTCATGGTCGTGATCGCATGGTTGTTGGATATACAACTTTCTATGCAATCAATTAGGTTAGGTACATAATTTTAACATGTACGCAAGTATTGATTTTTTTTAACATTTAAATGAATATTGTTTCATAAAAAATGAGTGATATTGCTGTACACAACGGGCAGTTTCATGGCTTCAGAGTTTACGCTACACTCAAGGTGTCACAACATCAAGCACTTTGAAATTTCCATTCAATTGATTATCACTTCAATTAAGAAATCCATTTGTTTTCTTCACAAATGATAAGGCCAAAAAAAGAATATGTGTGTTTACTGTCACATGTCAAAAAAATCTAGGGTCGGTCTGTCGGGATTAATTTTTTTTTTTTTATTATCGGCAAAACAGGAAATAGTTGTTCCCGGTTCCGGTATTTCATTTTCGAAATTTCCGGTAAAATGACGAATTATGCAGTTTTTCTACCTTCTTTGCTCTCAATTTCGACAAAAAGCTAGCAGTTGAATAAATAAAACATTGCTGCTGGTTAAACAACAAAAATGGTTATCCAAATTCTGTGTAAAAATTCATAGGGTCGCTAGCAAAAATTAGGGTCGGTCGGGTGACCGTAAACACACATATTTTTTTTTTTGGCCTAATTAACAGTTATCAAAATACATCTCATCTGATGCACTAAACACTGCTGTTGACACCTTGACAGGTTTGTTAATTGATTTAATTGATAATTTTAGACATAATGAACAGAATTTGAATGGATTTGTATATTAGGGACTGAAAAGTTACTTCGAGAAACCTGAAATTTCGACAAATCAAAATTTGAGATAAGAGGACTCAGGAGTACATTCAGTTGAAAAGCACCAAGTTAAAAACAGGACTTCAGAAAAATCTTGACTTTCAACTGTGTATCAATGTTTACAATATTTTATATCAGAATTTAGGAACATAAAAAGATCGCTTCTGAAGTCAAACAGAACATTTTCAATTATGTCTTGATAGAGGTTGGCAAAATTATTGTGGACAAGTCAAAAATATAAAATCATTACATTACTCTTAACAGAAACTACCGGCAATATGATTTTTTGGTTGAACCGTGATGCAATGCTCAACCAACACATGGGCAACTTGTATTATGCAAAACATTTATCCTAATAGAAACAATGCAAATGAATACTACAAAATATCTTTCACTTGCTTTGTCAGATCTACATGTATGTTGTGAATTTATTCTCTGCAAGTACATATCTGGAACCTTTTGTAAAATTATTAATTTTTAGCACTTAATCAGGAGGGAACATGTGCAGTACCAATAAAAATGTAGATATCTACATTTTGTAATTTAGTGTGCATGATACATTTCTGGAATAACCTTCACAAGGTACACTTATCACCATCTTATTAAATGTGGAAAATGAACAAAACAAAAAAATTACAGTGTCATCATTGTTCTGTGATCTATACTACACTTGTTTGCTATTTATTCTTTGAAACAATACAAAAATGCAGACCTACCAGGCAGATAAAAAAAAAAAACTCAATAATAATTAGAATTATATAGAAACCATGAATCGACATAACGACTGGTGTGCATTCTAGATACATGTGTTAATTTCCTGATGATACTTTTAAAAAAATATTTTGGAATGCTGCTCAAGTGTCTAGGTAAAGTTTTACTTTCAATATATCCATTTTCTATTTTTAGATTTGATATCAACTTATGATGTATAGTTAGTCATTGATGGGATTTTACTGGATTTGTTGGGAAAAGGTAAAAGATATAAATGTATAATTTTGCCGTCTATTTCTAATCCTGTCACTTCTTCAAATATTAAGCCCGGTATACACGATACAAGTTTTGCATCCAAGTCTCCATTCAAGAAAACTTGAATTCAAGTTTGTGTATACACGATACAAGAAATTTTGATGAATACACACAAGTTTTGGCGGGAGATACAACAAACAAAATGGCATTTCTGGGAGGAGAGGAGGGTGCTTCCCTTTGTATTGCATTATTATGTACAATTGTACTGCGAAGGAGATTAAGCTCCAAAAAGAGGTCAATATGGGCTCGTGAATGGCTTCGAAGGCGACGATGGGATGTATTTCTATGAAGTCTATTAGATCTTCAATCATTTCATTAGTCCATGTAACTGTCTTTTTCCTGCATGTTGGAGTTTCCTCTTTACCCGCCATCTTTGCACAACACGTGTAGTTGTTATTATTTACATTCACAAATTGATGCTGATAAGGATTCTGTCTTCTGATTGGCCAATCTCCATCCAAGTTGGAAAAAAAATAGGATGCATTTCTATTCCATCCAAGTCCGTTCAAGTTTCTTGTATGGTATACACGATCAAAAAACTTGAATGGAGACTTGGATGCAAAACTTGCATCGTGTATACCGGGCTTTACTCCCATAATTTGTCTTGCACTTGCATGTAACATGCAAAGCGAAATTTTGTAAGCAGTTTTGTGATTTTCGATATGAATTTCAATAATCACAATTACATTGTATGCACATCTATAACTCCCTAAAGTTATTTATTAATATTAATGTGAGAGCAAAACATCATAGACAAGACCAAGAGTAAACCATAATTGTCAATTGAATTGATAAAATTTAGTGATGACCCCCACTTTGAACCTCTAATCTTCACTATTGTATTGTCAAACATATCACACCTCCAACTCTACTAATCTGCATTAATAAAACGTATCAGTAAATAAAATGACTGCATACAACAATAAACAATAGGATACAATATACCTGTTATGGAACACAGGGTTAGTACGATGACTAAATCTATATAACCAACTCTTGTTTTGAAGATCGACTTCACTTTGTCGTAAGAAAAAATGTGCACTTAAAATCACTATTTTGCGTAACGTATGACCATTAACTAGCGTTTTTGAAATGTGAGCAAGAATTATGTTCTTTATTTTTGTGTGGTATGTGCATACCTACCAGATTTTCTTTTGTTTACAAGAGAGCTTCATTAATTTTGATACACTTTATGAGTTCAATATCCATGCACATTTTTTGACCTCCATATTGGAATAGTTTAAAGTCACGTGATCAATTGTATTGATTTCATTGGCGATAACTATGAAATCGAATTTCGCGCAAAAAGAACAATGTCTACTGTGTATAATACCTTACCTTTGTAGTGAATCTAAATAAAGTTTAAATAATTTTGAAATATCCAGCTAAGTTTTATTAAGGAGGAAATATTTCAACGATAACATGTCTCTGTGATGATATGATTAAAATTAAAAACATCTTGTTTTGTCTACCAGTTTTACTTGGCCAGGGTCTGAACTTCTGGCTTAATATAGATCTATATTTAAAATTGAAATTGACTAAATAAAAGACGCGGCTTTTTTTCCTTATAAAACTCGTGGAAAATAAATATTGTTTCTAGTAATGGTTGCGACAACTGAGACAGATATGAGACTTCAAAATCTTGCTTAGGCCTAAAGCAAACTGTATTTTCCTTTTTTTATGAGGTTTACTAAAAAAAAAAGAAAAAAAACTCGCCGTGATAATTTTTTAACGGTGCGTTGATGATCTTGACCAGATGCTGTTCATATACTATGTAGCTAGCATTTAGAGTCCTGTTTTTCTCTCTAGTCGTATACCAACGGTGTAGGCGTGGATGGGATCTCAGCGGCAGTGGGTGGACCGTAAAATGTGGGTATGTATTTTGGGGGAGGGATTTCCAAAACTGTAGATGGCAAAAAAGCACTTTTTGTTTCAAAGCACACCCTTTATTGAGTAAACTGAAGTATATATTTTGCTTCCATGATAACATATCAATTTTCCTTAATGTTAGCCAAAAAGGGGTGTCCCGCACTAAATAGTATCGTTTTAGGATGCAGTAAAGCTGTCATTTTAACTGTACTGTTGTTTACATGGTCGTGGCATATTTTTTAATATCCGCAAGTGTTTCATAATTTGAATATTTCAGTATATATATATTGTATTGCCTCAAAGTAGCATTCTGGCCCTACTTCACTCTGAATTCTGTCGTTGTACTATTTTTGTCGGGTGGCAAAATTACACTTAATTTGTTCTGAACAATTGGCAAATCGACTCTGATAGAATTTTTAAGCATTCTGACCAAATTTTCAGAGGCATTTCGGCTATCGGGTAAATTTTTGCCGACGACTCCTAAGCTGCATATGATAGACATTAATGGTTACTATGTTGCTTATGAAATTGTTGGTTAAAATTTAAATCTTTTTTCTTCTTTAGCGAATGTGGCGGACATAGTATATCGCCAATCATATATATACAAGACGGTTAGAGTATATTCGGTTTTTATACCTTAAAATATGAACCCTGACCCTGAGAAAAAAAGGATACAACAGGGTTAATCTTCTTTACTATTTTTCCAGCTCCACGTGATCTTGGGTGACCCACGTGAAGCAGGATATGAAAATTGTGTCTGATCAAAATCCAAACCCTCGAGAATGTCGGGGTCGAATTTATTTTCTGTTTGTTTGTTTTGTGTGACCGATTGGCCAGTCACAAACGGTCACTCGAGCTACGGTTCCGTGGCTATTAAGGCTTTATGCTGTGTTGGATAACTGATTGTGCCTGAACATTTAACTGTTTTGACAAACCCTCATTAGCATTTAAAATCAACAAGTTTCCTTTAACGGACTTTAATAATGTGTTAATGGTAAATTTAAAATAAAGCACATGTATTTTATTTTGCCTTTATTAGACAACCATACAATTTCATTTAATATGTCTGTTCGAAGAAAGATTCAACTTTTTTTTTATCAATAAGACCTGTGAGTAATAAAACATTATTCACAGAAAGACGAAGACGGCCCTAGGCTATGCCATAATAGCTCCGAGTGAAAATGATACAACAATCATTAGTTAAAAGAAAGACAACTCTAGCGTTCAATATTTCTCTGATCCATATTCTGAGTACTCATCTACTGAATCAAGGGTTTTTTATAGAATTTTCTTATCTTTCAAAAGGTTTTTGTCGGACGATGTCAACACGTTTTCCATTAGATTTTAGTTCAAAGTTTGCTATTGTTTTTATCGGTTTTATTCAATAGAACTTATATTATAAATATGACAACTTCTGAATATATTATGCATAATGTTCAATACTATTGTGTTCTTCACAATAACGCCCGGTTAATATGTGTTAATATGTGAGGGGGGGGGGCATTTTTCTCACATGTGGAAATCATGATGGGGGCGATATTAAACAAGCACCATCACTTTTTAATAAAAAGCATGAACCAAGATGGGTAAGTGCACGGTCATGCACAATGTATTTGTGTGTTAAGGATGTCGATTTTGCATCTTTCTAAGAATTGTCCAACAGATTTTGGAAATGTTCTGACAGTGTGGTATTTTTGCTTTGTTTACCTTATCATCAACCGCAATGTCGCCATCATGGCTTGGTTAAGAGTTACGGAGTATCTGTGTCACAAATGACCACGAATATGTTCCGTTTGTCGTGATCACCACTCGACCATTTCTCGATTCACGACTTGTCACCTGGTTTGTAGCAAGAGTTGTGTTAGGGTTTATGCTATGGCGTTTAACGCCACTTTCATCAATATTTCTGTTATATCGTGGCGGTTAGTTTTATTGATGGATCCGGAGGAAACCGGAGTACCCGGAAAAAATCACTGACCTGTCGCATGTACCAAGAGTAACACGACGGGTGGGACAGGAACTGCTTACCCTTCCGGCGCACCTGAATTTAAGTGGGTTCGTATTGCTCGATCTTTGTTTTTCTGTGTAGTGTTTTGTCGATCATTGTTTGTCCTTTTTCTTTTTGGTCATTGTATTGTCTGTTCTTCGATTTACGACTTCTGATTATCCCTTTGGTATCTTCAAACTTTTCTTATCAAAGTTTCCTTTTTAATCGTAACTTAACACGAAATATGTGTACATGTAAATGACACACGTCTGTATATTGACACAGAGGCTATGATAGATGAAATGGTCTATCGATGCATATTCAGCCTACATTGTATTATCTTAGAGACGGCATGGAGGTAAATACATCTATGGAGACAGGAAGTTATTGGCATTGTATTTAACAACTTTTCTCATCATCGAAAATCGTATTTATTTTGTAAAAATGCAGTACATGTATGATCTGTTTCTTTATGGGAGAAGACTGTCCAAGTTATTTAACTTGTGTTTTATTCTTTTGTCTTTTTGAACAATAAAATATGTTAAAAAAAACAACAACAAAAAAAACCAAACAAAAATCTGTTTCTTATCTGAAAAATATCACCGATGTTAACATGCAATTAGAACTAAAATAATTTGGCCAAATTTTTGGGGTTAATTTTACCATGGTATAAAATTAGTAAAATGATGTAACAGTTACTCAAAGCTACCAGTATTAAAGCAATTTAATTTTATTAATTACTCCCAGTAACACTAATTTCTTCTGAATTTAAACTGTTGAGGGTTAATGTTTTAAAAAGATGAAATATTGCAGATTTACAGGATATAGGACAATTTCCCCCCAATTCTATTGGTTTAAAACCATTATTGTTAAAGAAATTTTTATTTGCTTATGGTATCCTGTTGACTCCAATATTAAAATAATTTGGGTATTGGCCATGGAGTCACTGGACAAAATGTCATAGACTTTCCTGTGACTTTCTGTCATTTACCTATCCCCAGCTGCAGACCAGATACAGAGCAGAAAATAAATTCAGAAGTCAAATCTCAAAGATATTATTAGAGCATATGTAGTAAAGGCCAATGACAGTGTAAGCAAATATTATGTGGCAGAAGAAGAATTTTAATAAAGGTCAAATGTTATGCTAAATGTTCTGCTGAATTATCCACCAGTTTAATGTCTAGACCAATAAAAGCTCCATAAATATCCTGTGTTACAACAATTGTAATTCTAAAAGATTCAATTTCCTTGGGAAAAAATGTGTTTCTATGGTAATGACAGTCATTTCCAATCTTATTGTATTCTTGTATAAAAAAAAAAGCTTATGGTAATCCTTGTTAAACCCAGACACATTTTATCTCAAGTCTTCTTGCATATGAATAAACACATTTTAATTTCTCATGAAATGGTTTCAAGCTTGTATTAAAAGAAAGCACCAAATTTGAAAATATTCACATTCTTTATTTTCAGGGCAATGAATGCAGTAATGTTCATATCGGTAGATGCAATTTTTGTTTTACCCTTTAACAAACATCTTGAATGAAGATTACATGCAGTTATGCAGTCAGATTTTAAAACCAAAATATTCTTTTAGACATTTAAATATACTACCATAAGAGATAACTTTACTTTCCTCATCTAATAAAAATTAGATGCTTGTTGTACCATGTTTTTTGCTAACATCTAACAACATCCTGTTTGGGGTCATGTTATGCATAATACTTTCCATTCACCAATCAGCAATGAGCCTACTAAATCTTTAGGCATAAAACCCCAATATACACCAAGAGCTGTTGTCTCATTGGTCAATATATTAAACTGTTTTTCATATGATTGGATGGTAAAAGATGAATGAAAGGTTACACGACTTTTCAAACTGATGTCTTTAGATGCAAGTAAATTAAATGTTAACTTACATTGGCCAAATAATGTATTATTAATCCAATGACTACACACAAACACATGCTACTGTCTACGTCCCAGTTTTTTTATACTCGGTCAGTTTGAATAGTTATTTATTGGTATTCCATTGTGGCATTCTGCTTTAATCCTACATTTATTGTTTCCATGTCTTCATGTTTAATTTTGAGTGAAATTATGTAATAATAATATATATCATATTGTATATTGTATGTATATGGAGAAGACAATACTAAGTTGAAAAATTTGTGTCTGTTCCTTTTGTCATTATTTAGACAATAAAATATGTTTAAATTAAAGAAAAATAATACAAAAAGGACACAACAAACACCTAACTATCATTAGATTGTTACATTCCCATACTGTGTAAAATTGGCACTGTTATTTTCTCTCTCCATTATTTATGTTGACCAACAATGTTGTTTTTAATTTATGGGTTAGGGTTATGGTGTTCAACCCCACTTTCAACAATATTTCAGTGGCGGTCAGTTTTATTGGTGGAGGAAACCAGAGTACCCAGAGACCAGAGGCTCCCAGGAGCCTGTAATCGCTCACCTGGATCAAAGCTGCTTTCAATAACAACGCAACTGCACTGTGGCGGCCATCTTGGCGGGAGAGCGCAACTGCCGGACACCATTTTGGAAGAGGACCATCCAATGACTATTCCATCAAAGTTTGGTTTTAATTGAGCTACTGGTTCCAGACAAGATGGTTTTTATGTGAATTTCCCATAGGGTCCTATGTTAAACTAAGTACAGCTGTGCAGCCATCTTGGTCAGAGGGCGGGACCACCAGACACAAATTTGGTTCAGCGGTTTCAGAGGAGAAGATTTAAATGTGATCTTTTATCAAAATATGCCTAATTTGCATAATCGGTATATATCGGCTGAAAGAAAAATTTCACAGAAAAACCCGGAATATATGCTAAACTACTTCTTGCCATGTAGCTGCAGTTAAAATTTGAGCTCATTTTGACTTACACTAAAGCAGCAATGGACAATTAATATTTCATCCCCCTTTTTTCTATTTTGAGCTTAGCGGCCATCTTGGTTGGAAGTCGGGAACAACGGACACAATTTTGGAAGGGGGTCATCCAAGAATCATTTCAGCAAAGTTTGGTTGATATTGGCTCAGTAGTTTCCGAGGAGAAGATTTTTTTAAAATTTCATCCCCCTTTTTTCTAATTTGCATAATCGGTCAAAATCGGCAAAAGTTCAAAGTTCATAAAAAATCATGTAATATATGCTAAAAAGCTCATCATTATGCTTACACAGTTCAAATTTGGGCACATTCTGGCTTAAAATAGAACAGTTTTGGCCATTTGAAGAAATTTCTATTTTTAGTAACAGCGGCCATCTTGAATGGAGGGCGGGGCTGTCGGACACAATTTTGAAAGGGACCCACCCAGGGACCATCCCTGCCAGGTTTGGTTTAATTTGGTTCAGCGGTTTCAGAGGAGAAGATTTAAATGTGATCTTTTATCAAAATATGCCTAATTTGCATAATCGGTATATATCGGCTGAAAGAAAAATTTCACAGAAAAATACGGAATATATGTTAAACTACTCCTTGCCATGTAGCTGCAGTTAAAATTTCAGCTCAATTTGACTTACCTAAAGGCCAGGTGAGCTAAAAACCACTGATCTGCCGCAAGTCACTAACAAGCTTATGTTGCATTGAGTACACCTCGCCTGAATGGGATTTGAACTCACAACCTTAGTGGTGATAGGCACTGATTGCATAGGTAATTGTAAATCCAACTACCATACGTTCACGATGGGAACCTTGTTTGTAATTTATCATATTCCAAATTCGTGCAAACATTGCTAAAACAAAGTTTCTAAGAAAACTTCCAAAGTGAAAGAAATATGACAAAGACAGCCATTTTGTTGTTTTATCAATATTGTTTTAGAAACACCTAAAGGCCAAATTTAGACAGTTTTAATGGTTGAGATTACCTGGAATAAACCACCTACCATAGAACTTCCATAGGAGATTAATGATTTATTTTTCCACACACTGTAGTATCAAATTTAATATAGCAATATTTTAGCTATATTATGGCAAAAACAAGTTAAATTTTGTGGTCCACTCTGTACTAGACCAACATGCTTAGTTGGATATTAATAGTGTAAGTTCACAGAAACAACTGTGGGTATACATACCTCTCCACTTGGACACATTATCCCGATTCCAAGCCACCCAGTTTTTCCTCTTACTCCTTAATGCTGTATGTTTAGTGGAAAAACAACAAATTCCAATTTTATAGCCTTTGGTTTCACCTAACCAGAGCTGAAACCCACAATCCACAACACTCAAAGGGAGCATGCTATCCATTACACCACTGATGATGTTTGGCTATAAGTAATAACACAATTATATATATACATATGTGATCATAAGATTCTATTTCATTTTCAGTCTTAAATAACATACTTTATACAATCAATCACTCACTTTAACTTAACTTTGCATTCAATATATACAGTTGTAAAACAAGTAGAAGATATCAGACATTATTTCTTATAATGCTCTAAACACCATTTGTACAAACTTGAACAAAACTTTTAACACATTACAGGATGTTGTTAAACAAAATATACATAAAACATAACTTTCAATAACTCTGTACACAATCCATAACAGAAGGTTAAGCAAGAAGGAAATCCTCAGCAAATTTTTCCAACACATCAGATATAAAAATTATTTAAATGATAATAATGAATCTTATTACTATCATATGGTTAGGGGGTTGTGGGTTTTTTTTTCAACAAAAAATCAGATTATTTATTTTTTGGACAAGAAAAATCAGTAATTTTTTTTAACAAATTTTACCAAAATGTCTTCTTGAAAATTTCCACATCGTATTATATATATATTTTTTCTACATCTTTCAGGTCAATTATTTAATAAAAAATAATAGCACATTCCTCCCTAAAAATTAAATGATTGAATCTTTATTAAATTCAAGCCATCCTTAAAAAGCTTTGGTCTGCTGTACCACAGAGGACACATCACAATTTCTCAACCCAAACATTAAAATAATAATGATTAGGGATTCCAACCCCCCCCCCCCCCAAACCTTTCAGATATTTGAACGAACAAAAAAATATCTGCCTACCAACTTAAAAAATTGCAATTCAAATACATGTACCAGCCAACAATTTCAATAGTCCCTCTCTTTTAAGGCCACCCCTTCTGCTATGATGGGAATGACCTTATTAAGGGGGGACTACTGTATTTTTTTTAAGAATGGCCTGTACCAGCTCACCTATATACACCAGTATCCAAGGATAACACAGAAAGCAATCTTTTAAATTGTAGCACTTTACACATTTATATCTTAGACATAATTAAAACAAAATATTTACAAAAATATATCCATGACTCTGAAATGGATGAAAATGAAATAAAAGAAAATGTAGTTAACTTGAGGACAATGTACATGTTTATGTAAATGTAATGATTAAATTGATAAATCTCCATTGAACCAATTTTCAGGCACATTTAAAAAGAAAATCAAAACTAATCACAATTTTTCATTTTCTATGTTTTTGGGCCGACATTACTGCCAAAAATTATAGAAATGATTTTTTTGGTATGAAATAATGATCTTGTTGCACCTATTTCTCTTTCATCAGAAAGAAATTGATTAAAAATCCTCCAAAAACATTACAAGACTTGAGTTAATCAGAATTGTACATATATAATTATTCAATATTTAAAAATAAGACAAGGTCATTGTTGAAATTTGAGATCAAAATTCATAATATACACAATGTTAGGAAAACATAGCTACACTTTTGCATATTTAATCTTCTTCTTTTTTTTTAAATCCACAAGTTTTTTTGTGCATATAATATATTCCACTTTTCCATAAAAATGAAAATTTGCCATTTTCCTTAATTTCTATCAACTATTGATTGCCATCCATTTCTATTTTTCTAATGCCATGATATAGCTGAAATACTGTTAATGTTGGCATTAAACACCAAAAAAAGCAATCAATATTTTTCCTAATATATTTATCTGACTTGACAAGTGACCAATCATTTGGTTACCAAGTTTTTTTACCTTTACAAGTAAGGGGCAGATCCCGGATTTCAAGTTAGGTGGGGCACACTTAAAAAAATTGCGCCGAGCGGAGCGGGACGCGAAAATTGTTGGGGTATTTCGTGTGAAAAATCACGATTTTACGCCAAAAAATCATATTTTTTCCAATTTTAGGGGAGGGGGGCACGCACTGGGTGCAGCCCCCCTGGATCTGCCCCTGCAAGTGAAATCACTAGAAAATATCAAATTAACATTACTACATGTACATGTATAAGAAAATACAGAATGTAGTTTGAGTATGGGTGTACAAAACTTGCATTTGGATTAATAAAAATTATGATAGCCTTATTCTGTTGATACACACTACATAATAAATAAAATTTGAATACCGGCAAACCTATTGTTTCAACAATTACACATTTGTGTATCTGACATAGCCCAGAAGTGCATATCTTGACAATTTTGAATGAAACTTTATTTATGAATGGTTTTTTTTCATATCGTAACAAAAATACAGAAAAATAGTTGAAAAGTTAAAAAGACAACAAACATTTCACAGCATCTTTTACAATCATCATATTTTCTAATACATGTATAAGTATTGCCATAAAATTTTGCAACATTTTTCTATTTTTTCTCCAATCTGCAAATTTCAATCAAGGCATAAATAATGAATTATAACTAAATGTGAATTTTATTTAAGTATGATCAAAAACAATAATATTTTTTTGTAAAAAAGATTTCAAAAAGTTTGTGTGATATTAATAGTACAATATACTGAGGTTTTTTTCCAAGAACAGCTGTATGAATAGGGTCACAAGGCACTTGATTTATCGGTAAATAATGAATGGAGGTGGGATTATTAAAGATATCAGTTATAATATGACGATTGGTGGGATTATCTAAAAAGTGCCTTCTAACACCCCCATACAAATATTTACATAATAGCTGATATATATATATATTCAGTCTTGCCTCACAGTCATAAAGCTTTCGAGCAAAATTTTCATACTCATACTCTAATATCGTCCAATCAGAACACTGTATCTATTGGATATGACGTTCTGATTGAATGTGCTTTTAAGTTTGAATTTCATACTCATATTCCAAAATTGTCCAATCAGAACACTGTATCTTAGACTTATTGGATATGCTTTTAAGTTTGAATTTCATACTCGTACTCCAAAATCGTCCAATCAAAAGACTGTATTTATTAGATATGACCTTCTGATTGGATGTTTTTTAAGTAAAAGTACAAAACTCTTACTTAAAAGTTTTATGACCATAAAACCAGACATTTTACAAATTACAATTTAACTTCATATTTAATTTAATCATTTAATACTGTCTAAATTTGCTCACCAAATAAAATTCTTTGCTTTAAATAACGTGTTGAAAGACCATTTAAATGAATGCCGTTCTATAAATTAAAATAAAATTGATCATACAAGCAGTTCACTAATGCTAAAATTATGCCTACTCATCTCTCTTTAGTGACCTTAAGACACACACTTAAGTCCTGGTATACATATATATCTGTTTTCTATAAATAGATATCATCGGTGAGCATATTCAGAAACTTTGCTATGCGAGTGAGCAATAGCTAACAAGTTTAATTTTTGCCATCGTGACGCTGATATTGAAGTTATTGATAAATTTAACCTAATTAACCTAATTTCAATAAATACATGAACTTTGACACAAATGGAGTTCACTACAGCTTTAAATTAAAGAACTTGCATGAATGTACAACAACCGTCTTTGACAGACATTTTTATTTGTTTTGTTTTGTTTATATCAGAATTCTGGCATAAACAATGTAACTTTCTAGGGCCTATCTATAAAATTGTGACAATTTAGGTCATATTAAGCATATTCAAGTAAACTACATGAAAATACTGAGTGGCATATGAAAAAAAAAATTCAAACAAGTCTACCTTGAAATAAATCCTTAGAACAAACACATTCTATCCTGTGTTTATTATTTCATTTACTTAACGGCAAATTTTGATGTTTATTTAACCAAGATGTTTACCAATTACTCAATTGATTTTGCAATACTGACATAACTATTACCATTTATCACTGGTAGTTATAATAGTATTGTACTGAGAAAGATCTAAAGTTCCTATTGTAGTACATGTATAGAACAACACCCATTATCTTTTCACTGTCCATCTCGAGGGCCCAATGAGTTAGGTAGATGGATTACCTAACAACTCATACCAGCCTATCACCAATACAGCGTGGGTTCATGCTTGGCTTTGTAAATTACAAACCAGTTTCAGTTCATTTGGCTGAGGGGTTTCAGAGGAGAAGATTAAAATGTGAAAAGTTAACGGACGACGGATGCCAAGTGATGGCAAAAGCTCACATTGCCTTTGGCAAGGTGAGCTAAAAAGGGTGCACTTGACTCGCAGCCACAAGTGATAAAGTTAACAGTTGCTAGCCTATGGTCCTCTCCAGGTACTCTGGCTTCTTCCACAGCTAAAACTGGTTGGCATGATATAGCTGAAATATTGCTGAAAGTGGCGTTAAACACAAAAAAATCAAATCAAAATCAATCTTTTCACTATCCATCTCTTCATATATTAGACATAAGATAATTTGATTGGCAGTCTTTATCTTAATTTTTTTCACCTACTTGCACGAAAGCCAAATTTAGAAAAACTTTCTCTTCATTGAAACAAATTCTTTCATAATTTTCACTTGTCCGAATCCAGTTTTACTTGTCCCGGGCTTTAGCGCGATGACTGGATTGGTGATTAAATAAAATGAGGAGACAAAAAAAGTATGAATGGACAACTTGATATTGTTCAATAGTGTTCAAGAGGATTTTCACATAAAAATGTAGATATCAAATTTAGCGGGCACAACACATTTCTGGAAAAACCTTCATCAGGTACGCTCAATATCGAAATATTGGAAAGCCAAATAATTTAAAAGTGTTAGGGGCCTAAACAGGAGAGCCAAAATCAGCTAAGGTCACCTTAATATCTCTTGGTACAATATACTGTTTAGAATTTAAATACCAGTTGTTCTGTCAATGATGAAATAATCATTGAACAATTGGTATAATATACAATGTATATAATTGTTAAATAAACACAGAATTTGCCATAACAAAACAAAACAAATTTAATAATTTTCTAATAAATCAAAATTCTTCAAAATAAATAGACTATATTATTAGAATTCAAAATTATGAGAATCTAATTCTGACCATGCATGACTATTCTATGAAATTATAAAAAAAAAAAATATTATCTACAAAATGAAGATGTTTTTGTCTTTCAATAATGCCCTTTTTACTGTTGAAATAATTTACACATTTATTATATAATAAATGCTGGCTGCTGTCCCCATCTCGCCAACACTCATGAACCTTGCTGTCAGACCTAACTTTTTGTGCATTTTTAAAAAATAATAAAGAGAAATTGTAATAACTATTTGCTGCAGCAAAAATGATCAAAACATCTGACACCAATTCACATTATTGACTAATGATGATAAGCTAGGGTAGGCAGCCAGAAAATGTCATAAAATGGATAGCATTTGCAAGGTGCAATTTTGTTCATATACATGTATTTGGCATGGCAGTATTTTTTTAAAACTTTTACATTAAAACTAATTTATCATTATCAACTGTGTATTTCAAACAAATAGTTTCAATTAAAAAAAAAAAGAAGATATGATTATAATCTAACGATTATGAAGTCTCCCAAACCGGCCACTGACAACAGGTTTAAAAAATAAATCAAAAGCTACCTTTGAAATCGAACAATGTTGAATTTGTGCGGCCATTTTGAAAATGGAGACAGGTAGAAATTTTGTGATGTTGGGAATCAATTCAGGACATAATCTACCTACATAAGAAATTTCATTGAAACCGAACAATGTTGAATTTGTGAGGTATTGTGGTGGCCATTTTGAAAATGGTGACCAATAGATATTTTTCGATGTCAGGAATCAATTCGGGACATCATAATCTACCTACATATGATATGTCGTTAAAATCGGACAATGTTGAATTTGTGCTGTATTGTGGTGGCCATTTTGAAAATGACAACCGGTAGAAATTTTTCAATGTTGGGAATCAATTCGGGACATTATTATGTACCCACATATCAAATTTTGATGATATAGGACAATGTTGAATTATTGTGGTGGCCATTTTGAAAATGACGACTGGTAGACATTTTTCAATGTTGGGAATCAATTCGGGACATCATTATCTACCCACATATCAATTTTTGATGATATCGGACAATGTTGAATTTTTACCGCCCATTTTTTATGCCGTGTTTTGGCAAACATTTTGAAAATTTTGAAAATGCAGAATTACTCCTCTAATGGTCACCTATTACTATGTCAAATTTTATGTCTCTATCATTATTCATTTAGAAGTTATCAACATTAATGTACGAAATTTCAACTTTTCCAAAGGATTCTATAGTAACCCCCACCCCCTTTGAACCCCTCAAAATATGACTTTGACCCCCTTTACCACAAAACTGAAAACTTTAGGACCAACTAGAAACATATATCTATAACTCCACCAAGTTTCATGAAATTCTGTCCAGTAGTTCCTGAGATCTGCTGTGGACACGTTCATGTGCCAATGAAAGAAAGGAGAATAATAATAATAATAATAAGAAACGGAGCAAAAACAATAAGTCTTCAAACGTTGTTTGGGAGACTTAATAAAAACATCAAATATTTTCATACACATGTGTGATACACATATTTCATTCGCACAAAGCTTTCTATGGCTAATTACATGTGGGTAATTTCTGTTATTCATTACATTGCATATTATGATGAAAATCTCTGGTTTGCCAATGACAACAAATTAAGAGCAGCTTCTTCTGCATCAACTGCACGAGCGTTGCCGGGTTTTCCAGCATTTTTCAACGCTGGCGAATTAATTGTCGTATCTTTCTGTCCATTCATGTTACTATGCTGATCTGATTTTGTAGATGTGACAATAGTATTTTTAACTATTGGTGCTGAATTATTCATTTTTAATGGCTGAGCCAGCTTTGCTGAAGAATTTTTAACCAATGTTCTGTTAGTAACGGGGGAATAGATCGAAGTCCCAACTGATGGAATAGACCCACCACCAGGTGAAGATATAGCACTACTCTGTACATTATTCACTAAAGCCTTAGTCGTTTTGTTGGAATGAATGTTTGATTGAGGAAACACGATTTGAGTTTGGCCTCCTGTTTCCGGCATGACAACAAACCCAAATGACGGTTTTTGTTTACAGATTTCTGGTGTTATAGTAGCATTAATGCTAACTGTTTTTGCACTAGAAGTTGACACTGAGACAGTTTGCTTTGCAAAATTACTAGCACTTGCATATGAGGCTTGCACTAAATTTAAGTTGGCATTTAAATTTTTAACAGCCGACTTTGGTTGTGATGTTCCTATTCCTGCCAATAAATGAGACGTTGTAGTTTTGACTTGTTGTTGGGTTCTAACAGTCGCCAATGAATAAGACGGTTGAGTTTTCATCGGCTGTTGTGATCCAATGCCTACCATAGAAACCGATTGTTGAGTTTTGACGGATTGGGGCATTCCTACACCTGCCAACGATTGTATTGGTTGAGTTTTGATGAATGGTTGTACAGGTTGCGCGGATGTAATGTTAGCATTACAAGTTAATACATTTAAATAAGCTTGCTGGGTATTAGTGATTGACTGTCCAGGTTTTGGAGAAATCGGTACATTCCCATGATGTACTGGTTTTGAGCTTGCAGGTGGACTTTTCGGCAAGTTGAAGTTGGACATCTGAATTTTGGGTTGTGGTAAAATTTTTAATATACCATTGTCTACAGTTACAGGCACACCTTGAGCAGTAACAAGTTGTCCGTTTATATTGTATAAAAATAGTTTCTGTGGTGTTCCAGGTGGTTTAGTTTGAGTCTGATTAACGGTTGTTTGTAGATTAGACGTGGATTTAGCACTAGAAGTTAATCCTTGTGTGACGGAATTTATCGAAACAACACTCAACTTATTTCCTGGCAATACTAGGGGAGTAATAACTTTCTGAGTATTTTGTTGAATTAGGCCGATTCCTTGCTGTGTTGTAGATGTCTGACCCATCATATTATTAACAGAAGAAGCAGAAAATTTAAAAACGTTCTCGGTATTTTGTCCTTTCAATATGGGAAAATCAGCCACTTTCCCTAACTTTGGCACTGTTTGCTGAAGATATTCTTGATCTTTATGAAATTTCGGTGTCCCTGGATTATTTGGAATAACCACGGGTACGTGTTGAACAGATTGTGATTGCTGTGGTACACACTGAACAACATTGTTTACAGATTTTTGAGAACCTAACGTAAAATGTTTCTGTGGGGAAATGAGAAGCATTGTGGCCCCAGGTTGAGACTGTCCTTGTACAGGAACTTGAATCATCACTTTGTTTGCCAGTGATGTGGCCGGCACAGTGTTCAGGCTTTCTTGAGAGACCGATGACATAGATGAAGTAGCCTGACCTAACCTTGAAACAGGTATAACCATTTTACCTTGATTACTTGTATTGGTATTCAACGGCAGCTGTCCAGGTAATTGCAACATCATTTTACCATCTAATGTTGTGCCTATCTGATTAGTTTGCCCAGGCATACGAACCATCAGTTTATTTCCACTTGCCAATGTTAAATTTGAAGCTTGTGGGTTTGCAATTTGTGGAATAGGTGTTCCTGAAACTTGGGCAGCTGCAAGTTGTTTAATAATTTCAGAACTAGATCCTTGTTGGTTTATGACAATTGGTGCCTGTTTTGTCAGTGGACTTGCAGCAACAGGTCTTTGTAACATGGTTGGAGTTTGAAACGGACTTGGAATTGATTGTTGAATATTCAATGATTTAACATCAGTATTTATAGTCAGTCTATTTTGACCGTTAACTTTAGTTGATGAAGAAGCTAAAAGTGGTGAATTTCCCAAATTAGTCTTAGCTGTAGTAGTTGAAAACTGATTAACACTTGCCTTTAATACTGGGCTATTTAAATGGCTCAACAATGTTGCATTGTTTGCAAAAGTATTAACCATTGGTGGTTGTTGTATTTTTGTTGCAAAGTTATTTGATGTTTGATCTGCCCTCACTGCTGCCAATGGCAACGACATTATTGCATTTTTAATAGGGTCTGCCATTGCTGTTGCTAACGGTAACGATATGACTGTATTTTTTGCTGGTTCAGTTTTCATACCTGCTAAAGGTAATGACATGAATGGTTTTGTAACAGAATTCTGAACACTGTTACCAATAGCTACATTTGCCGCAGTGTACCGTGATTGTGAGGTACCGTGACTTAGCACTGTTGCAGTTTTAGCGACTGTCTCTGATTTAACTGCTGGCTGTGTAGAAAATGATAACGGTGTCAGAGGTTGATTAGCATTCAGTAAGATTTGAGATCCAGGCTGTAGATTTGCAGATGGGGAAAGATACACAAAATTACCAGTTGGAACTTGATTTTTCGAGACGGTTATTCCGGCAGGTTTTTGTACAAACTGCTGAGATCCTAACTGTGGGACAAAGTTCGAATTGATAGCTGCTACATTTCGTAAATCCTGCACATTTTGTAAATGTTTCAAATTTCTGGAATTCTGATTATTTAATGATTTAGGATCGTAATTTTCAGATACATTATTAGCAGTTTGCAATATGGAATTAGTAACAGGGCTTGCAGAAGACTGGATCCCTGTTTGTACTGATGATGAAGAAGTTTGTTCAACTCCAGAGGCTGTATTTCCAACTACATTAGAATTATCGACTTTTTGCATATTCTGCAAGTTTTTGAAATTTGCTGAAGGAATAATAAGTCCTTGTGGTGTTAAATAACCTTGTACCACATTTTGTCCAGTAGGAATGTTTGAATTTGATTTTAAATTCGTCAACATTATTTGATTTCCGTTATTTAACTGATTCAAATTTAAAATTCCAGACTGCAATGGACTTGCAAGTGCAATATTCGGTTGTCCAACAACAGGTGAAATTGGTTGTAGAGAATTTGATGGAGAGATCTGCACCGTGATTGGTCCGGTGGTTTTAGCTTCAACTTTCGGTGTCGTAGGAATTGGCACTTTCATACTTTGTATTGTTTTTGTAATGTTACGTCTAGGTTGAATTGAAGGCATGGTTACAGGAGATGGCACTTTCATATTCATAGTTGGTAATGACGTTTTTACTTCTGTGACAACAGTTTGAATGGCTGAATCTAGTGCTGCTTTGCTTGGCAACTTCAACTTTTTGACTCCCGCTGCTGTTGATTGAACAACAATAGTTCCATGATTCTCTGGAGATGTTTCGGTGAATGACGGCTTTCTTGCCTCCAGTAATGTTTTGACGGTAACATTACTAGCATATTTACACTGTGACCTTCCAGGAGATATTGGTACTCCAAAAACAGGTGAACTTGGAAGTTCCGTTCCTTGCACAGTTGATCCTAATTCAGTCCCTATTGATGTCGTAAAACTAGACGGCACTGAATTAAACACTGGACTAATTGGAGGACATAGTCCACTAATAGAACAAGAAGCGGTATTTAACAATCCTTTCAATGCTGCGTCTGTCTGATCGGAATCTACATTTTGAGGCAACGTAATACCATGGGATGGCATCACGAGGGAATTTATATTTGATAAGCTTCCTATATTTTGTGCTGATGTTGCCGTAGATACAGTAATTTGACCTTTGCCATTTGCAGGATTTTGAATTCTCAAACCTGCATCAGGTTGCACTACTATATTAGAACCTTGTAATGAAATTCCTTGTAGATTAATACCTTGTAAAGCTAAAGCCTGAATTTGTTGTAGGGTCAATCCTTGACCACCTATGTTCAAAGTGCCTTGTCCTCCGATGTTTATCGTTGGATTAAGTTGTAACGATACACCTTGTGTTTGTGCGGGATTTAATATATATCCACCAGGATTAATCATGTTCATTCCAATATTCTGTCCGATATTCTGCAGTCTAATACCTTGGTTTGTGGTAGGATTGACGGCTGGATTTTGTGTCAGAATAACTTTTTGTTGAGACGCCTGCGATAAAGACAAGGGAACGCTTTGAACTCCTTGTGTTTGTATATTATTTGCTATTTGGACTGGCTGTTTTAAAGACATGACTGGTTGCTGAGCAACAGAAGTGCTAATGCCTATCGCTATATTAGAAGTACCTTGTTGCACTAATAATTGTCCTGATTGTATATTTGATATGTTTACACTCGTCTGCGGCATTTTCAGAGGTTGGTTTGAATTAAGCTGATTAGTAGTATCAGAAATAGCACTCTCTGACAATTTATTGTTCACTTCTTTTTGATTGGTTTGAACATTGTTAGTCACTTTATCCTGACTTGGCAAAGTTAGACTCGTTGAAACTGATACTGAAGAAGATGCCACTTGTTGAACAGGACATGAGGTTTTAACAGTGACTGGATTCTGTAAAGTAAGCGTAGCCTTTGCTCCCTGATCACTCTCAGATTCTGCTGGATTAACAGCTGTCAACAATATTATCCCTTGTTGATTATTTCCTCCCTGAATCGTCAGAGCATTAGATTTGATCAACTGTTGAACGACAACTGGTGGCAGAGAGTTTATATTAGCAGCAAAGTACTGCACTTTTCCTGCCTGTTGTTGTGTTCCTTTAGCTGATGAGACTGCTTGTTTCTGAGATGGTACCATAGGTCTTACTGTTGATTTTGAACCAGAAGGTGTGCCTGAAAAATGAAAAAAAGGGTGAACTATTTTTACGATTGTAATAGATAAGTGTGCAGACAGCTGAATGCTGTTTGAGATTCAAACAATGAGAACACATTTCATGGTGAGTTTTTGAGGTTTTGGTAGAAATATTTTTTTTTATTTTATTTTGTAAGCTGCAGAAGCTTATGCATTTTTTATTTTTTTTTATTGTTTTATATAATGGTGAAGCATAAAATGACATAATGGTATAGACAAATTTATCTGCATGAAAATCTGTCAAAATGCAGCAAAATGTATTTTCCTGTTTGAAAGTTAACATTATCATCAAAAAGAATTTCAAAACTGAGTAGGATTTTATGATAAGAGTGAGCGATTGTTTTTTAACACCATGTTTGCACATTTTCAACTCTGTCATGGCAAGAACAAGTTATATTTCGATGAGAGAATAATGATGTCTGCTTTGTACCAGATCAACACGATTAGTCGAATATTTATAGTGCTAGTTCACTGAAACAACAGTCTGTGGGTAGACATGTCGCTCCACTCGGATACATTATCCTGATTCCGAGCCAACCAGTTTTTACTCTTTCTCCATAATGCTGAGTGCTTAGTGAAGAAGCAGCAAATTAAAATTTTATATTTGTGTCTAAGTGTAATTGATGAGTCTCTCATGTTCATTTACATTCATATCCTTTCTTACTAAGAATGTTCTTCATTTTCTATACAACTTAACTTTCACTTTGAAGACAACAATTGTAATAAAACTAGTATTACTGTGAGCACAGCTCACTAAGATATACCCCCCGCTCCTCACATCTGTCCAACCTATTTCCATAACCAAAACATTACTGATTGTTCCGACCAAAAATGAAAGGGACCCTCCTCTCTTCACCGGTAAGCTGCTGATAAAATTTCAAAACATTCTGAGAAACACTACTCCAAGTTATCATACGACATAGGGTAAAAATCTTATTTTCCGTCATATCAAGTCCAATAACTCTGGAACGGCAAAAGTGAAAATCGACAAAAATGAAAGGGATCCTCCTCTCTTCACCGGTAAGCTGCTGATAAAATTTCAAAACATTCTGAGAAACACTACTCAAGTTATCATACAACATAGGGTAAAAATCTTATTTTCCGTCATATCAAGTCCAATAACTCTGGAACGGCAAAAGTGAAAATCGTCAAAAATGAAAGAGATCCTCCTCTCTTCACCGGTAAGCTGCTGATAAAATTTCAAAACATTCTGAGAAACACTACTCAAGTTATCATACAACATAGGGTAAAAATCTTATTTTCCGTCATATCAAGTCCAATAACTCTGGAACGGCAAAAGTGAAAATCGTCAAAAATGAAAGAGATCCTCCTCTCTTCACCGGTAAGCTGCTGATAAAATTTCAAAACATTCTGAGAAACACTACTCAGGTTATCATACGACATAGGGTAAAAATCCTATTTTCCGTCATATCAGGTTCAATAACTCTGGAACGGCAAAAGTGAAAATCGTCAAGAATGAAAGGGATCCTCCACTCTTCACCGGTAAGCTGTTGATAAAATTTCAAAACATTCTGAGAAACACTACTCAAGTTATTATACGACATAGGGTAAAAATCTTCGTTGCGGGGGTATAACTATAAATAGAACATGACTTACTTTGAGAGGTAGATGATACTGTTGTATTGACTAAAGGTCGTGGAGAGGTCATACCAGGCTGCCGTAGTAATTGCTGTATAATGGGGTGAGCTGTCTGTTTACTGTGTGACAACATCCTCAGACTACTAAGTGATTGTTCATTCAACCCAGTATAGTACGTCTGACCTCCAGATGTGTGCAGCAGTAAATGACCTGGACTTTGACCTCCACTTTGACTAGGACTACTGGTTACCAAGGAGATCATGTTAGCTGTGGCTTGAATTGGCTTACCATGTGACAGAATGTTTGGAACATGTGTTGATGTAAGTGATAGTGAATCACCTTTGCGTTTCTTAGATAAACCCTGGTCTTCAACATTATTTGGGATAATTCGCCTCTTTCTTATTCGGCCTCTGAGACTAATATCCCACTCACCACAATCTTCTACAAAAAAATAATATATTTGTGCATTTAAAAAGATGTGTAATAATCATATTATACAATATTCGGTATATATTTCTACATTTACTTTTGTAATAAAATTGTTATTTTGTTTCATTTTTATAACAGTCTGACTTGTATTTTTTTTGTAAAGAGCCATGCAATGATCATTCATTCAAAGTTTTGATTTAATCAAGCTTGTAGTATCTGAGAAGAAGATTCGTATACATTTCCTGAAAAGGTCATATATATATATATTAAACTATGTCATGTGGTGGCAGCCATCTTGGATTTCCAATCACACACAAAAATAGAAAGTTTATAAAAGAACAAACAAGAAACATTTCAGTCAAGTTTATTTCTGTGGTTGCATGGAAATTGAGGAAGGTTATTTAAACATTTTCCTGATCAGAACCAAATAAGCAATCTTTTTAAGGACCATCCTTATTAATATATTCAGATTGAGTTTCAGTTAAATCCCACTAATAGTTTCAGAGGAGATTTTAAAATTTGGCCGATCAGAAACAAGAACGTCCTCTGGTGGTCTAATCAGAATAAAATGACAAAATTAAATGTAGTATTTCTCTGAAGTTTAATTAAAATCTTCTCAAGGTTTCATAGGAGATGATAAAACTGAAAAGTTAACGAAGGAAATATTTTGATTCATTGTAGCTAAATTTAAACACCCAAAATCACTGATGATGTGTTAAAGAAAAGTCCTTTTATTTCAAAGTATTCACAAAATTATTAATGTTTGAAACCTGTACTATGATGTGAAATATTATGCATATTTAAATATTCTGATTACTTTCCTTGGTTAATTAGTCTAATTTTAACAGGGATATTTCAGAGAATCTATGAAGAAACAAAGTACCAGATGATGTAGAGCTATGGTGTTTAATGCCACTTTCAAAAATATTTCAGTTATATTGTGGCGGTCAATGTAACAAACTATATTGAATGACCTATATTATGTTGTTAAACAAAGAATAAAATTGGCAACATAAAAGATTTAGCTTACTAAGATTGTTTTATGGTTAATTGTTAATAAATACCAGATGTTCTGCTATCATCATTCTGTGCCAATAAAGAATGATCTTTTGGTATATTAGTAATTCTTTGTTTGACAGGACTAGTATCATGGTACATATTATTGTCTTCTGTGGCAGAGTTTGTTGATTCTGAATGGTCTGACTCCCATCCATCATCATCCTGCATAAAAAAATAACAACAGAAAATGTTAAAATTTACAAAGTGATTTTTAATAGTAAATTGGACAATTTTAAGAATCATCATTGTTCAGTACTTATATGTTTATTCATGTACAGTTTGGGTTCAATCAGTTTGTGCTTTCTGATCAGAAAAAAAGCTTTTTTATTTATGTTCCATAGGGTTCTAGATTAAGCTTAGCTCAGTGGTGGTAATCTTGATATCCCTTTGAAATGTTTAATATGTAAATTCTATTGGATAACTTGAAATAAAATTCCAGTCCCTTTTTAGGAAGTAATTAAATTTATATACCTCACATAACTTGAATACTTGATTAATTCAAATCGGTCATGGCAAAGTTCAAATGTTTTTATAAAACATTACCTTTTCATCATAATACTCATATTCTTTCTTCATTTTGAGTCTAGCCTTCTTCGTGGCCTGTATAAGTTTTTGTTCCCATGGTTCTAACTCCTTCAGTAGATATACTAATCTGTTGTGTAATTGTACAACACATTTTTTTCTCTGTGGAGGTTTCACAATCTACAATAAAAACATAATTATTAAGTTCAAAATAGAAATTAAAATCCATGTATAAATTTCCTTGACTAGAAAGACAAATGTTCCTACAGAGGTCTATGGTACTTGATCATCTGTATATAGACTCCTATCGTCTTACATGTGAGGTACACTTTTAGTTTTAGTCTCCACAGAGAAAGTCAAGAACATATTCAATCATTTAAAGGGAAAATGACCATTTACCTTAGGGTGGAATATTGTATTGGATTTTCAATGTATAAGGATAGAAAACAGATCTAGACACATAAAGCAGTGTTTCAGTTAGACTTTGAAAACTTCAGGAAAATTGCCAGTTTTATCAAAATTTCTTCAGGACATTCTTTAATTATTAAACTAATTTTTCTTCAGGACAATTTGAGAAATAGTCAGACAAATGTCCTGAGACCGGTGCCTAGCTGAATCACTGCTTATTTAACATTTGTCTTTTAACATTTACTACATTTTCTCCTTTAAGTCTCTTCTAACCTCTTCCCATCAAGGATCAATTTTACTTGAACAAATCTGAATCTCCTTTTCCCAGGATCATTTCAGCAAAGTTTTGTTCCATTTGGTTGAGTAGTTTTGCTGGAGAAGATTAAAATGTATAAAAAAAAATTAACGACGAACAGTTTGCAAGTGATACTAAAAATTCACTTGGACTTTGGTCATATGAGTTATAAAACGTTACTGCTTTTACCCGTAGTTTCTTTCCTTTTTCTACAGTATAAGGCTCTTGCTCAGCAAACTTCTCCACTAAATTCTTCAGATCTTCTACACTTTCTGCTACCAATTCAAACATTCCAATCTCTGGACCCTGTAACAAAGAAACAAATTCTGAACACAACAGTCACCTTTAAATCCTTGAATCTAATTACAAATACCATCTGTCATCATCTGTGTGCAAGTGACAGAATACTTTTCAACATGGTGTTGATCATCTTTCGAAAAACTTTTGAAAGATAAAATGAGCATAACGACGCAATTCTTAAAAATCCTTGTCTTAATTAGTTTACTACTCAGAGGAGGGTGACGTTTTAAAAACGTCCAAATAAAAACATGCAAGCGTGAGCATAACATATTGGTTATGAAAATATAAACTCCATAAGCGGAAGCAGTTGGTATATTTCTATTAAGTATTACAATGGCAAAACTGAAGTCGTCTCAATTGTCACATAATGTTGTACATCGCGGGGTTCGAACTCTCAAAATTCGTATAAATTCATTTGTCATAATATATAATTACCAAAACAAGCTCAGTATCATCTTCTTCATCATCTGACTCAACAAGTTCTTCTTTAACGTCTTCCTTTATATCTAATAGTTCTGTTTCCTCCTTTATTTCTGCCTTTATAACAGATAGTACTATTCCTTCCTCCAATTCTTCCTTTATATCAGATGGTACTGTTTCTTCCTCCATTCCTCCCTTTTCATCATATATTACAGTTTCTTCCATTATTCCTTCACCATTGTCTAGAAAATTATTCATAATTTCTTCCTTTACATCAACTCTTACTTTCTTTGCTTCCGTACTTTCCTTATCATAAATATGCCTTTCCTCTTTTGTGGCTATAGTTTTACCTGAATATTTCATTTCTTCTGAAATCTCTGTTTTTACCACAGTATGTTCTTCAATAATAGATTCATTTTTTATTTCAATATTATCTAGTTTTTCTGCGGATTCGTTATTTTTGGTCTGAATACTCACAGGAATTCCATCTGTTAATCCACCTTCCTTGACAACCGATGACGGACCGTTACCATGGAGGCTATCAACATTATCTGTTTGTATATTATTTATTACAGATTTAATAGAACAAGAATCCATACTGTCAGTTTCCATTTTTTCATTGTTGAATTCAGTGTCTGTATCAGCATCATCACTATTCACATTAGACAGGGTTACTTCCCTTTCTTTACATTCCATTTCTTGAACTTTTGTGTCGTTCACAGAACTATCTAAGTTATAACAATTTGTTTGAGAAAATTCTCCAAAAGTGGTTAAATTAGATTCTGAAAATTTAGCTGCCTCTGGTTTTGGAGAATTTTCGGAATTAGATGATGTCATATTTTGTTCATGTTCATATTTTGCACCATCTGTTTCCATGGGAACATTTAGAAAAGATGAATTTGTATCACTTTCATTTCCACAAATTTTATCATTCATTTTTTCATCAAATATTCTCGAAATAGTTCTAATATCATTTTTATGCTGCGAAGAATTATCCGATACATTGCCATCTAAAACACTATCTTGACTTTCAATTTCAGAAAAATCATTTGAGGTGCTACTATCCTCATTAGTGTCAACAATTTTTGGACTTGGACTTAATCTATTTGAGTTATCACCAATCTGAAATTCTTTCGTTGGAGAATCAGACATCCTGTCTTGTAAATCACTTTTTTCTACGTCTATTTTACGATTTTTTGGATTTCTGCCCCTCCCTTTACTTAACTTTTCATTTTTTGAGATCATACTTTTATTGGAAATTGATTCAGCTGAATGATCACCATGTTCATTCATTTTTTGATGGCACATATCACTATTATTTTCAGAATTACTTGCCCCATTGCAGTTTTTCGCCATTTTCATATTATTAAAATGAGAATTGCTAACTTTTTCCAAATTATTTTTGCTGCTATAATCGGGTAAAAGACTGCTATTTTCTAATAATGTACCATCAAATTCACAAGAATTTTCATTGGGCAACACAAAATCATTATTCATTCTCATTGCTCCGTTATATCTTATTCTACCCGAACGTGTCCGATGAACACCCCACAGTATGTCACTATCCACAGATGAAGTCTCACTAAAATTGTCTCTGTCCATAATTCTATTCCTGAGAATATTTTTAAAGGGAGTATTATTGTCAATTCCACTGTCATTACAACCTTCAGGTTCCTCAGACTCACTCCTACTTTCACTTTCACTTTGGGTTGCATCCTCTTCTGTACTTTCAAATTCATTATTATCAGATGACGAGTCTTCATTGGTTGTCACAGGTAACACTGTCTTAATTGTCTGTAAAGAAACAATTTGATTCAAGCTGAGAAAATTTTTGGGGTCGTAAATCATCAATGTTTTTTTGCTATCACATTTTCAGTAAATCCACGAAAATTAATACCAACAAATAAAAAAAATCCATAATACAATGAATACCATTACTAACACCAATCTGTTTGAGAGAGACTGTTGTGGTCGTGATCATATGGTAGTTGGATTTATAACTACCTGTGCAATCAGTGTCTATCACCACTAAAATGTGAATTCGAATCCTGCTCATAGCGAGGTGTACTTGATACAACATTCTGTGATAAAGTTTGTCAGTGACTTGCGATAGGTTGATGGTTTTCTCTGGTTTCCTCCACCAATAAAACTGACCACCACAATATAACTGCAATATTGTTGAAAGTGGCATTAAACACCATAAAACCAACCATCAGACTGCTTGAGTAAAATATAAACTATGTTATGAACAATTCTATATTTACCTGTCTTAATCTACTTGGTCTGGTGGTAGGAGGGGCTCGAATCTCAGAGGTAAATGTTTTACCAGTCTTGGGTTTTTTCTTTGGAACTGGGTTTTTTTCTTTACTTTTCGATCTGTCTCTACTTATTTCCTTTTTCTATAATTGATATAAAATATACACATTAATTCATAGCAGTTATCATTTTTTTAACTGTTCACTTTTATGGTTCATTGTGATTTAATTATAAAATATAAACATTCACTTTTAGCAGTTATTGTTTTTTGAAGTGTTCACTATTGTAGTACATCACATACAAACCACTATCTCAACAACTAAGAAAAACGATATATTGTACGATGAAAACTATATGAATACTATTTTACATGTATTAAAATAGAATGGACAACCATAAATTTCTTATCCTCTACACAAAAAGAGTATATACAATAGAACTTCACTGGCTCGAACTTGAAGGGACTGTCAAAATGTGTTCGAGCTATCGGAAGTTTGAGCCACCGAGGTCCTGTAATTTCAGAGAGAAAAAAAATCTGGTTCTGACCCTGGACAGTTTCATTACGCTATGATAACTGATGCACAGTAAAGTGGGCCTTTCTCGTGAAAAATATCTAATCCTTTAGAAAGTTCTGAAAGACTACGGCTGCTGAATACCTCTTTGGTATCTACAAACGTTCCTTAAAAACATTTTTCTACTATGTTCGCAATCTATTTTATATACAGGAAATATGAGGTCGGGTATTAACACTTGGATCGATATCGGTATAATGCTTGATAATTCAGATATATATTTTTAATGGCCAATTTTCAAATTCTAGCCAATGATCATTTTCTTTTCTTTTTAATTTGAATTTGAAGCAATTATATTTGTTTCTTGGTATTATATACTCATAAAAACTCAGGTTAATCGGAATTTCAGTAATAGTACATTTCTATTTTTTTGGTAATTAGATGAATCTTGAGATCACGCAGTTTGATATTATTCGATCCCAACAACTATAAAAAAAAAACAAAAAAAAAACCCAGTGTCTCAATAATAGTAATTCATAATAATAACAATTTTAAATATTGTTTTAATAAACTTTATGATGATTGTAAACATTTAATTGTTTTAATTATTGTCGAGTGTAGGCTCGGCTTGGTACAATCAGCGACACAAGTCTCTGGTTCAATAATCTTTCTTTATTAATCGTAATTAATGGTTAATAATGAAGCCACAGCTGCATTTAATGACCAATTAACACAAATGATGACAAGTTTATCTCTCTACCTGTAATTGCTAAGTAAACAATTATCTGTTGGTAATCTGACATTTATCACACCTTGCAGTAAGCACATTCAACCGTAACATGCATCTGTCAATTAAATTGAGATGTTCGAGTTTGGCATAGTAAAACTCGTGATTTTATTATTAACGGGACCATTTATTGAGTTCGACTGTTAGAGGCATCGGTGTTTGAACAAAAGTTTTTTTTTTTACCTAGAATAATAAGGAAAATTGACGGAACTTTCAAATCAGTTCGAGAGGATTTGTATAGGCATAGCCTGTTATCCAATCCTATTGATTTATCAATAAAATATTTGAAATGAAAAAAAAAAAATCAGTTCGAGCCATCCATGGTATTTGACCCATCCGAGTTCGAGGGACTGAAGTTTGACTGTATATATATATATAAAGTGGTTGCCATTTAAAACTGTCCTTGGTGTACAGTGCTGCAAAATGTTTGTTTTGATGAATTAAATATCTTTAATCTGTGTAAAATTGTATATGCATGTCATGTTTTTTTTTGTATTTGAATCTGCACCTGCTCTTCTTTAAAAATAAACAAATTACAAAAAAAATAATACTTTGATTAGTGGAATGATATACAAATGAAGAACATTTGACATTGAAAAGAAACATTAATCAGGAGATCAGCATAGGAGTAAGTGAGCGATTGTTGTTTAACGCCAATAGAACTATTTTTGTTAACAATGGTGTTAACAAGACATATACAAATGTACATTTCCATGAATTGATGAGGATATCTGTTTTGTACTAGACCAGCAAACTTAGTTGAAATTTTATAGTATAAGCTAGCTCACTGAAACAAGAGTCTGTGGGTAGACATAATGCTCCACTCTGATACCTTATCCAGACTCTCGAGTCGACCGGTATTTATTCTTATTCCTTAATGCTGTATGCATGTGATCCCAGACATGCTTAATTACATATGATTAGACTCAATTTAAAGTGATGTGATAGCGTTCTTCTGCTGTTTAACTTGAATTTCAAACGATACCTCAGATTTTCTTTTCGTTGCAATTTTAGGTGGTTCTTCTTCCTCTTCTTCCTCAAGTTCAGGTTCTGGTTCTGGTTCATCAAACTGAGGCTCTGGAATATAGGCTTGACGGTAAATCCGTACATCAGCACCACAGAATTGAGGGAAATGTAAATAAGTATTGCCTTGAGCATCTTCACCAAGTCTGTACTCTTTCTGTTCTGCAGGATACTGTGATTCAATGGTTTTAACCAATGATTCTTGTGTTTCCTTGAAGAGAATTAATGTAAATTACTTATATTTCTGAAATTTTTTATTTTGTGGTACATGTATTGTTTTCCCATCATTTTTCACACTCATTTTAGGGTGTGACTTACACTCATTGTTCAAGACACTACTGTGACTGTGAAAAGTAAACCAGCAATATAAGTCTTAGTGCTGTTTCTTTACTTTAACTTGTGTCCAAGTGTAAAGTTAAATAGTCTCTCATGTTCATTTACATCCATTTCTTTTTTAACTAATAGGTAGCATTTTCCAAGTCAGGTTGACCTACACGATATGTGTACAAAGAAACAGATATCATCAAACAAATCCATTGTCACGTGACGCATAAAAACAAGTCAATCCTATATGACTGCATTGACCTACAGATGAACCTTTACAGTAGTCATCCTCTTAAAACAATCTCTTCAGAGGGTACCATATACTACAGGGAGATAACTCTTTAAAATCAGTTGAATGTTTTGATCATATGATGTTTGTATGCAGATTTCAAGCATCTCGGTGATCAAAACCACAGAGAGAAAAGCTGCTATGTGGCTAGTGAATTTATAGCTCTGAGTCTTTTGGTTGGAACTTGTTAAAATTTTGATATTTATTACAGTGGATATATTCAAACACACTGCCTAAAAAATAAGAAAATTAAACGAGCAGATCAAATTTTACCTGAAGTGTATGGTACCACCTTAAGAGGGAAAATATAGTAGCATTTTACTATCTCAGTACATCTGAAATCTGGCCTGATGGAGAGTGACCTTTGGTGGGAGTAGCCATATAAAAGGGGGACTCTGTATGAATAGTTATTGAGAAACAGACCTAATAAAAAATAAACAGGTCTATATTTCACAGTTCTTAACATTTGTTTTGAAACCCAAAATTGATAATTTAGATTTTTTTCTTTTACATTCATAATTCTTACAATATAAATTTCTGATACAAACAAGAATACTTCACTCACCAGACAATGATCACACAAACTTTTAAGTACCCAGACTTTTTGGTATAAAGATAACTCGTGAAATTTCTTCTTCTTCATTGGATTTTTCTTCCCTGTTGAAAACAATAATACTTCATCTATAAACATTGACATTAGAAACTGAATACAACAGACTGTTAGAACTAAACAATAATACTTCAACTATAAACATTGACATTAGAAACTGAATACAACAGACTGTTAGAACTAAACAATAATACTTCAACTATAAACATTGACATTATAAACTGAATACAACAGACTGTTAGAACTAAACAATAATACTTCAACTATAAACATTGACATTATAAACTGAATACAACAGACTGTTAGAACTAAACAATAATACTTCAACTATAAACATTGACATTATAAACTGAATACAACAGACTGTTAGAACTAAACAATAATACTTCAACTATAAACATTGACATTATAAACTGAATACAACAGACTGTTAGAACTAAACAATAATACTTCAACTATAAACATTGACATTATAAACTGAATACAACAGACTGTTAGAACTAAACAATAATACTTCAACTATAAACATTGACATTAGAAACTGAATACAACAGACTGTTAGAACTAAACAATAATACTTCAACTATAAACATTGACATTAGAAACTGAATACAACAGACTGTTAGAACTAAACAATAATACTTCAACTATAAACATTGACATTAGAAACTGAATACAACAGACTGTTAGAACTAACTAAAAGAATTATTGAACATGTCTTTTTTTTAGTATTTCTTAATTCAAATATATAATTGTTCTAAAGACAACAACTGGATCATATATTTGTACTAGTTTTTCAACTTGGTCTATATATGTATGCTTACAATATACCATTGAAATAAAAAGTTAGGCTGATAAAGGAATACAGTAAATTCAGAAAATTTTGTGTAGTTATATGATGTGAATCCATGACAGCAGGCAAAAATGTGAAGTTAAATGATTGTGATTGTCTTCATTGTAAAAAATAATAAATATTAAATAAAATAGAAGTATTGGAAAAATTTAAATACAGGTGAAATGTCAGTATAAAGTGCAAAGAAATCTTATCATATTTCTACTGCAATTGACAATGTAAGAAAAGTAAAACTTACCAACAACTTGAAATAGGAATGGATCAAGACCAAACTTGTCAGCAACCTGTTATAAAAATAGAGTGAGTGATTGTTGTCTATTAATGCCAATTCAGCAATTTTTCAGATTATATAAATGGAAAGTGAACAAATAATTAATTATTACATCTAGAAATACTGTCAAACCCGTTTATAAAGGACACTCAAGGGAACCTGAAAATGTGTCCTTTGTACGCAATTACTCTTTATATACAATACAAGTTAAAATTGCATACACTATTCATTAATGTGGAAAATGAGACTACCCTATAGAGAGTGATTTCTTATACAGAGGTGGCCTTTAAGGCAGGTTTAGCTGTATTGCCTTTCTTTGTATACAAAGCATAACAAATTAGTAATAAATCCTTATAAATTTAATAAGGGTAATGTGACCGATTCAAGCTGTAGTTTACCAGCAAAACAGGTTTTTTTCAGAGGTTCTGAAAATTCTAGCAAATAGTTTTGCATATGTATTTCCCAATACAGAATTTTTCCCAATCTAAGTTTAACATGGAGTTTCTCCAAATATCCCAATACAGAATTTATCCCACTATAAGTTTAACATGAAGTTTCTCCAAATATCCCAATATAGAGTTTCATCCAGTGTAAGCTTAATATGGAGATGGAGTTTCTGCCAGTATAAATCTAACAAGCAGACAGACTTTCTCCACATATCCTAATACAGAGTTTCACCAAATGTAATCTTAACTTCAAGACGTGAGTATCTTCAATATTGAGAATCTATACATAAAGTTAAAGTTACTGCTTTATAACCTACATGTACCTTGTATGGATCCTGAGAATCTTTAAGTAGTTTAAACCATGGTGCCATTCTGTCTCGTAATTTCTCATTCCAAACTCTGTATGGCATCATACCTGTCTTCTCTAATCTACTCAAAAATATAATTAAGAAATAATTTATGGAAGTCATAGTTTGTATCCAGTTTAAACATGGGTAACATTATTTTCATAAAACTTTTATCCTCAGCATTGGTGTGTTGAAATTAAGTTACTGATATTTTTCAATTTGACAGCATTTTGATTTTAGCAACATAAACAAGTAAAATGCTCACAAAATCATAAAATAAATCAGTAAGCAGCTTTGCGTTAATGTCACCAGCGTTCCTTGTAAAATATGTCACAGGAAAACGACAAATTACAAAGTCGATAGATGGTAAAAATTATATGTAAAAAAACAATACGAGTGTTTTTATGTTTGTATGCACCATGATCCTGTATGAATACATGAAATCACTCAGGAATGGTGTTAATAATTTGTTTGACAATATGCAAATGAAATTAAAATATATCGGGAGTTTTACCATGGTGTTATTTATATAGTCAATGAAAGACGTCATGTAAGAACATATTATACTACACTTCATAACCTGAGAGGAACAATTTTGTGTAACATAAAACATGACCTTTGTCTCCAAGGTACTAATAGATAGCAGTTAAAATTGATACAAAAATCAAACATATCTTCAAACAAGAAAATGTGTTCATTTCCATTGTACAATTATGTTTTTTAAGGTTTGTAGAGTTTGTGAGTGTGTGTATTTTCTGATTGAGTGTGCTTACTGATCTCATATCATGATATCATGGTCACCTTCAGTTTACAACCCATATCTAGCCAGACATGTTATTACTAAATGAATAATTAAACAATATATTCATTTTTTATTGAAGTTCTTTTAAAAAAAAATTTCCAACTCAAAGACAAACTGACAGTTTATGTTGGGAAACTACATTTAAAACTCCCTTCATAATTTTAGAATAACAATGACATAGTACAGTGAAATGTGTCTGCATCGAACCCTTAGTAAACCAAAAAACCTGTCTAAACCAGACAGACTGTACAGTCCTATCTACTGAACCCTGAGTAAACTGAAAACCTGTCTACACCAGACAGACTGTACAGTCCTATCTACTGAACCCTTAGTAAACTGAAAACCTGTCTACACCAGACAGACTGTACAGTCCTATCTACTGAACCCTTAGTAAACTGAAAACCTGTCTAAACCAGACAGACTTTACAGTCCTATCTACTGAACCCTTAGTAAAATGAAAACCTGTCTAAACCAGACAGACTTTACAGTCCTATCTACTGAACCCTTAGTAAACTGAAAACCTGTCTAAACCAGACAGACTGTACAGTCCTATCTACTGAACCCTTAGTAAACTGAAAACCTGTCTAAACCAGACAGACTTTACAGTCCTATCTACTGAACCCTTAGTAAACTGAAAACCTGTCTAAACCAGACAGACTTTACAGTCCTATCTACTGAACCCTTAGTAAACTGAAAACCTGTCTACACCAGACAGACTGTACAGTCCTATCTACTGAACCCTTAGTAAACTGAAAACCTGTCTACACCAGACAGACTGTACAGTCCTATCTACTGAACCCTTAGTAAACTAAAAACCTGTCTACACCAGACAGACTGTACAGTCCTATCTACTGAACCCTTAGTAAACTGAAAACCTGTCTACACCAGACAGACTTTACAGTTCTATCTACTGAACCCTGAGTAAACTGAAAACCTGTCTACACCAGACAGACTTTACAGTCCTATTTACTGAACCCTGAGTAAACTGAAAACCTGTCTACACCAGACAGACTTTACAGTCCTATTTACTGAACCCTGAGTAAACTGAAAACCTGTCTACACCAGACAGACTGTACAGTCCTATCTACTGAACCCTGAGTAAACTGAAAACCTGTCTAAACCAGACAGACTGTACAGTCCTATCTACTGAACCCTTAGTAAACTGAAAACCTGTCTACACCAGACAGACTGTACAGTCCTATCTACTGAACCCTGAGTAAACTGAAAACCTGTCTAAACCAGACAGACTGTACAGTCCCATCTACTGAACCCTTAGTAAACTGAAAACCTGTCTACACCAGACAGACTGTACAGTCCCATCTACTGAACCCTTAGTAAACTGAAAACCTGTCTAAACCAGACAGACTTTACAGTCCTATCTACTGAACCCTGAGTAAACTGAAAACCGGTCTACACCAGACAGACTGTACAGTCCCATCTTCTACATGCAGTGTTCCAGCTAGGATTTCAAAAGGGCAGGGTGCTGATCCTGAAAAGGGGCACTTTAGTGCTCTGTTGGATTTTCAAAAAAGGCATGTTTTAGGGACACTGTAAAATCAAATAAAGTATACAATCAAATATTGACTTTTATTATTTATACATGAGCAAATAGGTCAGTGTATTCAACAAATCAACCTAGATAGAATTCTATCTTTCTGTCATTAACTCTAAAAAACTTGTCAACTACTGTATCTGACACATGCTCATAACATTGTTTGTTGCAATTTAGTTTGACATGTAAAATATTGTTCATTGTGACCTGTTTCATGCGATTTCTGTGATCACACTTTACCAATTTGACCTGTGAAAATACCCTTTCTACTTCTGCTGTACTCAGAGGTAACACAGCAGCTGTATTCATTAAGTCTATGATACTACTGGGGTACAGTGCTGACAAACCAAGCTTTCCATTTAATATAAGCTTAAGGCATGCCATGATGCTCCTTTCATGACATTCCTCTATTTAATCACTTGTTCAAGTTTCAGATGAATTTGAAAGTTCAACATTTTAAAATTGGATTAAATAAAAAATTTTTTTTATCAAAATATTAATTTGCTAATAATAGAAAACACTTTGAACCAATGTTAGTGATGTAAAATTCTACTGTAAAAATATCTAAGTGGCGATTTCTATTTTTTTTTTAAATATATTTTTATCGCTATTTTAAGGGATTCAAATTAATTAAAAGCTAAACACCATCAAGATGCTAAAAAATATATCTAAAACTCCCGTAATACTAAAACAGTCATTCAAACTTCTGTTTGTTTCTTTGCATTTTTTTTTTTTTATATTTTAAACATTTTTTAATTTCTTTCTTCAAACGTCTGTCACGCTTGGGCATTGTGACAGAAATAAGACAACATGTTAAATTTGTTTATTTGATGAGTTTTAATCACTTTCAATTAGCTAGAGTCAATCAGCTGTTGCAAATAACCTACGGTCAATCAGCTGTTTTCCTTAATTGTCAAGGTAAACAGGTAGAATATTGATTATGATGCGCGCGCAATGTTTACAAAGAAGCATAATCGAGAAAAATGGCGGATCATTACGAAACATCAAAATAAACGATACATTTTCTTAAAAATGGCATATAGACTTTGAAAAAGGGCGGGCGGTCCGCCCTGTGAAAAGGACCTAGCTGGAACACTGACATGTATATGTAATTTGAACCTGTGTAAACCAAATACCTGTCTAAACTGAACAAATTATTCAGTCCCAAAGGGGTTCAGTTTAGACAGGTTTTACTGTATAATGTAACAATAATATTTGATGAGTTACTTGTGTCTTTGGAATGGTGTACTGAGTAGAGCTGTCATCATCCTCTGTAGTGTAGAACTCTCCCTTGGCATAAACAGACATCTCTCTAATTCAAACTGTGGAACTTCTCCAATGTTTAATGGATAATGAGTGAGGAACAGAAACAAACCAATAGACGGAAACTAAAAGAGAAATAATTAGCTACATTTGTATGTTTCATTTACAACACATATTGGTAATGACACTATATCAGGCCTATCAAAAAGAGGCAGTACCAGGTACTTTTATCCACATGAAATGGTCTTTGGTACCTCAAAATTTGAAAGATTGTTGTATAAGATATTCATGAAAATTGTACCACCTGTAAATAGTGAAGTACTGGTAACTTGAAAAATATGGAAAACCCTGCTACATGTATCTATATTGACTGACTCTATTTTCAACTACAGGTATTTTGTTGTGACCATCTTTGTTGTGAATGAAGACATAATTCCTGGAGAACACAACTGCTCTAATTAATATTGGTAGTTCATGATTGTATGGTAGTCTCCCTCTTATAAAGCTGTCACTTCTATAATGAAAAAGTGACCTTATAAGAGTGTGGTTCCTCAAGAGGGGACAATTCACTATTAGTTTACTATCTCAGTGCATCTGGAAGGCCTGATAAAAGGGGGGTGGCCTTATAAAAGGAAGACTACTGTATCATTAGTTTTAACAGATTGGAACTGCAATGTAATAATCTACCAGTAATGAATAACCTTATTTTATCATATACATGTATTTGCAAGGGAGAAAGTTTTGTAAGGATATGTTTCATAGGAACTTTATTGTTTGCACACATATTTAACATTTGTTTACTGATAATTTTTTATGTTGTACATTTGTTGAAAAAACGAATTTGGAGAAAATAGTGACTATCTGTTTCTGCTGCCTAATATTCAAATACATAAAATGCTCTTTAACTCTTTCCTACAAGAATTTTCTGAAAATTTTACTTGTTTTTAAAATAAAGTGGAACTTGTGCAATCCGACAACTGAGTTTTCCGACATCCTATGACATCTGACAACAATATATGGTTCCAAAGTGTTTCTGTTAACTAAAATAAAACCTGAGTTTTGCGACAGCCTGTACAATCAGACATATTTCCATGGTCCCTTGGTGTGTTGGATTAGACAGGTTCTGACAGCCTGTACAATCAGACATATTTCCATGGTCCCTTGGTGTGTTGGATTAGACAGGTTCCACTGTAGTAATAACCTGTTACATTTTGTTTTCAAATATGTAATGCCTACCTCCCACATGGCTTTCACCTGTTCCCTTTGACCATCCATTAACTTATCCTCCCATTCCGTCATTCCCTGAATGTGCGCATCCAATGTGGCTTTCCGTTCCATCAGCTGTTGTTTCCTGAATTCTCGTTCCTTCTGTATTTCTTCCACTCTAAGCTGATTTAGCAGGGCTGTAGAATCATGAGGAATTATGGCTTTAGATCTGCGTCTCATACCTAAAATCACATTGACATAAATAATTTTGAATCTGAAAACAGAAAAATTGCTAATTACATGTATTGGCAAGTAGAACACCAACACACTTTTTAAATTTTTTTTTCTTCAAATTGTGAGTTCGAACCCCGTTCATGGCAAGATGTACTTGATACAACATTATGTGATAAAGTTTGTCATTGTTAATGACATATTCAAAGTGAAGGGAAAATTTCATGTGATCTTAGACAATATATTTTATCGTGGCTAAATGTATCTTCCATGTACCAATATAGTCCTTTATGTACAATAAATTAATTCTTCCCGAGAGAACAGTAAATTGTACTAATGCTTTTTCATATTTCCAGAAATTTTTATTTTTACATTCCTAAAGCACAATCACATTTTTGTCTAACCCAGTAAACACTAGAGATGTCTTAGAACTAGTTTTTACATCTGCAATACAATAAAATTGTAACAAACATATACCTGGAATTACAGGGAAGGAATCATCTTGCTGATCACCGGATGTAGCTGATATACTTGTCTTCTGTCTCAACTCTCTACAAATATAGATGGAAAAAAATTCATAAATATTCAAATAAAAGGAAAATATGAAATATAGTGAAATCTAGGTCTTCCCTTCCTCCAATAAAAAAAAATGTGTACAACTTTAACAGGACACAGGAATGGTTTAATTGTAGTTATCATACGACATGCTTTCAAACCGATATCTAGCATATACCATAATGTCAGTAAAAAATAGGTATGTTATATTACATTACAGATCTACATTTAACAAGAATATCTATGTTGGATTTCGATCTGGATATTTGAAACCAGAATCAGACATTTTCCTTTTTGGCCTATATGTCCCCTAATGTTGTTCATCTGAAATGCCTGTATGGCAAGTCTGTCTCTGTCTTGCTGTTAATTGCCAATGATTACAGATACATGTACCGGTAGTTGTAAATCCAACTGTAAGATTGTGGCCCACAGAGACCCTCATATTAAATAGCTAACTACCAGAAATGTGCACTAAATAGCAACAGACAAAATATTTTGTGACAAGATATATGCAAGTTTTTATACAAGAGAAACAAAAAGTATATAAACCTCGACAATAAATTAAGTTTTTGCTCCATCATGGTTTCCAACTTTTGAGCTCTTCTGGAGACAAAGTGATCAGGTCCATTGAATCGATAACAGTTCTCGAGCATTTGACGGAAATCTGCCACAAATTGTGTAATTGTCTTATATTCTCTGTTGTCAAACTTTCCTTTCACTGCAAATTATAAAATGACCATCGTTAATTAGTTTGCCATACAATGTATTTGGCTATGCCAAAATTTTTAAGCAGTCCTCACTTCGGACGAGTGTATTTTTCAGGTTTTTTTTAAGATCAATATAAAAATAAATTCAAGAAAATAATTTTGACCAGTAAATTCAAATTTTCATTTCGAGGACTGTTTAAGCAGTCGATGTAATTTCCTCATTTTTGAAAGTTTTAAAATTGTGAAGATATTTGTGGTTACAGACTGATTAAAATGTAAGTCAGTTATAAATGCTGAGGATATATTATTGCATAGACTATGGAGAAAAATTTGTTAGAAAACTAACCCAAAAAAATCCCATAGAAATTGGGTCATGTGCTGAGCTCCTACACTTTATAACAAAGAGTAAAACATTAATGGTTAATCAAAAATGTGTAATTGTTGAGAAACATAAAATTATTGTTAATCAAAAATGCTTAAGTGGTGACAAATTGATATAATTATGAACAGTAAACAGTCAATGAACTATATATAGCTACTACATTTGTATGTCATGAATCAGTGACTGGCTGATAATGTTGTACATTGCAAGATCAATGTATAGGGGAGATAAGAATTAGCTACAATATTTTACTACAAAATGCTACTAAAAATGAGATTTAATCATAAACATCACCTTTTCTCTCTATTCCTAATCAAAATTCCTATATTCCAGAATGCTCTTGTTTAATCTATGTGAAATTTAGCAGTCAATGGGAGATAATTCTAGTTTCATCTGTTCACTACATTTCCTGATTTGTCTCCCTTTAGAACTATTTTTTTAATTCATTTATAGAAATATATTTTTTCTATATGTTACGAAACATTTTGTAATAGACATTACATCCAATCTGTAAGAGAATCATTCAACTTGAAGGATGTCTGGCAAAGACAAATCGAAAAATGGAAGATAAAACAATCTCTTTGGTTTTTATTTACCATGAAGTACAAGATTTGATATACAATAATACATGTATGTGTCACACCAGAACAGAAGTTAGAAGTCTGGATGCTGCAGACGCTGTTTATTAACATGTACTCACAAAATTTTTTGATGCAGCAACAAGTGTTTAAATACTTTATTTATATTTAAATAATGAATTACAATTTCACATTTTCCAACAGAAAATAATATAATTTTCCATCACAATAAAAGATTAAAATTTCTGGTTTGTTTAACTAATGTTAACCAGAAACATAAAATTAAAACTTCTGATATTGATATATTATATCCAAATTGTGATACTTTGGATTTAAATGCGTCTTGTGAACAAGCCAAAAACCTTGCTTAAAATTACTTTCTTCTCATTTGTTATTACATTGACAAAATATGCTTCTTTATTTTTTTAATTGTTACTCTGTTAAAGTGATGTGCTTGAGCACCATGATCAACCTGTGACTACTTTCTGTATTAAAATCCCCCTTTTAACATGAAAAAGCAATATCTCCCTCATTATAGAGCAAATATCTTACATAATGTACCTGGATTAATTTTTTGTTTTTTTGTTGTTGATATTTTAGAACAGTGAATTTTGTCCAGAAATCATTTAATCTAATATAAATTATGGTGCAAATTATCTCAACAAAAATATTTATTGTCAACAGCTGATAAAAACCTGCATTTATAAATTCATTAATTGATCATAGAACTAACACATTCCTTAATTATCCTTAAAATGCAGGTATACAAGGGCCTGTCATCTGAGTGAGCAAGGTCATTGCAGTATGTCTCACATTTTATTGATGGTGTTTTTCAAGAAAGTTTGAAATTTTCTTGAGTTTTTACATTGCATTTCGGACCTATGTTTACTTACTTTATACTATTATTACTTGAACACAATATATATTGGAGAGATTACCCAATTTCTGACAAATTGATATAGTTGTGTCACAGTGATCATGGAGCCCTAAAAGCTATTACGCACAGGCATGGTACATTATACATATACATTTTAAAATAATGCATTGTTATATACATGTATGGGTGTCCAATGTTAAAATTAAGAGAAAGCCCCCTCCCCCACCCACAGGCGCTTGTGTAGAGTCAAAAATATGCTCGCTATGTACCTAAAATACATAGCGAGCATATTTTTGACTCTACACAAGCGCCTGTGCCCCACCATTTAAATAAACAAGGTGAACTATAATCATGCTTTCAAAATAAGTGTGAAAAATTATAATTATATTTCAACAAAATGGATTATTATATCTAAACAAATAACTAACTTTTTCCAAACCATATTGGCTTTTTTATTTTGTCATAATAATCAGCTGTTTCTGGATGACTATCATCAACTGGTTCCATAAAGAGCCAGTTTACTGTTTTCTTCGAATCTGACATTAATTCCTTCAGTATTCTGAGGCCCTGTTGCAGTTCATAGCTGAGGGGTGCCTGGTTGTAGGTGTGGTCATCCGTACTCTGTTGATCGAGACCACATCCCTCTAGCTCCTCCTCCTCGTCCGGTGATACTGCATCAGCTGAAAATTCTGTCAAATTGTAAACGACACTGTCTGCACAATAACTTGGGGTTTCAGACATGAACATATCTTCTTCGTCATTCATGCCTGCAAGCTCAAATGAATGTAATCTTATTTGATTAAGTATACTTAAACTTTAAAAAGTTTCTATTTTTTTCAAAATTCTTCCAAAAATGTTTCATAAAATTTCAAAACAATGTTAAATCATTGACAGTCAGATTTGTTGCACACCTTTCGCGATAATATAACAATATTAAATCATCTATCATCCCATTTTACCACAATGAACTCTACCCGTCTTCAAAGTCACACTGGGTGATATATTCCAAGCAGTATTTTGGAATTCTCACACCTGCATAATTTGACATGATTTCGGATACATTGATGCCAGCCGCATAACTCGATGACATCAAAACAGATTCATACGCTGTTATGAAGTAAAAATACTAAAATAGCCAGAAAATGAAGAGAATTTTCATTTGAAATACAGAGAAATATAGAGTGAATATTATAAATTAGTTCAAATTAAGAAGGAAAGCAATGAAAATAGAGTCACGATAAATTTCAACTGACGGATTATATAATTAAAAAAGTCTCGTATTCAAATTAGCTGTAAAAAGGCACGAGATTTTACTGTTCTCCTATTAATATTTTTTTCAGTCATTTTTGAAAATTGTTCTCTTATTCATAACTAAAAAATAAAAGTATGTTTTTCATAAATGTGCATTGTAATTTGATAAAGGAAAAAAATATACTCATTCAGCAGTAAAATTACACGCAAACTTCCGGTTTGGTAACAGGTGCTTAAAAAAAGAAATGAGTGCTGGAATTTTGCTTAGTATTCTTTTATTTGTGCGACTTTTGATAATTGCTAGAGGTTTAGATAATGATTTTACAGTAGACATTCCAGCAGGAGCACAAT